>OZ025875.1:4525410-4724105 GCA_964019415.1 Ianthella basta
TACTGACCCCACTGCTTTCAGTGTCACTGCTGGTCTTGAGGAGGGCAGGCTCAAACAAGTGCTTCTTTGCACCCATTCTGCTCTTGCCATGTGTGTGCTTCTTAAGGGATGAGCTGGATTCCCTACTAAGTCTTTCCTGCAGTGTCCTCAAGTATGTCTTTGGTGATGGGATGGTGGGTCCAATGGATGGGGAGGTGTCAGAGCAGCTAACAGTAGAAGAGATCTGCATCAGTCAAAGAAACAATGAAACATGACAGAGCCAAATAGCCGCAGTTGCCACAACCACCTAGTCTGGCTTGTGAGACCGTCCCATCTATGTGCCCCAGGCAATGAACGGGAGGGACAGTCTAGCCGCAGTAACAATTAGTTGACACCTTTGCATTATCAAACTCACACCTATTGTATTGTGCAATTCATAAGCAATAACCTACGGTAAATCTGCACTATTGGGCCGAACCATATGTACATCAGGCGAGATGGCACAGTACAAGTGCTTTTGCAATTGCTGCTGCCAGCCACTAGAACAAAAGTACAGGTTGGTGAAGGCTGATAGGCTCGCTCGCTATCTAGCAGTGTTCTAGCATTCAGAACATGAAGCAAGGAAGCACTCATTGCGAGATACCACTGCTGGTGCATTCTCCTCAAGTTTTAAATGAGTGAGTGGCCCATAGCAACCCTCTCCGCGGTCGGTCGGTCAGTCAATCTCCAGCCAGAAAGTAATCCAAGAGTGGAAGTGGAGAAATAGAGTGAGGAATAGCTGAGCTTCGAGCCCTCGTCAATCACCAAAGCCAGAACACAGTCACTCCTGCGTAACAGAAGCTCCTCAAACCAATGAATACTATTAACATGAATTCCTGCCAAATGCATCTGATTGGTTGAATAGGTGTGAACTAATTGTTACTGCCACTAGACCGTCCCTTCCCAGCCCTAAGCACCCAGCGTTTAGATGGGGCGGTCTAGCGAGCCAGATTAACAATCACCAGAAGAAGCTGTGCATGTGGGCACAATGTAAGGGATGCATGCACAACACGTACACTTACAAACGGTGTACAGTAGTGTTTGAGTTATCAGAACACTGGTGCAACATATGTACAGTACATGCGCTTGGTTACTCAATGGTAAGCATCATACACAAGCCATCCAAATTAGTGGGGGCAGGAAGGACAGCATGAGCACCACTGTTTGCATGCCACCCAAAGAATTAGGCTGGGGGCAGAAAACACCATATGCACTTTTGGTAACTGGTGAAGAAGATTACTCAGTGGTAATGGCTTACTGAGCAGTAAGTCATTGCCACACAGCAGACAGCTTCCAAAACATTTAGTAAAGGACAAATCTTTGGCTAGTGACTTCCGAGAGGACTACTGGTGAAGAAAAGCAAGGTGAATGATTGAATGGCCGCCATGGAAATGCTGAGATAGTTGGAACCGGTCCAGTTTGAGATGAAAAACTGCTACTAGTCAGCTTGCTAAGATACATATACGTACGTATTTGCAGCGTCTACAATTTCCAGCACTACATAATTATGGGAGGCATTACAGTTGCTCATGCTGACAGGACCTACATACATACCTAGGTTCCCAGTAAGGCTATGTGCTGATGATTAGGTATGGCTGTTTGCCTCTATGTCAAATTCAGAACAGAACTGATCTGTTAGTGTCCCACTAAGCCAATCTGCCTACTACAAGTGCAGATGTGGTCAGTATCCACAGCGAGGAAGCTTCTAGAAGTTGCGCTTTTTGTGAAAGCTATGCCTTACGACTTCTTTAGGACAGGGAAGGACAGCAAATCGAGCTGAAGCTAGCTTCGCTACAGTGTGCAGTAGTCACTTGCGTACATACGTACATGGTATGCAGCAGTAATTTGTGAAACATTTTTTGCACATGCGCATACAATGGTGCACATGCCATCTCTTCTACCCCACTAATTATCAGGACCAGGCTGGGCATGAGGCTGCATGCTTGGTGTACGAGGGAAGAAAGATGCTTTAATCCCCCGCATGCCATTTATTCACAGGTCCTTACCTCTAAATTGGACATCAGAGAAAGCTCAATATCCTTCAGTTTCTGCTTCTTCATGGCCAGTAGCTGATCAGAGGTAGACAGCTGGTCCTCCATCTCCCGAATGGAGTCTGCCTCCTGCACCACACAGCGTACACAACACAAGGTACATAACATGCTAGCTGCACACACAAATCACTCACACACATACCAGCACACATTAGGCCTCCCCTTTCCTCCCGCACCTCCACTACAGCACACTTACCTCCTTCAGACTAGCTTGTACTCCATCAACTAGAGCCAGCCGATGAGTGTCCCTCAGCTCCTTGGAGACTTTCCTTAGGTCGTGGGCTAGCTCCTGCTCTGCCTTTCTCAAGGTCTGTTTTCGCTCAGCCAACCGCTGGCGGTGCTTGTCCACCACTGCCTTGGCTTGATCGTAGGCACTTTCCTCTTGATCCAAGTGTCTGTGCAGACTGGAGAGAGAGGGCACACACAGTATGTTCATATGTAGCTACTGGATACGTACCTGTACATACATACCAGGTCCACAGAATGTGCTGGCTTATGGACTGGACTGACTTACTCGTCAAAGCTGTCTTCCTGGTGTGGCTGCTGTAGTCTGGTCTCCTTGGACGTGGTTGGATGCTGACTGACAAACTCCACCTTTGACATGTCCATCATATGGAGAAAGGGGGGAA
Organism: Ianthella basta; assembly: GCA_964019415.1. NCBI lineage: Eukaryota > Metazoa > Porifera > Demospongiae > Verongiida > Ianthellidae > Ianthella > Ianthella basta. The sequence continues at coordinate 4,528,109 of OZ025875.1, forward strand.
GGGAGGGAGGGAGGGAAGAAGGAAGAAGAGAGAGTAGAAAGAATACTCTAGAGCCTCAGCAAAGCAAGCTAAAGCAGTGCCCTACGCAAGCTTACACAAGTGGTGCCCTCCAGAGGCTGTGCAATCACTAGGGAACTACAGTACACCTAACATTATCAGTACTGTGCTACTGTGCTGCATTAGAGACGTTCAGAGCACATTCCCTGCTCTTACCCTCTCAGCTTGCTCTGATGCTAGTGTCAGATCGTGGTAGTTCAGCGTGGCTGCCTTGGGGCTGCTCGGGTTGCTCTCCTGCAGTGTGCTCGTCAAGGTGGCAGTGGTGGTCTGTGTAGTGTCATCAGCACTGGAAGGGGCATGGACAGGTGCAAGTAGTGGTTTGGGGGTGCTGAAGTTGGGAGGAGAGGTGTGGTCCTGAGGTGAACAGGGTTGGGGTGCAACTGGCTCTACTGGATCAAGGAAGAGATCCACCTGAACACCTACTGCTGTCTGCTTGGGCTGCTTCCTGAGAAAAATTGGGGGGGGGGGGAGGGGGGGAGGGGGGGGATACATACAGTATTTCATCAGACACATTACGTAGCAAACCACAGCTAAGTATGTACAGTCCTAGTCAGCACTGGCCAAATTTGCCTCTCAACTACCAGTTGTAGTCACTAAAGCCGCAAGACTGTCCCTCCCCTCCACATGCCTTCCAGGTGATTACTGGGACACTGTAGCAAGCCAGACCAAATGAGGCCAAAATGTCTTGCAGTCAGTAAGGATTGATCCTGCTACATACAGTACATACTGTACATACAGCTATTCACACAATATCTGTTTGCCTTTAATACAATGTGTCATTCTCAGCTCAGTGGCTGAAGAAAGTATGTTTCCCTGTGTCTTTTATGTCCAGAAAGAGAACTGTCTAAAGAAGATAATGCAGAGTACACTTTGTTGGATTGGACCACACAAAGACAAGCCTTTGGTACTGTAATGTAGGTGCATGTCAAAGATAGTACATCGACACAAACAGCATCCCTCCAGTGACTAAGCATAACAAGTTAAGAACATCACAGCTGTGGCTTTGTGGGGTCTTGCCTGTCCTGTTTTTGCTATTAAGCATTCTTTAGATTAAATTGGAACAGAGTGAACCTCATTTTACAACCCATGTGCCTGTGGCATTTCTGCAGTATGTCAAATCCTCCCCAACTTCAGTTATTATATCCAGCTGCTATTGCACAATCTCATGACTAATTGCACAATAATAGCTTAAGCAGAATTACCGTATAATTTCTAATATAGGCGCCGCCCCAATTAAAGCGCCTCCTAGGGCATACCCTATTTTTCCCGTTCCAATTGTAAGCGCCCTTGGGCATTGGAAATAATATCAGGCGGCACCTAAATTATTGGAGCGGAATATATAATTTTGCACTATACTCCATGTGCTGAACGTGAGACAGTGAAATGGCTGCCCTGATGGACTACTTTAAAAGTCTTGCTGCTTCATTCACGTCCACAGAACATAGAAAGAAGATGGTTAAGCGGTTCAAGTGACCAGTAGGGAGACCAAGGAAGCGCCCACTGGAACTGAGTGGCACAGGCTGACAAAGAAGACATCCAGGTGGCACCTGTATTTGCTGATTGCGTGGAGCCCACAAGTGCCAAGTCCAGTTGATGTCAGTACACCACGAAACAAAAGCAGCGTGCTGTTCTGTACGCAGGCGCTCGAAAGTACTATTCCGCTCTAATACACATGCTAGGCACCCTTCTAATCGAAGCACCCCTTGGTCATTGCATATTTTTGGCCGTTCCAATAAGAAGCGCCTTTCAGCTTTGGAATTATTTTTAAGAGGCGATTATATTAGAAACTATACAGTATGTATTGTACATAGAGGATGGGCAAGGTGCTACACAAGTGCACTTGTGGGCACTGTGATGATATGAAGTTTGGTGACACATCAATACTATTGCTGCACGGAGACTGAAGACACTTCAACGAGGTTCGCTCTAAGTAGAAGGAAGGCAGGCGTTAGGCCTATGTTACCATTGAGAACAATGCATGGATATGCCATGGGGCCTGGAAGGTGTCCTGCAGCTGACTATATTTGGACTACCATTTATGTATGGAGCACCATCAATCACACTTGATCCAACCTCGTGTATTATTTATATGTATCTTCGCAATGCACATAAATACGTACGAAATCGCCAGTTACATTTTGTGATCTGACTATTGCACAAGAATTGTCTTGTTGTGACGAATTTACGGCATGACAGTCCTACTTCTCCACCGGTGGGTACCAAGCAAAGACAATGACGGATCCACTTTGACCCACAAAAGGATGAGCAGCTGACAAATCTAATATGTACGTACGTACATACTAAAATAAGATAAAATAAACTGCTTTAGTGGTATTTTGATACACACTAAAGCAGTACCCTGAAGTAGACTGACGTTTTGATCAGCACTGACTTTAGCACCATACACAGTGCAGCTACATCACATGCACATACGTATGCACACACTGTCTCACTTCAAGGCCTGTTTCTCCCTCTTCTTCTGCTCTGACTTGAGCTTGTGCAGCTGTTGCTTGTCTCGCTGCAATTCTTCCTTCACTCGTTGCAGAGACAAGCGAGCCTCCTCTTCCTCACTCCGCAGCACAGACAGGGATGATTCAATGGCTCTCTTTTGTTCTTCTGCCTGTTGGCCACCTAGCTCGGCTTCACAGCGGGAGCTGTAGGGGAAGGAAACAGGAAGTCAAACAGATGCAAACACTGCAAGACATGTGCTGTCATGCCGTAAAAGTTCCCCCACTGAAATGGCTCCGCCAGGCCAAAAACGGCAGAAAATGGCTGCCGTAATGGTTCTGCCGTAGTGACAAAGTCCCTTTCATCTCCCAATATTCATTGTTGTGGTTGATCTTGAGCACGCAGCGAAGGCATGTCAGCTGAAATCGTCTATTCATTGAACAAAATCGTCCACTCATCGAACGAAATCGCCTATAAATTGAACCAAAGCGCCCATCTAATGAACGAAATCGCCTTTTCATCGAATGAAACATGTTATCCTGGATTGAGAATGCGTCCCAACTTGGGAAAGACGTCAGGGTACAAGTACACGACGAATCTGACCGTCAGTTCGCGCTGGCATTGGTAATTTAGTCAGTACCCCCACCTCACCTCTTGATTGCTGCTAGCGCCTCCTTCTCTTGTGCAATAGCTTCCTGGAGCTCTTGCTGCTGCTGGGCCATCAGTTGCTTAGCCTCCTCTGCACTGGCCGTCTGCAGTGCCGCAACCTTCTCTCGCTCACACTCCACCTTGCGCAGCTCCTCCCCTAACTGACTGCGCTCGGCAGTCAGACGTGCCGTCTGCCAAAGAAACAGCACAAGACATTTCACAGCACCCACTGAGTATGTACCATGCCACACAGAGGACAGGCCAACCATGAGAGCCAATAATGTCAATGTTCATGAGATAGTCAATAAGCTTGCTATGCAGCTAGCTATGTGCACACACTCAATGCCAGTACTAGTGTGCTTATCACAATACACAATATAGAGTATGCCTGCATAGCTTATGTGTATGTACTAGTACTGGAGTTGTTGGGTAGCCTTTAGCGCCCCTATATTAGAGAGGTTAAGATCAATGTTTACGGTGAACGTTGACGTCATAAATCATCACGTGACACCCTCCACAGGCAACGTACGTACACGGTGAAGTTTTAACGTTGTGTATGCCTGGAACCACGTTCCACCGTAAGCATATTCCGGTGAGTTCTTTCCTTGTCTGGAGGTTTCTATTCAACGTTTCATGAGTTTCCATGTTTAGTTAAATATCTGTAGTATCCAAATAAGAAGGGCAGAGCTTCAAGTCATCTTCTTCACTGCGGGACGAATCCAAACGGCTGTCGTGGTCATACCACGGCAGCTGAACCTCAATCTCAACCACATCCAGATCACTCGGATCACTTCTAGAATATAGGGAATCACCATCAAGAGCGCTTACCAGCGGAGAAAAGACGCAGCTACCCAACTCCAAGAAACAAGCTTACTCTGAAACACCACTTCGTCGAACGTTTACGTTGATCTCAACTTCACCGCCGTCTCTCACGGTGAACGTTGACGTCATATCTTGGCTCACATGACCATTCAACGTTCAGCGTTAACGTTGATAACCTCTCTATTGTTTCCAGATTCAGGCATTCGTATGGCTTTATATTAGTAGTAATGTATATTCTGTCATTGCAAATGGCGGCGCCCATGCTCTTCTTTACACAGCTCATAATCATCTTTTAATGGCATTTCGCCATCTTTCAATCAAGCGATATGTGTTCATGAATGTGTGTTAATAGAGTGATACTAATAAAAAGCCTAACATAGGACTCTTATGTGAGATACAGCTCTAATTATCATAAACGGACTCTGTAAAATGGCTGTGCTTGTTTGCAAAATTTACAATTATTTTTCTTCCTAATTCGCCGGGTATCCAAAGAACACAAAGTGTTTCTAGAACACGTTTAAGTAATAGCATTGTAGTAGTAAGCTTACCTAACTGTTCTCCCACAAGGTACAGCCTCAACTACAACAGAGGGGTCGAACAACCCGTTGGCCTATGTTTGATAACGAAGACAAGCGAAAGATGAGATTACCAATTAGGGTTGCCTTTTTAGTCAGTATATTCCTCCTTCAGGCACAAAGTAACATGTACATCCTCGTTCAGAATGTTATGTAGATGAAAAAGCAGTTGGTAATTGAAACCATTATAACAGTTTGGTAGGGGTGCTTTCATTGGATGACTGGCTGGTCTGGAGAGTTGAAACTCTTGCAAATCCAACATAATGGCATCTTGATGTATCTTTCAGGACATCGGCAATGCTGCATCCGCAACTATCTGAACTATTGAACATACAGTTACACAGGGAAATTGGTAGCAGATACTTAAGAGTTTAGGGATGCCCATCGACCCACATGTTTTTCAACTCAAAGTACTTGTTCTCTTACATAGTACTAGTGATCCAACAGTACACATATGTATGTAGTACTATGCACAGTATGCATACGTACGTACATACATATGTACATACGTACGTACATATGCAAAGTACACAAACTATGTATGTAGGTAGTGTACAGCCAAGATTACTTACATACATCTTGGTACAAAACAAGTGAGTAAGCACCAACACAAGTGACTGAGTGTCTCCAGAAACCATCCTAACCTTCTCCTGAACCTCTTCCTCCAGTAACTGACACTCCTTCCTCCTCCTGTCCACCTCCCTCGCATGCTCCTGCTCCTCTGCCTCAAGCTGCTCCTTTAACTGTCTCAGGCGTTGCTCAGCCTCTCCTGTTTCCTTTCTCAGTGAATCCAGCTCCACAGTGTGTGTCTCCTGCAGCTCCAGGCGACACTGCTCCAGTTTGGAGCTGTGTTCCTTCCTCAGCTCAGCCTGACAAAGAGACAGGACACATGACCTTGTACAGGTGTACAGCATTGTAGAACTTGGCCGCATGCACGTGCGTGAATGCGAACAGCTGTACATATTACCTCTATATATATCTACCTACGTACATAGATGGGTACATACGTAGCTAATGCATTCTGATTGTATTCAGATATGCACAGTACAATCACAAGGTACCATATTCAGCAAATACAATTCATCTCCCACTGACTGCCATTGCAGCAGACTGGCTAAAGGGAACACTGATCCTGCTCCAGTCACAAACTGAATCTTACTGTATGTACATACACAATAAAACCAGTGTACATCAAATGCATAGCACCAGTACAATCGCTACACCGATGAAGGTTGGAGGAGACAATATATGTAGTCATCAACTGTGGGCAGGGCCCATCTCCACAAGGTCTAGCTGAAGCAACTACACACTGTGAGGTGACCCCTGACTAAGACTTTCAAACATGCTCAGTCCCAGTCCTCCTGAAGCTGATGCAACACATTTAACCTTGCACATCATGATATCCATCCCACCCCACTTCCTTGAAGCACTACTGTGCACCCATCCAAAGGCTTCAATCTCAATCTACTGCAGGTCAAGGAGGGGCATGGCCTTGACCAGATCAGACCACCAAACAAAGCTGCTTCAGAGACGACAGAGCAAAAGTTTAAGCCTGACTGTGGTGAGGGGGTGTCTAATCGTGATGCTATCTGAAGCAGGTACACTACCACACTACACCCTACACTAATTGAACACTGCACCCCACACTAATTGGATCTGGGCTGTTAAATCATAGCCAATTTAAGTGTAAGTACAGTGTACCATTTATGGACACAGGCCTTGTGATTTCCCTAATTATCACTTTGTGTACACCATTCTCCCAAGATAAGGTGGGAAGATAGGACACACATGTACGTACACACACACTGTACCTATGGTACACCAATCCTCAGATGGTCTGAAAAAGAGAGTTTCTGTTTCTTCCTATCGTCGGATAAACTTTAAGATCCCGACTGCAGTGGTTCTGTGTCTTTCTTCAGTCCGGCAGATGGTGATTTCCACAAAACTCTTCACCAAAAGCCGGTGGTAGAATCCTCTGCTTCCCATAATCGGAAACACGCTGACTCCAGAGTAACTCTCACAACAATGCCAAGCCCACTTTTACACCTTCGCGATGAGGATCAAAGGGCTAAGTAATTGTTCTTGCTATTGACATCTTTGAGCTCTACTAATTTCTTACAGGTGTGCATTTAAACATACGTACTACAGGCTACATATAGGTCCATGCACAGGCACATGCACAGCTACATACATACAGGTAGCCTTACAAGTGTGTGTACACCCGTACTGTATGTAGGTGGTAACTTTTACTTTCACGACATACATACAGAAGCTGGTAGAATGACACACAAAGAGTGATAATTAGGGATATAAGGGGCATACGTAAGCCATCATTCACCATGCAATGTTCACTGTGCCATCGGGACAAATCACAAAGTACACTGTAAGTAAACTCTTTGACAAGGCATGCATGATACATGGTGTTACCAGGGAATGTACACAGTGCTCACACCAGAATCAATCCACACACTACTTGTTAAGTGATAAACACTACAGCCGATTTCAGAATGGTTGTTCAAAAGGTAAATGGCAAATGGCGTGACGTAAATGGCATACTGTACAATAAGAGTGATGTAATGGCAAGCAGTTAAACTAATAGTGACGTCACACCATTTGGTCGTACTGCTATTTGCCATTTTGGCCAACCGTTCTGAAATCGACTATCCCAGCACCAGTATATAACAGATGGCAAACAGGAGAAGTGGTACAGTCAATTTCAGAATGGTTGGCCAAAATGGCAAATGGCAGAACGATCAAATGGCGTGATGTCACTATTAGTGTTCCTGCTTGCCATTACGTCACAGCTATTGTACAGTATGCCATTTGCTATGACGTCACGTCATTTGCCATTTACCTTTTGGACAACCATTCTGAAATCAGCTGCAACAGTCCTCCTCCTGTTTAAACAGGGGAGGTGGTAGCAGTCCTCCCCCTGTTCAAACAGGGAAGGTGGTAGCAGTCCTCCCCCTGTTCAAACAGGGGAGGTGGTAGCAGTCCTCCCCCTGTTCAAACAGGGGAGGTGGTAGCAGTCCTCCCCCTGTTCAAACAGGGGAGGTGGTAGCAGTCCTCCTCCTGTTCAAACAGGGGAGGTGGTAGCAGTCCTCCCCCTGTTCAAACAGGGGAGGTGGTAGCAGTCCTCCTCCTGTTCAAACAGGGGAGGTGGTAGCAGTCCTCCTCCTGTTCAAACAGGGGAGGTGGTAGCAGTCCTCCTCCTGTTTAAACAGGGGAGGTGGTAGCAGTCCTCCTCCTGTTTAAACAGGGGAGGTGGTAGCAGTCCTCCTCCTGTTTAAACAGGGGAGGTGGTAGCAGTCCTCCTCCTGTTCAAACAGGGGAGGTGGTAGCAGTCCTCCTCCTGTTTAAACAGGGGAGGTGGTAGCAGTCCTCCTCCTGTTCAAACAGGGGAGGTGGTAGCAGTCCTCCCCCTGTTCAAACAGGGGAGGTGGTAGCAGTCCTCCCCCTGTTCAAACAGGGGAGGTGGTAGCAGTCCTCCTCCTGTTCAAACAGGGGAGGTGGTAGCAGTCCTCCCCCTGTTCAAACAGGGGAGGTGGTAGCAGTCCTCCTCCTGTTCAAACAGGGGAGGTGGTAGCAGTCCTCCTCCTGTTCAAACAGGGGAGGTGGTAGCAGTCCTCCTCCTGTTTAAACAGGGGAGGTGGTAGCAGTCCTCCTCCTGTTTAAACAGGGGAGGTGGTAGCAGTCCTCCCCCTGTTTAAACAGGGGAGGTGGTAGCAGTCCTCCTCCTGTTCAAACAGGGGAGGTGGTAGCAGTCCTCCCCCTGTTCAAACAGGGGAGGTGGTAGCAGTCCTCCTCCTGTTCAAACAGGGGAGGTGGTAGCAGTCCTCCTCCTGTTCAAACAGGGGAGGTGGTAGCAGTCCTCCTGTTAACTGGTACATAAATCACTACAGTACATCGAACGCTTATGTTACCATCCACAATCCCCAATAGGAGGGACATACCAAATGGATGGCTCATTTCACAGGCAAATTGCTCCTGTATACACTCCATGCCCTAGTGACCTGCTCCAGTCACAAAGACTGACACCTAGGTACATACAACTACACAGTGCAATGCAACCACAATTAAGCACCCACACACCACTGCACCCTTGTGTGGGAAGGTGGCAAGGGACAATACCAATACCTACCTACAAACATCTTTTCCCACACAACAAAGTTGTGATGCATGCTTACCAGGGTAGCTTCATTTTCTGCTATCAGAGCCTTCTTCTTATCGTGTAAGGCTGCATCCAACTACAAGGGTAAAGGACAACTCTCTATAGACAAAAACACCAGTCTCCCTTTTAGCAGTATACACTACTAGACAAGCCAGACAGACACTACCAGACAAGCGTCTCCCACTGTGTCAACTAAGCATACAAAAGCAACTGCTTGTGCCAACTGTTTGCAGCACTGACCCTCTAATGTCAGCTAAGGAAGTGAGTTGGTAAAAGTGGGAGGAGAGCAAGTGGTGGCTGTGTACCTGTGCACTAGTCAGTGAACCACCCAACACAGGCAGACAATACACAACCAACCTCCTTTTGTAGCTCTTCTTCTGCTTTCTCTTTATTCTGTCCAAGGTCTTGCAGTCGTGCTCTCTCTGCCTCTAGCTCACCTTCCATTCTACCCCTCAGCTCTGTCAGCCTCTCTTCTTTCTCATTGCTGAGCCGCAGCTCAACAGTAGCCATCTCCCTCTCTTGCTCCTGGGACAAGGCCACACACTTCTGTAGATAAGAAGTGAAGAACACTCAAGACTAAAAAGGTTCACACACACACACACACACACACACACACACACATACACTACATAGACCAGACAATCTTACAACCCACTCACTCCTTTGAATTCCTCTTGGGCCTTCTCCCTTTCCATTTCCAGCTCTCTTGTGTGTGCCTCCCTCAAGGTGTCCTTCTCCTGTTCCAACTCCAACTGAAGGCTCTCACGCAACTTAGCCAGCTCCTTCTCCCCCTCCTTCCTGATCTGATCCTCCTCAGTGGAGCACAAGTCCTGTATCTCTCTCTGCAGCTCTTTTAAGGCTGCTTCCTTTGCTGCCCTCAACTCACCCTCCTCCCTGTACTGCTCACGCTCAAGCTGCAATTGTATGAATGACACTGGGTGTATGTACGTATGAACATGGCATACATACATGTTCGTATGTACAACTACACAATGACATATGTTAATATGTAAATCAACGCAATGTCACCCACCAACTGCCACTATACGGGATGCTGCAACACAGGATGGACAACACATACGTACGCATACACCTGGCCACAGCACTGACCTACGCACATACGTACCATCCCTACCACAACTGGATACGTACACACACCTGCTGCTTAATCTTTATGACCCTGTTTGTCTTGCTCTCATGCAGTTCAGCTTCCTCATTGTCCTCCTCATCCTGAAGCTTCTTGCGGGTCTCCTCCAAGGCCTTCTCCATCTCTGCCTTCAGATGCCTCTCCTCTTTGATCTGCTCTGCAGCCAGCTTGTGTCGTGTCTCAGCCAGTGCAGCATCACGCTCCCTCGTAAGCTCTTCCTCCTTGGCCTGCAGCTCAGCCTTGAGCTTCTGCTCCAGTTGCTCTACCTCTTTCTGGTGGACACTATTCAGTCTGTACAGAGAAGCAGGGGCTACACTGTAAAGCTACAGAGGTACCTAATACACTGTGTGTGCGAGTGGTGTACAATACATCCACAGCTGCAGATATACTCATACCTATCCAGCTCCTCTTGATGTGCCTTCTTCAAGTCAGCCATCTTGGTCTGCGTTACCAGTGCCTGCTCCAAGTCCTCAACCTGGCCAGGGCTGTCTGCCTTAGGACTGCTGCGCTGGGGGAACCCCCTCCTCCCCATTGACTGTGGTATAGGAATCTTGCTCTCAGGCGGTGAGCGAGGCTTTGTGCTGCTCCACCTGGGAGCGGCAGCACTCACTGGTGGACTGATGACACTCCCACGGGCTACAGGGTGCTCAGACAAAGATGAGCTGGCCAAACTCTCTTCTCTCTCCCCCTCACTGGCCGCATTCACTGATTGTGTGGGACTAAGGGAGGAACACAGGTGCGAGGGGGGGGGGCAGGAACAGGTCAATACTGCAGTAGTTTCTGATTCCTGCCGTCAAGTTGCTATGTACATGTGCATGCACTCCAGACTAACATAGGCACCCCTCCAGCATGACCAGTAGTGCACGGTGCTAGCTACACGTACATGTGTAGCATATTCCTCCCCAACTGCCACCAAATACTAACCACAGAGCATGCTCAGCATTTAGCAAGCAATGACATGTTAAGTGCACCCCTCCTCTACCCCCGGACCCTGTATAGACTCACATGACATGGTGTTGCACCATCTGTCCTCCACCTGTGGTCACCCTTGTGATTCCTCCCCTTCCGTAAGAGGATGTTGGTCGCTGCAGCCGAGGGCTGTCCACTGCACTGTTCTTGCCACTACTCAGCTCAGACTGTCGTCCTCCAGCACCACCTGCCTGAGGACAGGTGAGTCACAAGGTGACAAGCTCAATGTGTACATATCTGTACACATGATACGCAGTCAACCTAGTAACAAACCCTATATATACAGTGGCTTGCACTTACTTGTGGTGGCATTTGTTGAGGAGTTTTCAGGTATTGCTGTGCAGGTGAGGCTGTGCTTGGTGAAAGTGCCCCTGGGCTGGTCCTGTCCAGCCTCTCAGCGTAGGCCTTCATTTGCAGCATGAAGTCCATGCCCTCCTCTGAAGGGTCCTCCTCCTTCCCAACATCACGGCCAGTCACACGAGCTATCTCTTCACTCACTTCATGGTCACTGCTTTCCTACACATGTACATATGTACACATACGTACATACGTGTGTGCCACAGGAACTATTGGGACTTAAAGCCAATGAATGCAACAGTCAGGTAAGGAGTCTCAGGGCCAGACCACATTCAACACCTCATACCCCTACGGAGTCACACACATGGATGCAGTGTGGCATATCTCACCTCTACATCAATGCCACCTAGGTTAAACTTCTTTTCAAAGCCAGACACCTACAGAAAAGTAAGCAGGTAGGAATATACATACGTACGTACGTGCACGCACACAACAGACAGGATTGTGCCCCTGGTAACAACACAGGAGATAGTGTAACGTACGTACGTGTAAGCATGCATAAACCTTACAATGGTTTACACAACGCATCAACTCTGCACATGCAGGACAGCATAGGGTCAAGAATGAGTACAATAGGTGTGAACATACGAACCTAATGTGCTATTGGCACACTGCACACACATACTTTGTGTGCATGCTTCATTGAGTCATGGCAGCCACAGCACACTACACATGGACACGGTCCCTCACCTCCTCTTCTGATGGGCTGTCACTGCCCTCATCCTCCTCCTCCTCCTCATCAAACTCGGCAGCAATGTGGCCCAATTGGAAAGAGGCAGGACTACGAGAGCCAGCAACACCAAAAGGTAGCTTGCCTGTGTGCACAGGGCAGAAGTGGAAGAAAGTGAACACAGTGTAGGGCAGGTACGTATGTATGCACATATGTTACAAGCACCCTCCATTCTCATCACACATGAGCACACACACACACACACACACACCTAAACCCGCTTGCTGTACTGGTGACTTGAGATAGGCCAATCCCGGTGAGACAGACTCTGCTGAATCGGCAGCTGGAGACCGACTCACTCCTTGGGACAGAACGCTGTCTGCCGGCTGCCCCCGTCCTCCACCCGCTCCACTCTTCAAGTAGGAGCTCTGAGGTGTGCCAGTACCAGTGCCAGGCAGTGGCCCTGGAGCACTGACCTGGGAGAGAAGTGGGCCGGCCAAGGGGGCCAGCTTGCCACTGCCAACTGCTGGCTTGCTCTTGAGTGGTGGTAAGTTGTGGAACAGTGATCCCCCACCTGCCTTCAGCATACCAGTGGCACCAGGGAGGAGGTCCTGCAGTGCGAGCAGTGCACACCACCAGAAGCAGAGGCATAAAGAGTACATACGTATGTACATGTGCAAAGAATATACAAATCCATTTGCACATGTCACATACACAGTAATGTACATGGACTAATGAAAATGAAGGCACTCTCAAATACACATACATACACCACACTATACAGTAGGAATGCAGTACATCTTACTACAGCTGGGATGTATGCATAAGTGTGTGCATGATAGCACAGCTGAGAGTACCATGTACGTAGCAGAGAATCCACCCCTTCTCACCAGTCCCTTCTGTCCCATCTCAGCCGTCCTTGATGGCCCACTGTATGCTCTGATCTTCTCCCTCTCCCTCTCCAGCTGTTCCTTGTAGAATGAGTCACACGGGTGCTCCCAAGAACTCTCCTTGGTACGAAAGTTGAAGTAGTAGATGTCCCCATCTGCACTCTCACTACAAAGGAATAGCACAAGAAGAAAGGCAAAGATACTGTAGTGTACCAACACAGAAGCCCCTGGACATTCGACTAAGCCTCGACAGGCTGCATACACATCACACCGTCTCCCATTACACTCCCAACACTCAGTGCAAGTTGCACTACACTATACAATGGTAGGCACTACAATACTATGGAAGCAGAGGCGGTGGTGAGCACACCCCTCCCAACCCAACCATATGTAAACACACTGTGTCTCTATGACCCACTAGCTCATTAAAGGGCATGATCAAAGGCATATTGTGTGCATACCAGGCATCACAGCTACAAGTGCACAGGTCAGCCTCCAACCAAAGTATGCAATGCACAGATGTGAGCTCATCCTGATCCTGCCGCCCCCGTGCTAAGCCACATCCTGTGCCACAACAACAGGTGGTCACTTGCACAGTGATGTCTGCGCCTTGTATATCACCACTCCACAGCCCTAATAGCATTACTGAGTGTCCTTACGTAGTACGTATGTATATGCTGTGTGCACATGGCACATCACACAACTGAGCCACACTAATCCTAACCTGCGTATGTACGTACAGTTAAAGTATCAACCATTTTTCTAAATATTTCTTGAACGGTTGAACCAAGACTTCCACACATACACAAGCACACACACTACACACACCACTAACAGCCAACACACACACACACACACACACACACACACACACACACACACACACACACACACACACACACACACACACACACACACAACCTACATTGGTTTCCAATCCCTGGGTAAAGGAGCCTTCAGTGCTTCCACGGCAATGTGTAGCAAAGACGCCTCCTTCTCATAGTCCATCCCTATTATCTTGCAGTAGTTGCGAATGTCTGAAAGAGGCGGTACGACCACACACATGAAGAGACTGAATGCAATCAACCAATCTGCAACTGTCCAGCACTGCGACGAAACGAAAGACAACAAGTAGCTATACAGATGGGCATATAACGTGCATACCTTCTTCTGTCGGTTCATAGTTTTCGTCATAGTCTTCTTGTAGGACTCTCTGTCCGTTCAGTAGGAGTGTCCCGTCCTCATCGGCAGCCATTTTCGCGTAAAGTGGTCAGGGTCACACGCCCTGCACCCACAATCACCATAGCAACAACGATATTCATAGTGCAAATAGCCTATAAATGTCATTACAATTCATACACATTGAAATACGAATTTCAGTAGAACATGCCGAGCAGAAATCAAGTAAATAAAAAAAAAACTGTTACAAATGTTCAAACTGTTTGTTATCCTTGAAAGGTGACCCTTTATGAGCACCTGCATACCTGCCATGAATGAAATGAGAAGAACAGGTACATAGTACACAATACACATCATATGGTACAAGCACAAGCACTGTCTGCTGGTTGAGTACAACACCACTGGTAGCTGCTAGGAGCAGGATGTTTTCTTTGAGGTAAAGCAGTATGGCCATGACTCTAATCACTCTTAAAGCAAAACATGCATCACAACTCAAAGCATGTAGAGATAAGAGGGTATACTCGTACAAGGACAGAGGTGATGCAGTGCACACCAGTACGCATGATGTGTGCGCACACACACAGGCTCTCAAGCAGCTACTTACTCTACTAAACACACAAGATTATAAAGTATATAGCTTAACTAGCTGACACTGTTAACACCTCCCATGTACCACAGCTAGTTCTTGTACAAACTGTGGGATGTCAGAGGATGGGCTTTGCACACAGCAACCAAGAAGGTATGCAACCTGGTTAGTAAGAGTCAAATTGGCTACCATGTAGTAGAATGACACACCAGCTGGTGTACTCAATGACCTAAGGAACAAAGCTGGGGCTAGAACGGTGGACAACACTGTGGTATGTTGGGAACAAAGTGAGCTATGCAAAAGAGCAACAAACCATATAGGTACACTGGTCAACAACAATACCAGTTCTCCTTCAATATGTCTCCCTTCTCATATAGTAAGCTACACATCATATCCCATACATTGTCAAGGCAATACATGCTCACAGAGTCCACCAAAGAGTGCTAAGTAGGAGGTGATTATCTAATCTTGTTGCATTATGCTATCCTGGCACAATAGCAGAGCACACCCCATCCAACTTAACTGAAAATGCTTACTACACCTACACAAGCCCACCTCCACAAACAGACACACACATGTACATGTGAACATGCATTTACACACCTCTGAAGCATGCTGGATTGCTGAAGATTTGAAAAGAGGTTCTCCATTGGACCAGGTACCTGGGTCATGATGTCGGTGCCTTGCTCGGTATATGTTGAAAGGTTGTCAATGTCAGCAGAAGATGAGTCTCTATCATCTGAGGTGAAGGATGTTCCACTCTCAGACAGGAATGAGGTTCCTGAACGTCGCTGTGGTAAGTCTACACCATTTAGGTGTGCTGGTGGCCGGTAGCTGGCAGACCATGACAACTGCTGCTCTTGGTGGTGGGTGTAGTAGCCATTGCGAGGAAGGGAGTTACTCTCAGACTGACGGGGAGTGAAGGATAGCTCTTGTAATGGGATATGCTCTTCTTGTGAGCGAAGACTGAGAGGAGGTGTGGGAGGGCGGTAACCTTGAGATCTGGACTCCATCTCATAGCATCCATTCATGTGCCCAGGAGTGACGGGCAGGTCATGCTGGTCACTATAGTCTGAAGACATAAAGTGCGACAGGTCGTCTTCACAGCTTGAAGAGTCGATAGAAAGCTCTGAGCTGTGGTTACTTCTTGGTTGCTGCTGAGGAAGATGGCCATTAGCCAATTCTGGGGAGGAGACGGGGGTTTCTGGCTGGAATAAATGGATGTTGCCCTTTTCAATGACCTCTACAAAACGAACAGAATTCTTTTGTTTACCGTCAGCACCTTCTGAGTTGTAGCTCTTCAAGATTGATTTGGTTTTAGCTGCCATTTCCTTCTCTGACGGGCTTGTAGCAGGTGAAAAGTTGTTTACATTGTATTGCTTCGAACGCCTCATCCTCACACAGCAGCATAGTATAATAGCAACACAGGCCACGGCTATACCTAGCACCAGTAATAATCCAAGTACAGTCACAGCAACAATGATGGCAATGGGGACTGTGCTAGACACTCCTGATGTAATGGGAGTCGGAGTGGGCTGCTGCTCACTGTACACTGTGATTACTAATCTAGCTGTGACTGGTGAGCAGTTATGGCTCTTCCCTTCCACGTTTGCTGCCGTTGCCGTAACAGTCAAAGTTACATTCTGACTTGGCGGGCTCCTCAGGGATACAGTTCCTGTAGTTTCGTTAATCTCAAACTGCATAACAATGTTCAGTGAATATCGGACCTTGTTGAAGGCAGGAGAGTCCTTGTCAGTGGCACTGACCACTCCAATGGGCCCTTGCATATCACTTCTAAACAGTTCGATGTTGTACTCCTCCTGAACAAACTCTGGGCAGTTGTCATCCTCATCAATCACCAAGATGGTCACTTGAGTCACATTCTGCCGTGGCTGTGTGCCATTATCCTCTGCAATCACTTGAATGCTGTAAGATTCAACCATCTCTCTGTCGATTGGTCCAGAAGTGGTGATCTCTCCTGTTGACTCTGAAATCACAAATGGGGCAGTTGTTGTTTGGTTGAAAGTGTATCGTACTGCCCCATTGTTGCCACTGTCTGCATCATGTGCTGTTAAGTTACCAACAGAAGTACCAAATGGGACATTCTCTTTAACCTCCATTGAATACTCAGAGTGCTCAAATATTGGAGAGTTGTCATTCACATCAGTAATGCGCAGAGTGACATTGCTGGCAGTAGTATGTACACCATCGCTCACTTCCACAGTGAGTATAATCTCAGGAGGTAGTGAGGAATCAAAGTCTAAGAATGTGGTGTTGGATATAAAGATGTCTCCATTGTTGGTAACTGAGATGTGAGCTGGCAAAAGGATGTCTTCATGGCCTCGTGTGGACTGCCGAAGACTATAGGTCAACTCAGAATGCAAATCAGGGTCGGTGAAGGTGACCTTGCCAACAGGCTGGTCTGAAGCATGGTCCTCGGGGACAACAAGCATGGATGGGCCTTCAAACTGTGGTGGGGTGTCATTGACATCTTCCACAACTATTGTGACATAAAGAGTTGATGTTTGCTGAGGAGTGCCTTCATCAGTAATATACAGTTGTATCATATAGCGATCCTCTCCAGGGCCTAGAACTTCACGGTCCAGACCATTGACAGTTAAGGCTGCAACCCTTAGGCCTCCAGTGGTGACGTAAGCAGCAGAAACATTGCTACTCAGGCTTGCATTGGCCAATGTCACTTCGTGTACTGTTCCGTTAATACCAAAGTCTATATCAGTAACTCCAGCACATAGAAAGAATTGAACCCCCATGGCATTCTCTGTAACGTTGAAGGAGAACTTGTCTTTGCCACCTGGGCATTGTGGTGCGTTGTCATTCACATCGCCAATGTTAATCACAAACTCCCAAGAAGTACTTTTTGGGTCGTGCACAGCCAAGTCACTGGCAGTCACCTTGCAGGCATAGGAAGCATTCGTCTCTCTGTCTAAGGGACCTGCCTTTAGAGTAATGAGGCCAGTGCTGGTGTGTATCTGGAACACATCACTGCATCCTTCCAGCCAATACCGCACTGTGCCATTGACCCCTTCGTCTGGGTCCTGGGCTAGAATGGGACCTGGACCCACTGAATCATTCATTGCTGCATTCTCTGGGATTGTATAGATGGCACTGGTTGTGTTTGGGTGAAAGGTAGGTCGGTTGTCATTAACATCCAACAGGTTCAGTGTGATGTTGATCGAATCCGTTCCACTGCCGTCTGATGCAGTGGCCATCAGTGTGAAGGAGTAGGTAGCACGCACATCCCGATCGAGGCCGACACGGTTCTGCAAACAAGGCGTTAGAATGACGTTCCTTATACCAATGTGAATGTTTTCGTCTTCGGGACATATCGAATAGGACTGTACCTGGCCATTGAACGCCTGCGGGAGCTCTACCAATGGGCATAAGGTGTCTTGGCTCTGAACTTCTCCCTCAGATACGTTGAAAGGAGGATGGTAGTCGCCATCAAATCCAGTGGGGGAGGAGTTGCCTTGACCCAGGAGCAGTAAAACAATAATGACGAAGTCCGCAAGCGCCAACTTCGCGCCGGTAGACGCCGGCATCGCGCCGCTTCAGGGAGATGAAGGGGGCACACTGACTGAGGGGAGAAACCTTACACTGGTTTCCTTTTCTGGTTAGTGAGTCAGATTAGAGACATAAGACGGGTCTCCACTGATACGGGCACTGCTGATTCGCTCCCAACTAAGCAAGCCCGCACTCTTAGGAAGCAATTCACCCAGCTGGAGGCAGGCTAGCGCACACAATGCACACACTCCTCGTGTCTTATCGGATAGGCTGCATTCCTCGTCTGGAATGTGGTCGCATTTTACTGCAATGAATATCATCAACCACACACCACTCAAGTGTGAGACCGGAGGACCACGCCCTTACCAAAACAAATGGCATCGTGCAAGAACCAGTCGCTGTACCTGCACCCTGTTTCCAACAGGAGCAGTAAAAGGTGAGGCAAAGTATGCGCATTCCTAACTCAGACAGGCCTACAGAGTACCTCTGTTACTTGAATGCACGCTTCTTCTCCCGCAGTTTTCACCGCTGGTCCGTCAGTGAACCAGTAGGGCAGTCCTTCACAGATCACTGGGC
The DNA here is from genome assembly GCA_964019415.1 of Ianthella basta. Classification (NCBI taxonomy): domain Eukaryota; kingdom Metazoa; phylum Porifera; class Demospongiae; order Verongiida; family Ianthellidae; genus Ianthella; species Ianthella basta. Next base: position 4,546,726 of record OZ025875.1, read on the forward strand.
CAAGCAGAAATGCAGGGTACGAGCGTCAACGCGAACGCATGCAGCTCTTGTTATTGTGCCAGGCTACTGCCATCAGTGACTCCACAACCTGATATGTAACCTGACATGTGTGCAGCGTGCACAACTGACTTTGAAATTGCCTAATTGAATTCACAATTCGTTCAAGGAGAGTTCATAGAACACATACCCTGTGCGCTATAAAAAAGTAGGACCAGACCATTAAAATGGGAGCCAGAAGCGGGCTGGTATCACTATTTGGTGGGTGTATGCTTGGTAAACACACAGTGTCATGGAGGACCATTGTGCCCTATGTCAGCATGTGGGTGTCATGCACAGAGCCCAAGTAAACAGCTGACTCTGCACATTCTCCATACTCTACCTCCCCGCTGTATTATTATAGCTACCATATAGTTTGCACTCCAAATCCCTCGTCCACCATGCATTCTAATCCTACCAGCATCAAACAACTACGGGGAAAAAGCTTTTAGCTTCAAAGGAGCAAAGATCTGGAACTCCCTTCCACCTGAGACCAGACAAATTTCTTAGTTCTACACATTCATTTTCCCTCCAGTAATTTGACTCATCGTGACTATTTGTTAATCAAATTTTGCATGACCTGGTTTGTTTGTTTGTTGTTTCATCTCTGTATCTTTCCTTATCTTACTGGGTGCCTTAGTAGTAGCCCCTGGGCTAGTGGTTTGCCCAGCCAAATAAGAAATCAAATCAAATCAAATCAAATCAAATCATTTGCTTTAAGCAAGTCCCATCTAGTGGTGTTTTATCACCTATTCTTATGAACCTTAGCCCATGCAATTTCATCATATCTGCACTAAACTTCCCAGCTCTACTACCATGGATGTGTCATATAAATTATTACCGGGTAGAACTACAGGGCATTTTTACTATGAACAATAATTATGTGAGGAGTGAAGTACCAATGAGAGGTGAATGTGGGAGAGTGGACCTGCATAACTATCTAAAGAGCTTGAGGTATTTGTAAAATTGGTATGGTATGTGGGGGAGGATACTGGATACTATTGTGCTAAGGAGGGTTTCTGGCTTGTAGATGTTGGGAAGATCATACAGTTACTGAGTAGAGGGATGCACCATGTAGATCAGGTGTTCTGAATGTGATTGGAGCGTTTGAGGGGCAGAAGGAGGGGATTCCTATGCTGTTGTAGTTTGGTTTGCAAGTGGATGGGTCAGATAGCATGCCAATGACTTTACTATTGTAGGCCTGTCTATTCATAACTACTGTATAGCTGGTCTTATCTTACCAAGACTTAGTACCTATTGGGCCTGCTGATACTGGTGCATGGGTTTAGCTTTGTGAGAACTTCTCTCACTTGAGTGTGGAATCTGTAAGTGGCTTCTTGCAAGGCTCTGGCTAGTCTAAGGGCTTCTTCACTGCAGGCCACTCTGTATCTCTGATGTGGGGTTTGCTTATCCGCAGGGGTAAGGGTAATTGGCAAGGGGTAATTGAGACCTTTGGCAAGAGCATATATGTCTAGGGCTGTGTAAGCTGTTTGGAGCTTGGGTTAATTCCCACTGGTATTGAGGGGTTGTGTCCTACCTATTTTACTAACTAAAGATCAGTGTTTGCTCTTGACTATGATTGAGTCTATTGCTTTGATGTGGTAGAGGCTCTTGCTGCAGCATTGAACATAAAGCAATGGAATTGTTATGTAGTAAAGAAGTATAACTCAGCAAGACATTTCTACCTCCAGTGTCCTCAAGTCCAATTCTAGCTAGATAGCTGGCAGGTCTTATAATAGCAGCCCTGGATTCATGCGCCATGAACTTATGGAAAGTATTATTATCTACTCATGCACCTCATTGCCTTCTGTAATACTGAGTGTGTATGAAATGTGTGAGGGTGACAGCTAGTGAGCTAGGCCACAGATCAAGGTGAACACACAGAGGAAATGGAAGTGGTGACAAATTTGACAGGAGATAATCAACTGGCTTGCTGAGTACAAGTACAGTACATATCTAGAATACTGATACATATGGAATACATAACTGGTAGTGTGACTAGCTGTGTAGCCATGGAGGATGTACACTGCGCACTCAGTATCCTCAACTCTGTCCTGACATCTCATGTTTTCACCTTATTGTAATCCATAGAACCCTGTATCCTACGTATATACACCCGCACATGCTTATTTCTGTTCATTCAACACACTCTCATGTACATACAGGGAGAGCCACAGATAGAATGCACCCTGCACAGACCATCAGTTGAATGGATCACTGCATGTACTCTTCTCTGCCTTCACCTCACAGCTCAGCTCTGCATGTATTTGCTGCTTTCAACATTCCAACCAATGTGTAGCTGCTGTTCAGTTGCATTCTCTCCAGACAAACACACAATTTGTTCTTATGTACACTCTGTCATAACACATTTTAGGTGATGAATGCTCTGAACATTCCTCTTGTCTGGTTTTCATCTTAGACAAACACCCTAACAAAGCTAGTGGTAGAAGCTGGCCTTAGAATTACTTCCCCACCTGAACCACCTGTGTCTGTCATTCCAATGACTGTCAAGTTAACCTTTCTTCAGTCAAACACCTGTCAAAGCCATGGCCAAGCCAATCTTTTGTTATACCAGCATACCAGGAATACACCACAGAATTTGTCATACACCTAAACACCACCCTTCTTGGACAACAGGCCCTGTATAGTGCTGTTCTTCCATGTTGACAGGATCATGCCAAATGTATACATTATAGGAAGCCTTGCTGCTATTAATGCAGTGAGAATGAGGTTGTAGAGGATCATTGCTACAAAACAGATAAGGACTGGGCAAATTCTTGAGCAATCACGTAGCAGAGATAAATTGAATGTAAAACATTTTGACCATGGGGAGGTCTTCATCAGTTACAATACAATTCTGTTGTAACTGATGAAGACCTCCATGGTTGAAACGTTTTACATTCAATTTATCTCTGCTACAAGTATTGTAACTGATGAAGACCTCCGTGGTCAAAACGTTTTACATTCAATTTATCTCTGCTACGTGATTGCTCAAGAATTTGCCAAGCCCTATCTATGCTGTAGCAATGAGCCTCTACCAAATTAAAACAGATAAAGGGCTACCGATTCATAGCAGGTCAATAGATGGACGAAGAAAACGTATCAACCACAAAGGTCTTCGTCAGTTATGTAACTGTTTTGTAACTGACGAAGACCTTTGTGGTTGAGAAGTCTTCTTTGTTCATCTATTGACCAGCTATGCATATGTTCACTAGAGAATCAGTAACTCCCTTGGCAATGAGGAAGACACTTCAGCTGTCCCTTTGTGTTATGCTTGCAGAATGTACTAGTGCCAGAGAGTGGTACATAGCTTAGTCCCTGTTTTGCTACAGTGGATATGTAGAGTGTCTTAGGTTAGTTAATGTGGCAAATCTGTTGTATTCTGTTCTGCAGTACTACCAACATACTCTTATGCCCACAGGCGCCTACATCGCCTTCTGCTATCCTGAAGGTAAGTAAGTGCATTTGAATGCAAGTACACATCACAGCATCAACTGAATTGTCTGTACAGTAGTGTTATTTGCTACAAGTACACAGTTAGACAGAGCAAGCAATACGACATTTATACTGCATTAACAGCAATGTGCTTGGTTCGATAGAGGCTCATAGCTGTGTTGGTTGTATCAACATGAAATTTGGAGAGCAATACTGCAGCCTTGCAAAAGGGGTGAAAGGAGCATAGGATGTTTCAATCCGACCGACCATGTTGAGCAGTGTGCTTATTTTAGGTACTGTTGTACATAGAACTTCTGATGTACTGTACATACTTTGGTTGCATGGGTTGAATTACTGTAGTATTCAGTTTTATAGCTGGTAGCCCGAGTACAAATGTCAATGATATTGACCCAGTGCCTTCACCTCAAATATGGCTACATACACAATAATTATTTGTATCACCTGGCAATCATGTTTGAAGCCCCACTGTGTAAATTTCCACTTGGCATTCTTTGTTTCAATCCTGTGTATACTATTATAGTATAGTACACATGTATTCACTACCAGTCTGAATAGACTGCAGTTTAAGTGGTCATTTGTGCCACTTGCAGTTCATCCCAACTAGTATAGAGCACAAATATAATTATTGTGTCCTGTTATGGCTATAGGCACATCAGTGAAGTGGCCAGCATAAAGTGCACTGTTGAGTGACACAACAGCACACACCAAGCGAACACAGTGCCCTGCATGCATTTGGCTGTTTCTGCATATTTCTAGTGTGTATAGACAAGAGCAGTGGCGACACATTAGAATGTACTCCTTGAAATGCACTTGGCTAATTGCTCCACTGAAATGCTGTTTATGCTTTCACTGCCCACTCCGGTCTCTCCCAGTGCCACTCCCATCCCTGCTTCCACGGCCATTCCAATTACCACTTCCACCTTACCACATGAGTCCCATTCACTGATTAAGTACGTAGTTCTATTTACGGTGTACTGTCAAGCAATTTGGAAAGATGGCCACATGCGCAGTGTTCTACATGCTAGGCATGTCAGTATAGTGAGGCAGCTGTGCCAATCTTTCACATGGGTGTACATTGATTGCTTTATACAAATCTTGCATTCTTGCAGGTCTCCCTTCAAGTAGGCAGAGGTCAAAATCTGCATCATCACTTCTGAGACCCTCACCATCATTTATTCACAAGAATATTGCTACACCAAGTGGCTCAGTTGCTCCCATAGGGGACTCCAAGTTCAATAAGTACCTGGTGCAGACCCTGCACAACCCCGGCCTCGTTCACGTACCTCCTCCCAAAGACTCCAGAGGCTTTTCAGCAGGCAGGCCAGGTGTATCACAGTGCCATGAGAGAGCAAAGAGGGGGCATGTGTACTGGCAAGAGGAGAAGAAACGGCTTCCAGCTCAGTTGTTGAGGACCATTGGGTCACAGGGCACCAATCTTGGAATTGGCAGTGCTCCAAGGACCTGATTATCTATACTCCTATCATAACTTTAATGATGCAATTGGGTATGATTGTGAATCATGCACGTGTACACCTCTGTGCAGTATTATACATGAAACAGAAGTAGTGTGGATACTATATCAAATGTGTGTATTGATGACTTATGTATAATGAAACCCTTTTTAACATAATATTATATTGTAGCACATGTGATGATATGTATGTATACGTAGCTAACTTTAGCAAGTGATTCTAGTGTTTAATTACTCTCTGCAAACCTTTTGTACTAGACTTGTACAGTATATATGGTAAAATATATGGAAAGACTATAACTACTGTATAGTCTTAGTCAGATGGGCCTGCAGCCCTGTAGTGTTCAAAACAGATTAATCATCTGTAAAGAAGGCAAGGGCCTCCATCCTCCCGGCACTGCCCTCTATATAGTGTTTTAGAATGTTTCTATGGCAAGTTTTAAGTGTTTCACTTTCCTGATTATTATAGCATGGTTGGTGATGCTAACTAGGTACGTAGCAGTAAGCATACACTTACGTGTACATTGTATGTAGCTGGAGGAATGCTGGTGCATTTACCACAGTTTTCTATGGTACAAAATCAAAGATTACTTATTGGTGGGGGATGTAGACACCAATTAATTTGCATGACATAAAGCAATAAAATTGGCTGGCTCACTCTACATGCATGGTTGTTTGGGCCAGCTATACTTGGCAACCAATGATGGAGGTACTTCTGCATCCAATTATTGAACATGCATCAAAACTGCAGGCATTCAGCTGGCATGTATACGCAGCTCTGTGTGGTCCCAATGTACCAGCTGTGAGCTACGTATATATCATTGTATACATCGTGAGAATGGAAGCAATTGCAAGAAAGGCTTACTTGTCACCCTGGGTATTTAACGTCTTCCCAAATGTGGTAGCAAAAAGCATATGCAGGCTTCAAGAAGGAGTGAGGCTATAATTATATGTTCATATGTGCCATGTGCAGGTTGGTGGTGCCAGTGATGACATTCGGGTGTGAATCGCTGGTGCTGAGAGATAAAGAAAGACCAAGCTGCAATTAATGACACTGAGCTTTTTGAGGGTCAAGGGTTTGTAGCAATGTTTAGGCTGGATCACATTATACGTATAATTATGTAGAAAGGAAGTGAGGAGACACGGGCTACAGTAGAGATCATTTGAGCATGGAAGGGAGAGGAGAGATAGTTGGAGAGAGAAGTTATATGGCAACACATCCCTGAACACTGAACATGGCAACACTTTCTTATTAGTACAGTCACTGTTACTCACATATAATATCACTATTATCAATCAGGACTGAAACAATAGAAATGACAAGTACATAACTGTTGCCTAATTCAGTGGCTATGCCATTACAGGGTGCGTGTTCTGCACTAAAGGTGCATGCAGCAAGAGTGACAGCTAGTGATGCTGTAGGTGGCCTTTAAGCTGTGTTTCAAACTGCATGCACGTGCCTTGGCTGCAGTCACAGCTAGTGCCATGCATTAGCCTGCTGGTGGTGTCAGCAGCACAAACTGTTATGCTAATCACAGTGCACAGCAATGCTCACTACTGCACTGACAAACACATGAAATAATTGTACATGGCACTCCATAATTATGATACTTATGATAATTGATACACACCAGTTGCAGTTTCATAATGTTATGCATGGAGAAGGATGATAATATTGTGTCAACAATATGTGCAAGGTTTTCTAACAAATGTATATAATTATTGCACTCATGTACAATAAGTGGGTCTGAAACTAGTACGAGATACACTGCAAGTATATCCCAATACAGATGAAGTGATTGTCACTGCAACCAGTATGGGATAGGTGGCGATAAAGATGATTGAAAGTATGATGCTAGCCATTGCATACTTCTTAGCTATGGTGCGCTTGTTGCTGTCAGCTTTGTTCACTGCCTGCAGGTGAGTGCAATGTTTCACAAGTTGTTAAGTGGGATAATTTTGCTCAGAGTATGTAGGAAGAGAGAAGCATTCTAACATAATCACACAATCATATATACTGTACATTAGTATGAGAGATTACTGAGCTTAACTGTAGCTGCTGGAAATCACAATCCGTCAAATGAACTAGCTAATTATTGACTTATTGTGACTTCCAACAGCTGCTTCCTCTGATCAGCACCACTGTAGCAATGAACCTCTACAATATTTGGACACATGTAATATTAGCACCTATGTACATTGTTCCTGTGGAGTCTGCTATTTTTACTGTCATTGAGTCACCATATGGCCAATGTTCCAATAATGGAAACCTGGGCAAGTCATCTGTAAGTGTTTGAAGCTCTTTCGTGTGTTCTTGTACGTACCTAAGTAGGTGTGCAATGTGACAGCAGGCCCAAGTGAACAGCAGGCCCAAGTGAACTGTACTACTTGTTATAAGCACATTAAATATACACACATCATGTGAGAGATTCTCAACCAGCTCAGGCATGACAAAGACAGTGCCAGCCCTGAAGAAGACCAGAGCATCCAGTTAAAAGGCTCTAACCCAGCTGTATTTGGGGAATTATGTATACCCTTTCTCATGTAAATCTCATTTACTTACACAGTCTTTGTACATGACTCATTTGATAAGAAGCTGATTAGGTATGCAAGTCAGTCACATTTTCAGAGCAATATTAAGCGCATGTACATATGCATGCATGCTGCAGGAATGCACACAAAATGCTGGTGTACCTGCAGTAGAGACTACACACCGGAAGCAGTTAAATGGCATGATTATAAGATTTCCTGAAGAAACTCTTCTACATTCTATTTGCGATGCCACTCACCACAATGGCAACAATCAATGCTGGAAGGAGGCAAATGTTTCCAGGGATCCAGCACAAAAGAGCTGTAAATATGACAAACATAGAAGCACTGATGGTGAGTGCATACTTAGGGAGTTTCATCTGTGTGCCATTGATAGTCTCATCAGTTGTAGTAGCAATACTTGGCCGTGGCTGATCAGTGACGAGAGGCTGCTGGGGCATGTAACCTGGACCAACTCCTTGTGGTGGGTACTGCATGCCAACTTGCATTTGATTAGGCGCAACTCTGTATTGAACCATTTGTATTTGTGGATTCTGCGTTGGGTTGTACTGGACCTGGAGTGGTTGCATCTGTGCTGACTGGAGTGGCTGGAACTGTGTTGGCTGCAGTGGTTGCGTCTGTGCTGACTGGAGTGGCTGAAACTGTGTTGGCTGCAGTGGTTGCATCTGTGCTGACTGTATTGGCACTCCCATTGTTGGCTGCTGACTAGGAATCACTGGCACTTGCTGGGCTGTTGGCTGCATGTGTACCAACAGAGAAGTAACCCTTCATAGAAACTCTGTTCATGCATATACAGAATAAGTATGGAACTTATGTATATTAATGATTCAGTGAATCATGGCAAACAGCACATAATAATCAAAAGCTAGACACTTCTACCCATGGACTGCCATCAACTATTACAATATGCATGGATACAGCACAGAATTTATAGGGAAATGCAAGGAAGATGTATGTTAATGTGACATACACAAATACATGAAATGTTTGTAGCTAGTAAATAATGAAAGGATTGGAATCATGCAGGTACATACAGTAACAGGTGGTGATGTGGAGGCCATTGACAAGCATGGATGTTGTAAACAAATTGTGTGTGTGAGGGGTGTGCATGGGAGGGAAGGGGAGGACTCAGTAAGAAAGGATGATATGATACGGTGACTAGGGTGAGTTGGCCAGTGGCCAGATGTGAGTAGGGGAACCAAACACGGGCTGCAGTCAGCCCACAGTCCAGGATAGTGGCGTTTGGTGTCTGTGTTCTCATGGAGAGGCTACCAAACACCTTGCCTAGCTGCTATGGCCTCCAGCTTCACTTGGGTCCAGTCATCCATGACATTGTATATGCTGCCATTCTATTTTTGGTTGTGTCTATTAGCTGGTGCTCCATTAGTCTCCTGCGCCAGCCCTTATTATTGCACAATCGCAATAAGGGTAATAGGGGCTGGCACACGAGACTAGTGCTCTGTGCTCATTCAACCTCTTCTAGCTATCCTAGGGAATTTTCCCCAAAACACACCAGCTTCTGCACACACACGCACACACACACACACACACACACACACACACACACACACACACACACACACACACACACACACACACACACACACACACACACACACACACACACACACACAATTATTAATTGCAGCAGAGGTAATGGCTGAAATGTGATGCTTCTTACCTCTTTAATCGCATCGGATCAATCTCAGTGGGCCTAAAATTGAAATTTCATTGGGAGGCCCTAGAGGCATTTACACACGGACAGTACACTCCCTCCCCAAACATATTCTAGAATGAAGTAGATGGACCCCTGAGAAAAGATTATCCTTGAACTCTAGTCATGTGAGGGTACAAACCTTGTTTGGCCTTGGTGAATTGCTTACTGCAGGAGGGTTCTCAGCTATAAGGTCTTGATAGACTGATGGATTATTTGGTACGTTACGCAAATCTTCATAGCTGTTGTCAATGGTTACATAATCTGGTGCAGTCTCATCCATTGGCTCTAAAATGACAGAGACAACCCCAGACATGGGTTAGCCTAGAATGGAGCTGCTATGTATACACAAATGATTCAGTGGCATATGAATACTAACCATATGATTCATCCGTGGCTCGTTGACCGTGATTCATGTTCTCTGTTTGGCTACCGGCTTCTGACACTGAGCACTGCATGCAGTAGAATATATGGCCTGGATTCTAAATTTGTACATAGGGAAACTTGTTATTGTATTCACTGAATGCACAGAATGCACATTACCTCATCAAGCTCCCATCTTATTGTTTACATCTGTGACCGAGTTTCCTTCACTCAAGCTGCACCGCATAAATACACCATTTCCTTTTACCTTACCCTTTGGGCTTATAGGGAATGCGAAATCATGCTTTCACCACCTTGGCTGACTGGTGTCCCACTGTGTGTGTGATTCATTCAGCTCCTTATGGGTTAGTGTAGCACTGTACATGTGTGGTAAGCACCAGCACTTATTGGCAGCTGATTCAATTTGCAAATCATTTCTGCAATTTATGTAATACTTGAACTCGGGCATTTGTAATGGGTTCAATTGCAATCCAACTTGAATTTATTCTTGTTTTGCATTTACATTAAAATAGAAAAGGGCAATCCAATCATGAGTGAATCGTTAAAACTGTTCGGCCACGCCACGATGACTTCCGACCAACTATCTTGCATCATATCCGGATGTGCACATCGCAGGCTGGCCGGGCACGTGGCACACCTGGTAAAATGGATGCACCTATTCCACAGCATTTGGTGCCTGGCATTAGAGCTGCCACTTTGAGACGTATACAGGACTACAGAAGACTCCTGAAGGACGAACCACTGCAGTAAGTAAAAATCCTATACATTTTCTCTTAATATTTGGCTTATTTGCTATCGATTTCGTCGCGTGTAGGTTTTGGGATGTTGTGATACTTACAGCTGGAAATGATCGCCAGAAGACCATGTATGAAGCCCAGATACAGTCAAAATTGCGTAGAAAGGAACTGCCTTCATCATGCAAGTTAGTGGTGGTTTTGTAGGGCTTTGGGCGATGAGTGATGTCGCATGTTGAATGCTGTTTCCGCTGTCAGATTCATTGTGTGGCTTTTTGGCTAAACAGTTGCACACTCCCAACGGAAAGTACATAACTGTGAAGGTGTTGTGTTTCCTCAGTGTGTAGCTGTACACGAGCTCCATACTTTGCTATAATAATAGTGTGCATGGCTTGTATACTAAATTATGGTAGCTAATCAAGCACCCGACGCACCTATCACTGGGTGTGAGCTTATGTAGGTAAATACAGAGGAGAATGGGATTGGCAACATGAACTCGACACTGGATATCTCATCTGTTTCGCACGTGTTAATAGTGATTGCATCATCCATTGCATTGCATTATCCATTTTAATGTATGCTGCAGTAATACCTGTCAGTTACTATGTAATGGCATCTTCCTGGAATTGCCTATGTTACTCAATTGTGTTGCTAAATATACTACTGTGAAGGAGCAGTTATTTACCTGCTTTTAGCCTGTTGTGGGATAGATACTTTGTGTTCAGTGATCCCCCTGGACCAAAGGTGGGTGATGGTGGAGCACTCTTGAATGCCTTGGAACAGCTAGCAGTACAGGACTCAGGACATTACATTGAGCAAGGTAATTAATGGTAGAGTGTGTACTTCATATGTTTCCAACAGTCACATGTGCGCACTGTTTAGTCATATCACTGTATCTTTACATAGCCAAGGTTCTTGTCATTCAAGCTGGGGGATACAGCCAGCGATTCCCAAGTGCCAGTGTTGTAGGCAAGGCATTTGTATCATACCCAGTGGGTTAGTTATGTAAGGTGTTACTGAGACACTGTGCATGGATGTGCACAATGATTGTAATTCCTTTGTTCATTATAACTTGAAATCACCAATATTCAGACTCTACTGTGCTCCAGATGTTGGAATTGCAATTGATAACATACCTGGATTTTCCGGCAAGAATGAGTCCAGGCGTAAGCCAACCATTATTGTTTATGGTGTGTGTATATGAGTATGCATGTGTATGTGTGTGCAAACAATTGTACTCTTGTTTCCTCATTGCTGCAGGTGTATGTTGCTTGTTCAGATGTCTTTCTTCCCTGTAACATGGACGGTGAGTTAATGCAGTATATTTTCAGTACATGGATGTGCTGTTGTATAGTGTAAACGTAAACATTTTTGCGTTGGAAATATTTTATATACACACAGGTACTGTTAAAAACCATGAAAATTTTGTCCACAAAATGCACTAAAGTGACAACACATGTTACTCATGTGAGACTACTAGCCAGCTTGGGAGGATTGATCAGACCCTTAGGCACTACTCTTCCTTCCGTGACAGCCTGTCTTCTGAGACAGGCCGTCATGGAAGCCAACAAGCAGGTGCAAGAGGTGACAGTCGTGCAACCATCGAGAATAAGGACAGTTGTGGGTGCTTCAATGCAAAGACATTGTGTCCTCTCTCACCTCAGCCATGTGCACAACCCAATGCTCCACTGGAGTATCTGCAGGGCTGCCACTAAGTGCAGCCATGTGCATTCTTCATGTATTGAACAGGTTGGCGAATTATTTCAATAGTTTTGCCATACATTTGAATTGGTATACAATATAAGCAGGTGGATAAAGCGGTTTGGCGGATAAAGCGGTCATGGATAAAGCGGAGTGCACTGTATATGAAGTAACAATAAGGACTTAACCTTATATAGGCTTAATGTCTGCAATTATGCCCACTTATTTTGCTGCTCTTTTTCAGGTGATTGGTCTTTCCTGGAGCCAGGGTTTACTGGCATTGCCATCCCTAGTTCGTCCATTGTTGGTACCACACATGGTGTGTATGTCCTGGATAATGCTGCGGATATTGCAGAACAGTACAAGAAAGGTGCGTATGCAGCTTAGTACTTAACTTTGGGATGTGTTACTATAATGTACCCTTACTTTAATTGCTTGTGCAAAATTAGCCCTTGTATGCTGTTATGTGTGTAGATCCTTCAAAGCCAACCTTTATGAGTTCGTTTGGGCAGTTCATTCACAAAGTGAGCCAGAAGGAGATGGAGAAGTGTGGAGCAAAGGTTCCAGGAACAGACACAGTTAGTGTATTTGTGTGCTCACGCAGGTGTCATTACCTTACTGAATGTTATAACTAATTCACTTTGATGTTCAATCCTAAATGAGATGTTATTCTTTGCATGGGACACATGACAAGTGGCATGACATCATAGCCAATACTGGGCATTGGGCACGTCATAATGGCAAGCAGCAATGCTAATAGTGATGTCAGGCCATTGGCCATTCAGTCATTTGCCATTTTGGCCAAAACCATAAGGTTCAAAGGAAATAGTGACCTATGACTCTGTCAGTCCCTATTTGTTCCAGTAGGTGACGTTTCTAAGCTGGGTAGTAACCTAGCAACCCGGCTCTTAGGTGTTTAGATTCCAAGGAATGATGTACAGTAATAGTGACGGAGGAAAGTGAGGTCACTGTTGCGTCATCCCTTGGCGCACCTAAGAGCCTCCTATTAGGTGACTATCCTACTATTAGTAAAATGATCCCGTTGCCATGGTAGCATGCAAGTATGTGGTGTACTTAAATTTATATATGTATCACCATCTTTGTGTGTGCATGTGTCTGCACACACACAAAATGCCTGGGTTACAGGTGTATCCCACAAATGCACCCCTAGCCACCCTTATGTGCGGTACATGCACGGCTGGGCACTTCGACCTACAATCTCATGACCATATTTTACATATCAATGATCATTTGTAATATAATAAGCAACATAATGAATGCACACTAGTGCTCTAAACCCTCAGCAGCTGATTGTTCTGTTCTTGTAGTTCTTTTGGCATCCAATTGAAGCCTGGAAGGTGGCGGCCTTTCTGCAGTGGTAGTTGATAGGCCTTGAAAACAGCGCGATGGCCACAAAACCCAGAGCAGGCTTGGTTGACTTTTGTTCAGTGGCTTTCTTAGCATCTGGATCTTGTAGCTTGCAACATTAAGCTTGGTGAGCTCTTCCTTGTGATCTTGCAATCTTGAGTTAGATCTTTTGGGTCTTCCTGCCACAAATTGGGAGCTCTTCAGTTATGGCACTGTAAGCTTTCTTCGCCATCTTTGGCTAGCCTTGTTACTTTGGACACAGATGTAGTCAAGAAGACCGGTGCCAGCTCCAGTAAGTTGATTTGCTAGCAAATCATTTGGAAATTTCAATAGATAAGTGTCGATTAATCAGTGTTTGCGGGATGTTAGACCACTAAGCACTAGGGCATTTTGCACCATTCAGCTTTGTGCTTTGAACCCCTCAAACTCCTCTCGATTGATATTTAATTATTACATAACAAGTGTCTAACAGTAAATTATGTTCTTTCAGCCTTGTCTCAAGTGAGACAAGGTTGCAAGAACCTCATCAACAGACCGCTGAGAAGACAGCTACAGAGCAGGACTTGAACTGACCTAGATGCATGACATCATCCTTTGTCTGACCAATCAGTGTAGAGTAACTGTCTATTTAGTGCAGACTCCTCACCTTCTTGCAGTTTTGTTTTGTGTACTCTGATGAAGGGCACAGCATGTGGCCGAAATGTCAGTGTTGATTCATTGTGATTTTGTAGTTGGAACAGAACGAACCATTACCTCAATTATGTCCAATGGCCAACCAATAATCTCACTTTGTGAATGTGATAGTTTTCTTTGCACATCCATTCACAATTTTCTCAAATATTGTAATGGAAGTTTGATGCATACGTATGGCTCACTGTGGTGATACCTGTCCCTGCTTTGCACAGGTGTACATTGATCACTCCTACTTTGTCACTTCTTCTGTTGCAAAGAAGTTGCTACAGGTAACCCAATGGCATACACAAGGCTGCAAATGAATAGGAATCTTATGTGTGATCTGAGCTGTGCACATTGCATTGCTTGCTGCAGTTGTACAAAAAAATCAAACCACTCCAGTTTGAGGTGGATGGTTATGCAGACTTTCTCAGACCACTTGGACAAAATGCATCCATGGAGGTGTGTGTGTGTGTGTGTGTGTGTGCTTGCGTGCATGTGCATGCTTGATTGGTTCCCAGTACAGTTAGGCTCCATGGAGCTGCACACTGATGTGTTGACTGCCTGACATTCTTTAATAGGATTCTTGTTAGTACTTATGTAAGTGCACCTTGCAACTAGGGCAGTAGGGAGTGTATTTGGTAGAGAGATGTCTGTGATTCAGACTGTCTTTAACAAGGGGTCCACTGTAGAGTCATCAGTGTATGTGACAGAAATCGCAGATTATTCGGGTTTGTTGAAATCATTTTTTGGTGTATCATGGTAAAACAAAGCATGAAGCAAGGGGTGAAGCATAAGCATTTCATAAGTTATGTCAAGCTCTTGTGCAATGGGTAACAGTGAATTTTACTTTAGTTTGTGATCATTTTTGGATTAATATTTGATTCCATAATTCTTGACATTGTATCCTAAAACAGTTGCAGAGCTGGTCAGCAGCATGATTGCATTGATCAGTAAGTAACACTTTGTAGTGGTTTATAAGTGCATTGTTGAGTACAAAACACATGAACAAACCACTGTGCTATCTTGGAACATGTGGACAACTAGCTCGGGTCGTGTGTCCTTCACTCCACCACCTCTTGTTCCTGTGACCAGATCTGTCACAGCCACAAGTGAAACTTACTGTGCGTACTCCACTGTTTGTCTGGTGGGAGCTCCAAAGTTAATCCCTGATAGTTTGAGTGCATGCCAGTCACCTGAGTGCTGGGATTTGTCAATGAGGTCATTGAGTGGGAACTGGAACAGGAAGCAGGCACCCGAGTACTGACATTCGTGGAAGTGGACTAAGACATGATGCTGGGTGCGGCAGATGAGCTAATACGTCATCCGGCCAAAAGTCAGGTGGTACCAATTTAGCAAGCTTGACTGTAACATGATGTTAGCGATGTTCACACAGCTGGATTAGTAAACAAGCAACTTGCCTCTCGGTCATTGGTGTTACTGGCTGCTTGCATTAGTTGACTTTGATCTTTCTTTGTCGTGCCAGCCTACCCTTGTGAATACTGAACGTCTCCAGGGTGCAATGGTGGCAGTAAAGGTAGTTGCTAGGGCCATGAAAGAAATTCTCCTGTGTCCACTGATTCTGATCTGGGAGGCACAGAGCAAATGCATTGATGAATTCAGTGCCTAATGCAATGCAATAACTTGACTGGCCATGTGTGATACCGTATAGCGGGAAAATTTCGCGATTTCGTTCAAAACCAAACATTTCACAGTTTTAATTTCGTGATTTCCAACCTCCAAAACATCTCGTTGGCAGGCTAACTACTTAGTTGAAGGAAATAGTCTGCATGTTCGATTCTTGACTGCCTCATATGCTATATGTATTGAGCCTCATATTTGCCTCTATTTTTCAGTACATTTCAAGTGGAGCTGGTGCTTCTAACTGTGAACTGCAGGACGTACGTAGGCAACTGTATGACATATTGAATGGGATTCCAGCTCGAGTCATTTTACTGCATCAGGTACTATCTTGTTACAATCAATGACCATTATTTTAACCATGGACCTTGGACCTTGTTGCACATGAAAATATGCCACTATTGCGCGTCCCTCTCTCTCTCTCAGGGTGCCTTCATCCACTGTGGCACTGCTGTGGAGTACCTGCACCACATGTGCCATAGTTCATTCATGAAGGAGGCAAGTCTGTTTTCACATGAAGCAGAAGTGAAGTATGTAGGGGCACCACCTCTTCATCAGGGTGAGTCGCTGCTCTTGGGTGTGACTGCAAATTCAATAAATAGTCACTATGTGTTACCTCTGTATAACATTTGAATAAAATCCATTGAAGTAATCGAATAGTCCACAACTGCCGGTCGAGCCACTATAGTGGCTTATCCACGATAATGCGTTAATCGCGTGAGGATTTTTACACGATAAAATGTTACATGCAGACAATTCTTGTTTAGCCACGTATGTCATGCAGTGTTCCTTGTGTTGCTCTCAGATGATGATTCTCATGCTAAGAGGAAGTGTACATCAACATCTGATAATTTGCCAACCGTTTTACGATCTGTAGTTGACTACGAGTGAGTTCACTATACTGTATGTCTCCCAGTCTTTCTTGCATGAAGTGCACTGTTGTTATTAACATAGAGCTACTATCTCAGCTGGATCAGTGGTGGAGCTAAGCACTGTAGGGAACAGTGTCCACATTGGCTCATCTTGCATCGTTAGCTGTGTTACTCTGAAGGTAAGTGGGTAGCAGTGATGGACATTATTACCCCACGTGTGATAGCGCAGGGGGGTTAAGTGATTGCTTCAGTCTGCCTGTCTGTCTGTCTGTCTGTCGTCACGAATTTTAGCGTTTTGGATGATTCGGGACTCCATGCTGGCTCTGCGCAGGATAAAGTAACGGCAAATTGATATTCACTTGTGTAGGCGTACCCGTCTACGACTAATACTGTGCACATGCCAAGCAATTCCGGCCTTTAACGGCATTTCCTGGAGACCATCATTTTGTTCGCATACGGTGTGCAGTGAGACATAAAACGACTGCGGACGGCTGACAGCAGCAAAGACCCTGAATTCCTTCTCATCCATTTGCTGAGTAGTTGGTCCTTTCACTGAAACATTCCTTGCCTGTCTCCTAATACACTGTTGCTGTTCTGTCAGCAAATCTTCTTGTTCCTTTCCCTGACTCAGATATTTAGAAGCAGCGGGTGCAGATTGAAGTGAATCACCTCCACTCCTTTTAGAATTGACCCTGCATACATACATAGCCCAGTACATTCTCAATAATGGTCTTAAGTACTAGTCACCAGTGTGTGTGTGTGTGTGTGTGTGTGTGTGTGTGTGTGTGTGTGTGTGTGTGTGTGTGTGTGTGTGTGTGTGTGTGTGTGTGTGTGTGTGTGTGTGTGTGTGTGTGTGTGTGTGTGGTGTGGTGTGGTGTGGCTGTTTGCATGTGTCTTTATGTGTGGCTGTGTGTGGGGGGAAGAGGGCTTGGGAGAGAGAACAGGTACGTATATAGTGGCAATAGTATGTAGTTGTAATACGACTTCCTTGTGTCCATTGCTCTGTTTGCATGCGTAGCACCACTGTGTGTGTCTGTACCCAGTGTTTGTGTGCACATGTATGTGTATATGGCCAGTTCTAAACCGATGATTGGTGAGCCCTTGCTCATCGGACAGTTGCATCTTATGCATCTCTTTACGACACATTGCTCTGTCAAGCGAACATCGCAGATGGTTCTCACTACACACATCTGTGCATGTGAACATACGTATAGTATGAGAATCTGCACATCACTGCACATATGTAGATACTGCATCCCCAATGTTAGCTATGACACAGCAATTGCAAGAAGCCTTCACAGTATGCTTCACATGCAGTAATCACTGTCTAGTCCTGCGTGGGCTATGTGCACTAGGTAGGTGCACTCCAGTTATTGCATTAATTGGCATTGCTTGTTGTAATGGTGTGGAAATGGGACATTGATGCCAGTATCTTTCAACCTATGTCCATGACAGCCAGGTCTGTCCATTCCTGATGGCTCGTACATGCACACAGTAGCCGTGGAGGTGGACGAAGCTGTTATGTATGCAACGTTTGCTCTAGGTTAGTCACTGCTTCCCTTGCATAGTGTTGGCATATGTTGGCATTGATATGACGATCATGTACTGCATGCCATCCTGCTCATAGATGTGTCTGATAGTCTGAAAACAAAGGCTACCAAAGAACAAGCTAAGGACCTGTTGTACTGTGGTTTGAAAGTTGTGAGTGTAGATTCAAACTTAATTGTAATTGACGTTGCTACTTGCTATCAGTTACCTTTGTACATGTAGTAGTGGTTCCAGTGAACTTATGGTATTCTGCACTCTACCTTGTTTAATTTTGCACTTCAAAGGATGTTGGTGCTAAGAGGTTGGGACTTGCTTCTATTGACTGCATTTGGCAGAATAAGGTGAGTTCCAATTATTTTCATGTTCTGTAAATTCTCAGATATACTATATATTGTAAAGTGTCAGGTGTTGTTGTGTGACTCTGTAGGTTGATGAGTGCAGTCTGTGGAATGCACGGCTGTTTCCAGTGTGTGCGACTCGTGAGGAATCGGCAGAGTTTGCAGTCAAGATGTTGCAAGCTCTTAAACTGAACATCAGTTTCTCCACAGGTTTGTGTGGGTGTTTGTACGTATGTTGATTTGGTGCTTGGCAAGTAGTAATTGATTGAGTATCCCAACTTGCTGTAACAGTGCATTGTAAATCACCGACTGGAGCTGGGCTAATGAGATGCAAGAACCTTCTAGACTTTTGTGGCATAATCTGATTGACATGTTATGACCTGCATGACTGAACATTCTCCTCAGGAACCCAATAATGTGATCATTCTACATACGTAACTGTATGAGTTAGTCACAATCATTGTGTTCTGCAAGTGTGCCACCCAAATGTATTCAGTGGCTCCTGCTAATGTAACAAAAGCACTAAAGTGCAGAACCCTCGGCACTGTGGAGTATCGCTGACTTCGTACTTTTGGACACCATGTGGACTATAGCTGACCTCTACTGTGTGCACAGGTTTCTCACTTTCTAACTGCTGCCACGCCCTGTCCCATTAACACTTCACAGTGCTGATGACAGTGCAGCCCTTCAAGCGTCGCCCAATGATTTTTGGTTGCACAATTTTGGGCCATATAACTGTCACCCTGCGTATCTACTAC
The DNA here is from genome assembly GCA_964019415.1 of Ianthella basta. Classification (NCBI taxonomy): domain Eukaryota; kingdom Metazoa; phylum Porifera; class Demospongiae; order Verongiida; family Ianthellidae; genus Ianthella; species Ianthella basta. Next base: position 4,565,969 of record OZ025875.1, read on the forward strand.
TACTCGTGTAGGTACATTGTGCAATATAGTTTTTCTCCATTTGGCCCCGTCGTGTGGCGCATGCGCGCCAAGGGTTAATGAAACAGCCTGTATACAATTAAGGGGTTTGGCTAGACTGTCGTTGTTGCATATATCGAATGTTTACAGTAAGTGTTCTTCATTCATTGCTACACAGACCTATCTGGGATGAGGTGTCTGTCCCTTCAAGATATGCTGCAGTGTAGCTCGCTGAAGGAAACACTCTCTTACATGGATGGCATGGTGGAGAAGTGCGGTAATGTGTAGAAATGTCCAGAGATGCTGTAGTGACATTAGAATTCACGTGGAACATTAGGAATTTCATGAATTACATTCTGTTGGTTGTAAATCAGTTCTCATCCATTCATCTCATATAATACCTGACATACACACTTCACAGTGTGAGTTGCCTTAACCCTCCAGATCAGTCCCATGAGTTGCCTTAACCCTTTAGATCAGTCCTGTGATTATATATATAGATATATTAAAGTCTATGAAAATACTCAGAGAATTACAATGTGTATGTGTATATACAGTATACTCATGCATGTTCATGCTGCAACACATCCTGAGGGCTAAGGGATGATGCACGTACATATTATGTGTATGGCTGAATTCAGACTATTACAATCAATCAATCAATCATTAAAAGTGCATCATGTCCATTGGCACTAGGGCATAGATTGGCCCCATGCAGCACTTACACATAACAGGCAAAATGAATACTCATGAACCTGCAGTAGTGTTACCCAAACCTTGCATGCCACATACATACAGTGATAGATAACAGTTCACTGTTGTGACATGCAGCAGATAGCAGGGACGCAGTGGGATCCTGGTTACTGCCCATTGTCACTGTGTCGTCTCATCAAGGCCTCCAATAGTACTGTACTCATTGGGATTTCCAAGCTTCGCACCTCATCAACCAATTTAATGTTCAACATCTTCCACTTCACCACTGTCACATTCCTTACTCTCCTGTCTGGTCACCCCCCTCCATCTTCCTGTCTCAATTTGAAAACCTGCTGTGCCTCCTCTCAGTTTCATCATCATCCTCCTGTCTGCCCTTCTCACCACTCTTGCACACTCTGACCACTCTCCCAACCTTTCAATCCTCTTTAGCATCTCCAACTTGGGCTTCATCTCCAGCTCCTGATCCCATTCATTCCATACTTTCCTCCAAGTAATGGCCTCCAGTATCTCCCTCACTTCCATATCCGCCAACTCCTTAAGTACCTCCACATTAACATCCTTCCACCCAAACTGCCCCCAACACACACTCATCTTACCAAACCAAGTACCTCTGCCAAACCTCACTGCTTCCACAGCTATCCTTCTCAGCAATCAACTATCATATGTTCTGCTGGTCAGGACCTTACTCCAGGACATCACACACTGCATCCTCGCCAGCCACTTGATCGGTAGGTCCCCCATCTCCGCCAAAAGTGAGACTTTCAGGTGAAGAGTTCCAACGCCAAAGAACAACCTCGGGGCCCTCATCTGAACCTGCTCAATCTTCTCCAGATCCCAATTACACCCCCAAATCTCTGCACCACACAGCATGGTTGACTCCACCAATGACAACATAAGCTTCCTAAACACCCCCACTCCTACGTCATCTAACTCTGACCTACACCAATGAAACCAAGCACCCAAGGCCTTCTTCCCTGCCACAGCTCTCTCCTCCACCATGTTCTTTAACTCCAAATGTTCATCAACCACACATCCCAAATATCTTTACTGCTCCATTTTGAGAATCTCCTCATTGCAATATAACATACTGTACATCTGTCCTAGCCACTCTCTTCTGCCTCATATGCATGATTCCTGACTTGCTCACATTTACCTTCACCCCCCATTCTTTGCACCACCCTACTAACACCTCAAAACTCTTCTTGATTGATTGATTGATTGATATGTATGATGAAGGGAAAGGATAGAGACTACGTACTTTTAATTTCAATGTCAGATCAGTTCAATTACTGTGATAGCCATATAGCTAGCTAGTTATGCTGCTGCATGACTATATAGACCCTTTAATGAAAGTCTGGATCTGCACTGAAGGACTTTAATTGGTTGGTGACTTGCATCAATTTGTCACAGATTGAAGTATCCCCCAGAACCCCACTGGGGGGAGGAGGGATTTCATGGTGTCCATGACATGGTATATTAATGTTATACATAATAATAATTGTGTAGCAATATCACACGGTCGTTGCCATATTAATTAAAGTTATCCAATTGTTGTGCAACTCAGTATGGATCAGCTCCCTCCCAAGCCGAAGAAAATGCTGAGGAGGCCAAAGCCGCAGGAAGCACACAATTACATTATTACACAATCCAAACTGCATGTACGTATACTGATTGCCCAATTAGCAGTTCATACTATGTTTGCATAATGTGCAATAGTCCACAACTTGTCCTATATATATTCACATCTACTTGAAATAGACACAGCCACTGGTCAGTGCTGGATGATGCCACGAAATTAAATCAATGGTGCCATACAAGTGTTGATATACATGCAGTAAGGCCAGCCAATTGTGCTGTTGACGGTGATGTCCATGGAGCATGCATCATGCTTGGTACATTAAGCGTAGCTATATACGTATATACTTGTGCAGTGAGTCATCTCATTCCTTATCAAAAACTTCAGCAAAGGTGTTGGGTAATTCTCCCAAAAGGTCCGATGCTATCATGGACCTCTTGTGTTTCTCATATGTTCTCTGGCTGCATACTTTGATCAAGTGACAAGCCGAATAGGATGCTAGTAGAGGTGCACTGCTGACACCCTTCCCTAAAGCTGCTGAAGGTGGAACCATAGCCCTGGGGAGATTCAGGAAATGAGCACTTACAATTGCAGTATTGGCATGATCAAATGAATTCAGTCATTTTACCTGTTCTTGTAGGCCCAATACAGGAAGACAGTCATAACCCCAGACAGTAGGTCCCCCTGTCCACCACAACGGCGAGGACTGCCTACCTGCTCACACTTAAACACACCTGCAATAAGGCACAACGTCATAAACATGATCCACACATGACAGTACATTTATTAAACCACAGCTGTGACTGTCCATCCATTGTACAGTATGACGTATGATGCAGCTTATGAGTGAGCTAGTGTGCTACTACATAACATGCTGGCACAGAACACTTGCAAATCAGTGAGTGAGTCCATGACATATCCAGAATCCTATGCACATACCCTACTACTCACTGTTCTCTAAGGATTACTCCAACCATCATAAAGTGGTCAGCTTATACTCGAGCTCCAGGTGAGCACAAATACTCTGTTAACAACTGTACCTGACTAAAGATTAGGGGATTAGAGTGAAAGCTAACTACTGCAACAGGAGTAACTGCGTGCACCAGACCTTCTGCTGTGGAAGGTGAATCCTGTTATTTGGGATTGAAGAGAACACTTTAATGAGGAATACCACTATAAACAGGATTACCTAAGGGTGCAGAGGACTTAAGTTATCTAACCAAATGTGCTAAAGCATATACGTACTACAGGTGGTCCCTCTACCACCCCCACTAGGACATGGCCTGGTGTGCCCAACTTGCTGCAGAAGAACTGATCTGGGAGATGGCAACTTATGCCACATCACAAGTACCCATTCAACCCTAGCTATGTTATGTTGCCATGTACAATTCACAAACGAAACTAATTGCCAACGGGTCATAGAACAGGTACTGTTGTCACATTCAGGTGTTTTGATTCATCCCAGAGTCTTTATCAGTGGAAGGTCTTCATCATTTTACTGATAAGGACCATGGATTGGATTGCAAGATCAACAAAATCTGTTCTACAAATTGGCTAGTGCAATTTTCTTAGTGAAGACTACATGCAAGATATCCGTATACCATGCTAGTCTGTCTTCACATTTAGTCCTTAGAACCATAGTAGAACACATCTTCATGTGTACATATACACAGTACTCACCATCTCTTCCATTGGAGATGATGTCGTGCTCCCCCTTGAGGACAAGTGTCACATTGCCCAACTTATCTGCTAGCCTGCTCACTACATTCTCAATGGGCTCAACATTGGAGACTTCCTCCTTCAGTACTGCTTTGTGGAGTCGTTGCAACTCCACATAGTTTGGAGTTAAGATGGCCTTCTCATAGCCTTTAATGAGCTCTGGCTCTTGAGACAGGAGAAAGAGGCCATCCTGCACAACATGCAAGGGATGCTCATTTGACAATTTCAAGGGGAACACACACCAGTAGGTTTACATGTACAAAACTTTGTCCTTATGACAACATGTGTAACTTCAGTTCATAATACCAGCAATAGCTACATAACAAACACAAAGATGATTTGATAGAGGCTCATAGCTGTGTCCTGCTCCCCCATCATTCTATTAAAGCTGCAGTACTGCTCATCATTTACATGATCGAACACAAAGATAATACAATCAGGCAAATCTAAACCTTTTAAGTGTCTTTCACACATTACTAATCATGTGTTCTTGGAGTACCACATTTCTGTACTTGTGCACTACCTCTACACAATATGCATATGTACTTACTGCATCTACAATGAGAGGCTTTTGCTGCATCACAGCTGACCAGATCAAACCCTGCAAAATCAAGAGCAACAGACAATAATATATAATTATAGTACTGACAACATTAGCTGAGAACACGTGTGGTTCACTTGCTGTCCCACCTTTGCTGTTTCCAGACACTCCTTGGCCCTACCCAGCCCTGGCCCAATCAGCACAGCGTGCATTCGGCTGAACCATGAAGCTATTTGGGGAACTGATTCAATGGAATTACTAGTCCTGTGGCAGGAGGTACACAATGTTGATGACTATACACAATACAGGAGTGCCTACGAATATCTGAAAACTGCACCAGCTGTGAACTTACATTAAAGGGTGTACAATTAGATCTGGGCTGTATGATTTGATGACAGCAGATGCAGCAAGTGGGCAAAACACATGAGACAGATCTGCTCCCTGATCAGAAGGGCACAGAAGTAGACACATCATGTAACCTCCCAGTGACCCTTCTACTAACTGAGGCGTTAAACATTACACCCATGAACTGTACATTGCACTACAAATGCATCCGCTATACTTTCATAAAATTAAATAATAGTAAGAAAATAGCGACAGTCAATTGACACGATTCAATAAAATATAAACAATTCGAGAGCAGCAAGCAGTTAGAAGGCGTGATCTTGAAAATGTAACTAGTAGAACAATCAAATATTGTTAAACTCAAGTTTCTATATCCCTAAAAGGATGTGCTTTGCATTTTCTGCAAGTTTAATGGACAGCCTTACAAGGTAAGACTGTTCAGAATATATGGTTGCATGTATGTATACGTACATCACAGCAGGTTAAACAGCAGAACTGTTCTGTGTACTATTTTAGCTTTCCCAGCACAACAGGACAGCACCAAGCTCTGTCTTTTACACGGTACCAACATTCTGACATTGAACACTGGTACTGCAGGACATACACAGACCATCTACAACTGAGTATCACTATAATATACTACAATAGCACTCAAGAAACTTAGTACACTAAACTGCACTATTGGCAAATCCCATAGTTTCCTGGTTGTCATCCTCCTATTCTGTGTTGTGGGGGTTGACTTCTGACACTTCTATGGCATGCTGTGGGAGTCCATTGGAGTCTGTTCTGCGTACATATCTTCTTTGCCATAGTGGTATACAAGAAGAGTAATCACATTCCTTGTACTTTCATGGGAGCGACAACACTCACTCCTAGCTATGTCTCCACCAGCACTCCACATTGATAAAGGAGAATCACAGAATGCAACTCTGCTCTCTGTGATGGGCAGCTAGGTAGATCACTCACTGATCCTGACCCTAGCATGTGCCGTAAAGTGCATGTAGACTGACTTCTGCAGTATATACGAGGTTGTTTACTGGTTCACATACGTCCCTGAGATGGTTGGCTGCTGTCTTTTATCAGAATGACAATAGCTTCAGTGGACTGTGTGATGACCACCATATGTAGGCATCAACATGTACAGTAATATGCAGTGTGTGAAATGTGGGTTAATATGATAGTGTTAACCCAAGTTAATTGACCGAGAGGCAGCACAAACAGTCACGTGACTTTCATGGCTGGTCACGTGACCCACGCAGACAGTCGCAGGACATGTGGTGCACGTGAGCCTTGCAAGGCACGTGAGGCTAATACTGGCCACCGGTGAGGGCCACATGGGGCGTTGTCTAGCCCAAGGTGTACGTAGGGCCCAGGATAGGGGCGTGTAGTGGGCGAGCAGCTAGGCGGCTGAGTTCTAACCAGTTACGCGAAGATTTTCCCACCCTGTGTTCCCTCCATTTAGGTTTAGGCTCTAGGGGGTGTCAGTGTATCGAGTCTCCAGTATGGACCACTATACTGTGATCATGCATGTGTCTGGGCTCAGCAGGGTAACTCCCATGACTCGCCCAAGCGGTAGCCTAGGCACGTGACATAGGGGAGGAGCCTCCAGGCCCACGTCACAGGACTGGGCAGTGGAAGCCCTAAATCACGTGACCAGAGGGGCGGAGCCCCTAGGTCCCTATCACGTGACTAAGTGGGCGGAGCCTCAAGGGTGCACGTAACTGGTGTCTACACCCTGGCTAGCATACTGGAGGGCTAGGGCCGCCCCAGCCACGTGATGGGTGGGTAGAGTTACCACGAACCACGTGGCAGGCAGCGCTGAGCCCAGCACTGCTGCCAACCCTGATGGGTGGGGTAAGGTAGGTTGCAATGCCAAATCAGCAGACAACTATGGAAAGTCACTTAATGGCTCAGAAGCAGTAGTTGAAAGGGTAACTAACACAGAAGATCCCTTCATTGAAGCAATCAGTACTGAGGAGCAGCACACGTGCGTCTGCAATAAGTCCACATTTTTCACAGGACTCCGCTCTCCACAGGTCTTCCAAATGTAACATGCTTCTCTCTGTGATTATACGCTTCTCTTCACTGTCACTGCATCTCATGCACATACACATGCAGACCTAGTCAGTGAATCTAAAGAAGTCTTGTAAAAGATAAGTCACTCGTGAAATTCAAGTCAGGAGCACATACTGCCTCTGATTTCCTTAATTGATGGCAGATGCAAGGAAAACCACACAAGCACCCATGCAGTTGGCGAGACACAATCATCAGCGTTGGTGTGTATAAAATAAATTCTTCCTGGTGAACTAGGCTGGCTCGTACACTACTATAGCTACACATGTATTGAAACACAGTGCCTTGTTTTGTGGTAGTGCCCACTAGACCAGCAGTCTCCATGTTCCATGCATGGTTACAAGGGATAACATTTGTTGTCCTAGAGACCTGATTAAATCAACAGGCCAGGCCTTGACAGCACAGACAGAAGAGTGCCTACGGGCATGGCACGATAGTCTAGTCTATCCCACCCCCAGATTTCGCCTATGAACACTCCACTGCAAAAGACTGTGAGACACTGTTCACCCACAACTGTGGAGGAGGACACAGTCTGAAGTAAATAAAGAAACTCACCGCTCGCATTGCGGACATTGCCGCGAAGTAGGGCGCCCCCGTGTACCTGCGACACAGGGAGGGGAGCACAATGCTAACAGCAGCAGCGGGAGGACGGTCCGAGACACTTCTAACCAAGCACGGAGGCATAAATCAAAAGTTGCTGTACAGTTTAGACTAGTGTGCAGATGGAGCCTAGGCCTGGTGCAGCCCTGCTGCTTGTCCGAACTTAATAGCCCAGGGTGTCGGAGGTAGGACGACTAAGCACGGCTGTGGTACTACACGCTCACTCGGTGGATCCACCCACAACTGCTATCCTTCCAGACTGCCCCTTGTAAGAAGAGAACGTCTCTTGTGGGACCACACTCTTGAAGGCCTCCAGTAGTGATCGCCCGTCCATCATAACCGTACCAACTCGCTGCATTCTCTGTACTGCGAAGCAATATTATACTGAAACCCTTATTAGGGTATGTGTAAAAGCAAATCGCACACATTACATCATGTCTTGTTAGCTAATCCTTCTCGTATAGTTTCCAAGTCCTCCGAGTCCTCTTTCGCAATCTTCACTAGCTGAGCTATCGCCTCTTGCTGCTCTTTGATCACCTGCAGGGGGGGGGGGGGGGGTGCAACCAAGTCAGACACATGAACTGGGAGAAAGATGAATGCAACAGGTTGCAAAAGAGATATGGCAGACGTGCATTCAGTACAGAGCTGTGTAAGGTGCTGGCCAGATGGAGGTAAGCAAGAATAGGGGTACAAACACAGGTATGAGCACACTCAGTGCACAAGCTCAGACACATTCATGCATGCATGCACGCACACACACGCACACACACACACACACACACACACACACACACACACACACACACACACACACACACACACACACACACCTGTTTGTACTCTTCAATTACACTAGGCTCTACTACCATTGTTGACTGCGGTCTAGAGCCAGTACTTTGGGACTGGAGCCGAACCTGGGACATCAACTCATTCAGTCGACCCTGCAGTACCAGCAGCACACATGACATACACTGTGCAGTGACTCAACAGAGCAGAGGCTAAACACATGTATCTTCCATCAGCAGTGAAATAGTGCAAAGGCTAAACACGTACCACTGTGACAGTGCACAATGTACGTAGGTGCTGGGCCATTGCTCACACAGGGCCACTAAGTGATCTAGTGATACCATGCCCACTGTTCAGGTACATCACTCCAAGGGTGACAAAGCTGTACCAGGCACTACTAGTACTGTGGCATCCATTGCACACATTTGAGACCCTGTGAAGTTGTGTTATGATGTGACTCATCAACTAACAATGCATACCTTGTACTGGGCTGGCTTCTTCAACTCACTCTGTATTCCATCCAGTCGTACTCTGTGGGGTGAGGTGTGAAAGGACACAGTACAACAAGCCTCATTGAACATTCTACACAGGGCAAGGCTTGATAGCCAGCACACAATGGTTACCACGGAATCCATCCTCCTTCCCATCCCCCACAGGCCACCCATTCCTTTAGTCAAACAACTACAAATTGAGATGTACTACCACTACTTGGTAGGAAACGGACCTATGATCATAGTATGGTGCTAACATCGACATCCTACCAGTTTCCTGCCTACTATACAATGCCAGTGGGTGATAAGTTTGAAACGATAGTCCCTACACTCAGACTAATGTATGTTAGTATAGCATGCATCAGGATGTGTGTGCCAGCTAGCTGCACCTTACCACAGTACATGAAGATGTGTGCATGATTGTATGTACGTATAGGGTTAACACATGCAAAAATAAACTAATTGGCTACAAATTAACAAGCAAACAAGCAAATCACCTCATCAAGCACCTGCTCTGCACAGCTGTAGCATGATTGGCTAAGTACATTCAAAGGATACATTCACCCTTGTCTAGTTACCCACCCCACCTGCTCTACAGCCATAGTCTAGCTGTCCACCCCACCTGCTCTACAGCCATAGTCTAGCTGTCCACCCCACCTGCTCTACAGCCTTAGTCTAGCTGTCCACCCCACCTGCTCTACAGCCATAGTCTAGCTGTCCACCCCACCTGCTCTACAGCCACAGTCTAGCTGTCCACCCCACCTGCTCGCTCTACAGCCTTAGTCTAGCTGTCCACCCCACCTGCTCTACAGCCTTAGTCTAGCTGTCCACCCCACCTGCTCTACAGCCTTAGTCTAGCTGTCCACCCCACCTGCTCTACAGCCATAGTCTAGCTCTCCACCCCACCTGCTCTACAGCCTTAGTCTAGCTGTCCACCCCACCTGCTCTACAGCCACAGTCTAGCTGTCCACCCCACCTGCTCTACAGCCATAGTCTAGCTCTCCACCCCACCTGCTCTACAGCCATAGTCTAGCTGTCCACCCCACCTGCTCTACAGCCATAGTCTAGCTGTCCACCCCACCTGCTCTACAGCCTTAGTCTAGCTGTCCACCCCACCTGCTCTACAGCCTTAGTCTAGCTCTCCACCCCACCTGCTCTACAGCCTTAGTCTAGCTGTCCACCCCACCTGCTCTACAGCCACAGTCTAGCTGTCCACCCCACCTGCTCTACAGCCACAGTCTAGCTGTCCACCCCACCTGCTCTACAGCCTTAGTCTAGCTGTCCACCCCACCTGCTCTACAGCCTTAGTCTAGCTGTCCACCCCACCTGCTCTACAGCCTTAGTCTAGCTGTCCACCCCACCTGCTCTACAGCCTTAGTCTAGCTGTCCACCCCACCTGCTCTACAGCCTTAGTCTAGCTGTCCACCCCACCTGCTCTACAGCCTTAGTCTAGCTGTCCACCCCACCTGCTCTACAGCACACAGTGGCTAGGTACACAATAACATACTGGGCATACTATAAAGGCAACTAGCCATGCTAAACTTTGTCATGAAGACTGAGAGCCCACATCACCTTATTTTACTTTGTATCTTGTCCACACCAAACAAAGGGTCCTACCTTCTACACAGAAATGCTCTGTACGTGTTGGGGGGTTGGTGAAGGACATGTGCTTACCTCAGCATCTCCTCATCTTCCTGCAAAGAATATCCACTCTTGCGTTGGACCTCTTGCTCCACCATGAGCTGTACGTTTGAACAAAAGACACAGAGCAGGTCATATGTAAGTACCACAAATACAAACCATGTGCAGTAAACCACACTAGAAAGACAGCACTGTCCAGTGGCATGTGGCAGGTCTGTACCTTCAATACTCTAGTGCTTAGCTCCTTCAGCTTTCGTCTCGCCTGGGTCTTCTTTGTAATGGTGGCAGCATGCTTTCGCTCTATTTCATTGATGTCATCACTACACAACTGAGGACAGTAATGGACAGCAGCACAGAATGCACTCACACACGCACACGCATTTCCCCCTACGTACATGTATGTGTATGTTCACAATAGCAGTGAAATACAGAGAGTGGTGTAACACACAAGGTGTACAGAGTAACTGAGCCCTAATAGCACTGATAGGATGTGGTGGTGGCTCCTGCAACAACAGACCTGCAGCCGCTTCAGATGCTGTTTGGTCTCCTCGTCCTGCTGCTTGACTCGCTGCAGCAGTTGGCCAAACCCAACCAAAGGTACTGGAATGAACCTGGAGGTTGTAGGCAGAAGGCAGGGACAATGAATTTGTTACAGCTGGCATATGTACATCTCCCAGTCCGAGTCAAAGGGTATATTAGAAGTCTTAAGATCAAAGTCCAGTTAGATGCCACTGAAAGCAAGCATTAGAAAGAAGCAATTATATGTATGTTTCACACCTTTCTACTACAGTAATTCTAGAAACTGAATAAGACACGCTGTAAAGGCTTGCCATACACCATGTATACACCATGCACACGTTGTAGCAGTAGCTTGGATGGTAAGCACATCAGCTCTGAACCACAGCAGCTCATAGACTAATTCAAACCTTGCAGCAAAGAACACATCCTGCATACAGCTTGACTTCATCTACACAACCAAAACGAAGAGTGGGTAGAAGTGTCCACTACTGTGCCACATGGTTTCATGGTATTCGCCAGTGACACCTGAGTCATAAAGACAGTCTACCCCACTATGGGCTCAGAAGCTGTTTCAGATCACAAGGGACCAGGGGTCTTGGTAGTCCCTTGTGCATACACTACATTACTACTGCTGTGTTCAGAATATCTTTCAAGGGAGGGGAAACTGATGCTTCAAGAACTATGTGAGAAGAGGGGGGCAAGAATGGATACTGGATGCTTTAACGTACTTACAGTAGAGGTACCAGGATAGACTACCCTTGCAAAGATCCACTTCCAGCTATTTTATATTGCATTATATAAAATGGAGGCTGGTAGTGTCCGGGCTCAAGACTAATATCAGGAAGGCAAGATTTCCCTGAGCCTATACGTACGTATGTGTACACAGACTAGAGCACAGTTCACACCTACTTATTAGGGTCAGGGTTGGCCTGCTTGGCTTGCTCCCAAACGGGCTGGGTGAGGCCCTCAGGGGGGTTGGCTAGATAATTCTCGAGTGTGGCTGGGTCCATGCCAAGTTTGGAATAAACAGCCTTAATACCAAACTGTTGGAGCTTGGCCTGTTGGGGGCACAAGAGAGACGTGTGGCAGCAATGAAGCAGCATGTTAATACAATTACATGTGAGATGGAAGCGCTATAGTTGATAAGTATTAGCTATACCACATTCAAGTGTGTTGCATAAGTGATATCCACCCTCAGTTTTCGGCCTCAGGTGGATATCACTCAGCATCACACTTGAGTGCATTATAACTAATACATAACACGTCAAGTTCTAGTGTGAAATATAACATTTATCACACACTAGATATCACACGGTTGCCATGGTAATGTGATATATCCAGCAAAACAGATGGATTACAGTACCAGCCATAAACATAAACACACAGAAACACCTCAGACTGAATGGCCTGCAGTCTTTTCATGCACACTACACCACAGAACGGGCAATACTGCAACAACACATTTCTTACCAGATATTGTTGGAGAAAGGTGTAAACGGTGTGGGCCGATATTCTGTCTGTGCTACCCAGCGCTGACTTTTGCAGCAAGTAAATCGTCATCTCTGAGCAGTTGTCAGGCAAAGGCCTGACCCCCTCTAGCACCACATCTACAACTTGTGAACCTGCCAGCTGCAAAATGGTGGAGCGAATGCTACTCCACTGATTTTGTAGGTTTGCCTGGGCACTTGTTCCAATGTGCAGGGCCACCAAGCCATCCTGGTCTTTGGTGGTCGGGAGGCAACTGTAAGTGACACACTGTCGGCAGAGTGGGACAAGAGAAGTGATTACACTGCAGGCTGCAGCATATCTTCTAATAATAATAAATATAATGATAATGTCTCCCAGTTTGCCTCTTTTACACATGAAGGCCAGAAATTTACTAGTCATTCTACTCTATATGTGAGTGGATTTGAGAAAGGTCCAATTTCGTGCAGTTGATTGATTTTGAGTGAGTGACACCTTGTTAAAGCGGAATGGTTGAGCTGTCTATTGCTCATTGTTGCGCTTCGATATCTGCTCCCGTTCCCAAGATACGCTCTCCTGAATTACAAAATTACGCTCGGTACGGAATAGGGAAAATGGCATTTAAACACTTACTTTCGGTTATAGCCAAAATGGTGGATACGTTGGGGTGGTCGTCATGGGAAGTGTATCTGCCTCATCTTCAGCACAACAAGGTCTCCAAGTCGTCGAAAAAGATAAATTAGTATACGTATATTGACTTCAGCAGGACCTGGTTGCCATGAATAATGTGCGTACCTTTTCACGCTCAGGTGAATCATCCGTATACGTCGCGCATGACGGCCAACCGTGTAACTTTGAAGTCTTTGTTTGACTTTCAGAGACGGACTATAGGCTTCAAACTTGGCCAGAAGGTAGGGACTGTACCATAGATATAAATGATGCCAAAAGCCGAATTTCGCTGAAATGTCACCCATGTGACTGTTTTTGCTCGTAGCTATTGTTTACATATTGCACAAAATTGGACCTTTTCTCAAATCCGCTCACATATATCACATTAATTTCATTCTTTGTTTGCGACTGTCTAATTTAGTAAAGCTCACTACAGGCCCCGTTGTCTCCCCAGCAGTTACTAGCAATGTAGCTACTTAATTAAGAAATACTCATACAAATTAAAGCACTATTCACAGGATTACAGTCAGTCAATTTACTCAATAGAAAAGGTCAGAGATGGCCTGCGGTGCCCATGGCACTGATGCCCCACTGCACTGCCACTGACAGTCTCTGGATGAGGTAGGTGGTTGCTGCCTCCTCCCTCGTGGTCTGGGTCATCCAACAACCTACGTTCTTGAGGAGAGCCTTGCTGTGTGCCTTTTGGCCCACGCACCAAGGCACTCCTCAAGGACCTAGGAACTGGACTTGAATTTCCAGCACACTGCAATCACCTTATACACTTGTCCACAGTGTTATGCACCTCAGTTCTAATCTCAGACACAGACCCGTATCAACATAAAATTCGAATTCAATCACTTCATTTAAAATGTTGCTTCAATCTACCAAGTGCACTAACAAACAGTCAAGTCGCTAGAACCTACTTCTCATTAGTATCTGGGTTTACTGAGAAGTTGGGTAGCATCAAGGCTAACCCAGTTAGTGATGTACTCATAGCTGTAGTTGTCATCACACAACTTGAATATCATTGTTGAAATACAGGCCATTTGCATTCGCAAGGCTTAGATTAAGGAGGATGTACTGCTCCACAAAACACTAGCAATTGGCAGCAACAACACATGCATACCTTAAAGCGATTACACTGACTGCCAAACTCCACAAAGGGACTGTTTTGGTTAAAGATGCCTTTGCCGGTTCCCCACGATGCCTGGACCTGGTTGAACTGCTTGAGGACCTGATCTCGCTCATCTCCAAATACCAGAGGCATCCTGGTGGCAAGAGCCATTTGAGAGAGATGTTCAACTGCCACTGAAGGGATGAGAAGATGAGAACAGCAACTCACTGACAACTATCGTTAACCTTTAAAGTGTGAGGACAGAGTGTGCTGTAGAAATGACTGACTCACATGCATCATTGGTTGCTTGCTGGGCCCCAAGCCCACCGACCCCAGTGCCAAACACTGAGCCTGCACTGCCCAGTGATCCACTACCAAGACCAGGATTGTTGGACGGTAGGCCTAGATTGTGCTGACGCTTACCTAGACCACTTCCACCTCCAACAGTAAGGGCTCCACTTACACTTGTACCCCCTCCTGCTTTACTGAGACCGCCTCCAAGGCCACCACCAAGACCTCCTCCAAGGCCACCGCCCAGACCACCTCCAAGGCCACCGGCCAGACCGCCTCCTAGGCCACCACCAAGACCTCCTCCAAGGCCACCGCCCAGACCGCCTCCTAGGCCACCACCAAGACCTCCTCCAAGGCCACTGCTTAGACCGCCTCCAAGGCCACCGCTCAGACCGCCTCCAAGGCCACCGCCCAGACCTGTACTTCCACCAAGGGTACCTTTTCCTATACCACTAGAACCTAGCCCACCGATTCCTCCGCCCAGCCCGCCGGCTCCTCCAGACACACCCGACCCGAGACCCCTTCCGATTCCGCTGCCAACCCCACTACCGACACCAGTCATACCCAACACTCCTCCACCTCTCCCCACGGTCGAAAGGCCACTTCCCAACCCGCCAACTCCACCGCCGAAACCAAGTCCAGGAGCCGCCATCTTGATCCCCAACAAAATGGCGGTGTACGATGGCCCTCCGCGAGGAGGTTCAAGGGGCGGAAAAGACCAGTTCGATTGGGAAACGGTAAAGGCAGACAAGGATAGAGAAAATTATTTAGGTGAGTATGTGTGCATGAGGGTGTAAGGTGATATGAAATGAAAAAATATAATAAGTACATAAGGCACACATGCGCACTACCTTGGAAAACACAGTACAGTTAAACAATGACGAGCATATAATAAATGGCATAGGTCAGTATCATGCACACACATAATTGAGTGTTGGGATTAATTCAGATTCTGGCTTCCCAGACAGCCAGTGTAGTAGAATCAGGCAATCTGGGGCAGCTATTTTGGCGCGATCCTCTCAGACAAGACACAGATGATCTGATCAGCGAAAAGTTCAACCTGCAGCGGATCCACGTGATGGTGCTGGAGTATGGCTGTTTGGTCTTGGTGGCAATCATGTCAGCAAGACGTCCATAGAATACTGCAGCAGACTTGCCCATGCCTCCGGTAGTGCTGAAAATGAGTGGGGTGAAGGAAGCCAGCTCAACTTCATTAATTCTCTGCTCATACAAGCGCTGCTTGATCTGTTCATGGTGGGCATAACAGGCAGGAGTGGAAAACCTCTTGTTGGATGGTGCGTGTGGGTTAAATACCTTCACGTCAAAAAATGCACGTTGGTGAGAGGTTCCCCAGAATCCTTTTGCCTGAATGTCTGCTTGGGCACCGTCATCAGTGATTGCAGATGCATATCTGAGGGTGTGTCCTTCAAGGGGCTGTAGTGTGGGCTCCACAGTTACATCATGGCACACTTCAGACAGAAGGCTGCAAGTGATATCCCGAATCTCATTGTGGCGATAAATAGAAAAGGCTCCTTTTGGACATGACAAAGCGTGCTCAACAGTGAATGGCTCACCGCACGCACACTTGGTAGGCATTCGATCTGGCAGCCAGTTGTACCGGAGAGCTAATGTAAGGTGATATGGAGTACCTCTGTGAGTTTTATCGTCGTGTATTTCCGACAGTTGATATGCGGCAAGTGCCTAGGTTTTTTCTGCTTACTAGCATCTGCCATGCTCATCATGCACAACGAAACTGAGGTGAGTTGGCTTGTACTTCCAGGGAGTTTTGCGGAAGTTTGCCAAGGTCCAAAGATGTTGTGTTTTATTCTAGCTATAAATCAATGCAACTGCAATAAAGGGACAACGCCTATAGGCATTTATTGCCTAATATAAATGTCAGCCCTAACCCTAACCCTAACGCTAACACTAACGTGCGCTAAACCCTAACCCTAACGCTAACACTAACGTGCGCTAAACGCCACGGGCGAGTGTGTGTCCCTTTATTGTGGTTGTTCCAATCAATGAACAATTGCAACACATCAGGCACTCTGCCAGGTACAGCATCATCAGTTTATTTTGTTTAACGAGTAGAAAAGGGTGATGATCATGCACCATGTGAGTGTGTCCATTGAAAAATTCATATAACTGTTATTTGATTGTTTAGCACAGCTTGGTACTCATCTTGGGGCCTAGTGGGATGTGACCCTTGGGTGCTGGGGATGAGAGTAGTCTTGAGCTGGGAATATAGCCTTGAGCTAGGCCCTCCACTCCTGCCTCATGCCTCCATTTCCTATTGTGCAATAGAGGGAAAGTAGTTGCTATGCGAGACTGACCTGAGAGAAGTGAAAAGGCAATCAAGCATCTGAGCCAATTCATTGCCTTTTAGTATGGCAAGTTGAATAAGGTCCACCTAGGACACCGCCTGTTGAACAGTCTCCCCTAGGACACCACACTGGTCATTGCATAGTGTCTTGCGTCATTGACAAACCATACTTGTTTGACTGATGTAGAAGCATCAAGGTGGTGCGGGTGGACTTCAAATACATGCACTGGTTTTGTCGCCATTACACAAACAACTTGAGGGCACTGTGATTGCTTGAGTAAAATTTGAAAAGCCTTGAACTTTGGCATTCAGTTCTCTTCAGCCGTCTTCTCAGCACCACACACTGAGTCTGTCAAAAGAAACTCTAATCTGTAGGCCAGTTCACTGTTAGGTAGGATGCTCCACGGCAATCAAAAGCACTCACAGTGCAGCCATAAAATCAGGAACTGCTTGCTCCCTGACACCATTTGGGCTGGAGGAATTGTGCAGGAGAAGCGCATGTTTGGAGGGCGCAACTTCAGATGATCAAAGTGCACAGCCTAATGCTGACACTGTGCCCTTGCACTCTGAATGTGAAACATTGTGTCTGAGATTTCTAATCAACACAGAAAGGCCCAGAGCAGGGGCAGTGGAGCGTCTAGTGTGGCAGTGAGAGGCTGCAGGTGCATGGAGCCAAACTAAGTGTTGTGAGTCCTTCTGTCACAATGGGTATCCAAGTGTGATTTCCAACATCAGCTGAAACATTGTGTAGCCCGTTGTCAGGTGTAGCCTGATGTTACAGTATACAATATGTCATACAGAGGCAAGTGCTCATCCTATTCAAAAGGGCCGTGTGACATAGCTACAAAGGCCCAGATACAGCATTGAACAAGGCCATCAGATTCTGGAGGATTGTAATACAATTTTATCATATTGCCCAGATCTCGTACATTTCTGCAATGACAATGGGCTCAAACTGTCTGCCCTTATAGAACACAACAGCCGTGGGTGGTGAGAAGCAAAAGAAAACTTACCTTCTCGTATGAAATGGCTAGGTCTCCCTTAGCAAACTTTACCAGTCTTGGGTGCTGTCTGGAGCCTGAGCTTGTGTATTGTTGGTATATCTGGTAGGAGAGATTGGATTGGAGGTAGCCTTGACAGTAGCTCACAGTTTATACTATGTAGTGAGTGTATTCGTTCACTACACTGTAGGACACTCTGTTATGGCTCCAGTGGGACGATGGCAAAAAGGGAAGGATTTGACATGGTGAGAGAATGTGCCTATTTGATTAGTACTCCAGTACCTCATTTTGTTGTACTTAAGACCACAGTTGGTGAAACACTGGTTAGCGAAGCCATTTTTTGCTATTAATGTTTGAGCCCGACCTGCATGTAGAAGGCTAGTACTGTTGCTATGGATGGTTTGGATGATTACAGGAAGCTCTCCATTCTGCAATATGGTGAAGTGTGTGTTGTGCATCATTTCAATGCAGGTACACCAAAGGCCCTGCTACAGCAAAGGATGACAAATTAAAAGCTGTTAGTAAAGAGCATTGCTGTCTTTAACATGGTCATGTCCCTTGTGGTGCAGTTTTTACATTATGAATGAACGCAATCAGATGGACAGGGATTGACCGTGCACCGATTCAGTGCATGGTCACTCTCATTATCTTTGCATACTATAAAATCTTTGAAATTTTGGTGCATTCCCTTAACGTGTGCATACTGACTAACATATTTCTCAGGAGATAGCAGCAGTGAAGAAACAGGAGCAGGAAGCTATGGCCATTGCACTGTAAGCTGTCCAGCTAAAGCTGTCCTTGTGATGTGTAGTGCTGATAATGTTGATCATGCGAAACTGTGACAGTACAGAATACTCTGTTTGCGCATTGCAGGGGTTTGAAGAAAGGTACTATTCAAAAGTCTAAGGAAGGACTGACCAAGCAGGTGGGCTCTGCTGATGTACCTATGTATACATAATGATAGTGTGTCTACAGTCACAAGAAAGCCTGTAGTGATACTTCAAGTTGTAGCTGCTAGTCAGCAGTACTAGGTCTTACATATTGTTGCTAGCCTTGTGAAGGTGTTTTGGGCTGCATGATTATGTATAATCTATCCTGCCTTTTGCCTACTTTCTGTAGGACCTTGTTGAGGCAACAAGGCGTAACAGTGAAGGTGATGCAGATAGCACTAGTGTAGATAGGCTCAAAGGTGTTGGATTTGGAAGGTAAGATGCAGTGAAACATGTTAGATGATAACTGGAATGGACACTGTCTTTCTGGTAACTTCCGGTTTGCACTGTAGCTATCGTATGTCACTGGCTGCACCTGTGGCTGAGCGAGCATCCCTTCCAGGTAGCATTCCAACCTCAGAGAGAGGACTGGCTGTGGAACCAGCAAAGCTGGTTCGTACTGGTAGTGGCAAAGCTGGCGAGAGTGCCGACAGGACAAGAGACCAAAGTCATGACCGCCAAAGGTAGACACATACAGTAGTAGTTTGCTTTTGGTGCACCCTTAGGCAATGGCATTCTCCAGTACGTAGCTATTAGTTGGCATTCTCCAGTATCATAGCTATTAGTTTTCATTACTATCACTATCACTATCAGTCTCCGGACCATATGGGAGCCCCATTCCACCAGGCTCCCCACTGCTGTGGTGACACTCATGATTCTCTATTGATTATCTACTAGACTGATGCTTAATTCTGTTCCTTCACTTGCTTACAGCACACCTGATAAGGCACACTCACACAAGAAGCACAAGAAAGATAGAAAGCGAAGGCACCGCCATGACAGTCCCAGTGGTGAGGTAGAAGAGGAGGTAAGAGCCAAAAGGAAGAAGAAAGAGAAGAAACACAAACACAAACACAAGCATGAGCACCGTCACCATCACCGGCATGACTCTCACAGTGACTGACTTGCACCTCAAGTGTGCAATGTACTGTATTATCTTGCTTGACACCTACTGTACATGCACATGTCTGTATTCCCTTATGCTAGCAAACCCATCCATAAGAGAGAGTTGTTGTTTAGCATGACTGTTCAAGCTGAGGTGTAGTGTAGTACAGCTGGATGGCTGGTGGAGTACAGGTTCATAGGACAGGCGAGGGAGGGTAGTAGCCATATGGCCAGGAATGTAACCCAATTAATGGAAGACCTTGGGGTCCTCATTATCATGAGGTTACAGGACCTATTATGAAGTTAGGGTCCTCTCTGCTGTAACATGCAATTATATGACTGTGATATATTGGCAGTGCAATATATCCTGTGAAGCAGTAGTCTGGCGTGCTAGACCCAACTTCTCGTTATCACACGATAATGAGAACTGAAGTTGGGTCAAGCGAGCCAGACTAGTGAAGAACAACTGTATGGTGTAGCAACAGAAATCACTGAAAATTTGAGTGTTCAACTCTGCAATCAATGCTCAAGTGGGATATGAGATTGTGTGAGCTTTGTATAATCTTTCTGCCAAGTTAAACCCAGGCCCATTTTGTTTGGCATGGCAGATGAAGCAGTCTAAGGGCATGCCAAATAATGGTGAGAGTGGCAGAGCTGTTAGGATGCCCACTACAAGCAGGCATCTTCTGTTGTTTGCCTAAGGGATGCAACTCTGTCTTTGCCAAGGCCACAGTTTCTGACAGTGTTCTATGTACTCCCTCTTTAGAAACAAGATTATGCTGTCAAGCACATAGAGTGAAATGAGTTGAGTATTCTAGTCCGTAGACAATTAACACTGTTATACATGCAGTGCCAGTCAACCAACCACTATAGCATGCTAATGCAAGGCACACGACATGCACGGCATGTCACAGACATACCTGGTAGCTATCTACTGTAATACCCATGTCTGGTGTTAATGGACCAATGTGAAATATTTGTGCCATCTGCCCATGTTGCAAATCGATAGTCTCGTACCAATCCTGCCTGCTAGCGTTGAATACAAGTGGCACGACATGCATTATACAAGCAGCTAGGGTTGCGACCCGCGGGGGCAATGTAATTGCTGGGGAAACCCCTTGCTCACCAAGATGTCCGCGGATTTGATGCTAGCGGGAGATGCTGGCGACCAGTTTCCAAAGTTGTTTTACTCAACCTTGGACAATAATAGACAAGTAAGGGCTTCGTTTGATTTTTGAAACATGTGTCGAAGTGTATTCTATATCAGTGACTACGACTGTTCATAGCTACGAACTATTTTCTCTTTTTAAGGTGTACTTAGGTGTGGTGCCTCATTCTCATACTAGCTACGTGGTTGCTTGAACCATTTGTCGCCATGCATAATCATTGAACAGGTGATTTAGGGCATTTCACAACTGCTTTGTCTAGCAACAATTATTGACAACCAGCAGTTTGTTCTGTCAGTTTATTTGGTAGGCCCTTAAGGTCGGTAGTCATGGGAATTACTTTCTAAAACTTCTATAGCCTGCTGTTTTGAGTTTATGCATTTGATCTACTCAGTACAAGGGTTAATGAAAAATTTAGGCTTGTCAAGGGCATGTATACTGCATTTGAAAATAGCTCCTGTTAAGACTCCTTTCATTCAATTAGATGTAGGGATGCAGTCCCCATTCAGACTGCTAAGGTCACATCTTGCCTGCAGTTAATATATGGTAGTGTTACAGGGTCAAGTCTTCCTTTGTCCACTGGTACAACCGCTGTCTCTAGACAAACAAGGAAAGGAAAGTAACGGCAAATTCACAATCAGGCAGGAACACACTGCCTGACAATGGGCTCTTTATACGCACGGTGGCATGCATGTTGTGAGCAATCTTTAGAGCAAATTCAAAGGAGTGAAGTGACAAATGTTCATTAGGTAACAAGGTGTATATGGTGATCATATTGTCGTTAGCCCAAAGCTACAGTGGTTTGAGTGGGTCTATAGTGAGCAACCCTTCTTGGCAGATGTGACTCCACTGTTGCAGCATGGCCTCCCCATGCACACACTGCCTTCACTCTCCTAGTGTGCTCGATTGGTATAGCACATCTTCACTGCTGTACAGCTACTACAGTATAGCCACTGATCAACTCATCCATGTACTGGAATGGATTCGTTTTCCCACTGCTATGTGGGGTACATGCTAAGTACAAGTAATGTGAACCAACTCCATGGGAAATATTCCTGTAATGCAAGTATCCTGCAACTTGACCCCGTGTGTTACAGATTTCCATTGTGCCCTGAATACCCCGTTACAGGTGCACTGTGTATCACTTGTACTGGTGTGGTAGGTCAGTAGCTGTAGTGCATGCCATAGTATTCATGAACATGTCTGTATAGTATGTTGTGATAGAGAATAGAGATTCATTACCACATCCAGGAATTGGTTGGGGAAGATTCTCGAGTGTTGCTCACAATGTAGATTTTTCAAAGGGCAAAGTGTTTTGGCCCCAAAAGGGCCTTCTTTGTTGCAAAGGGGGTACAAAGAACAGATTGAGCAAGATAAGTCTTTGTCTCTTTTCTTTCTGTACTGGGCACCTTAGTAGTAGCCCCTGGGCTAGTGGTTGCCCAGTCTAAATGAGAATTCAATTTCAAATTCAAATTCACAAAAGTAACACAGCAGAAAAAATGGAGGGGGGGGGGCAAGTGCACAATTGAGGACATGATGAGGCTGTTGATTGTACGCCTCTTTACAACTGATGAAGCTCTTTTGAGACCAAAATGCTTTGCTCATTGAAAAACATACCACTTGATTAATACACAAGAATCTTCTCCAACCAATAGTGTATTGTGTATGTTAGTGGCACAAGTTTACACATGACATGAGAAAGGTGACTCATTGTAGAGCTGGCATTCACAGGACCAGAGATGTGATGGAATTCTGGGGCCAAACGTCATACCTGGCATCATATCAATTTGTGCTGTCTCGTAATACAGGGCCTACTGTGGCTTTGTCATACTCCCAGCAATGACTGCCACCTACAGGCACAGTTTGCTGGTCACATTCGCAGAGTACTTTAAAAGTATATCTACTAAATCAAAGAGCTAGGCAGAAAGAAACATTATCTGTTCACAGAGGGAATGAGTTCAATATACCTTCATAGCTAATTCACTGCATGTTCTCTGTGATTGGCAGGACTGCTGGGTCGGGTAAATGGCTGCTGGTTAGTTCCATACTGTGGTGTTCATGTGATGTGCACTTGGTGTTATTCACAGAAACTCAGTGCTGTTGCCAACAACGACAGATGTCTGTGCAGATAATACTCTTGTTGCTGTATTGTCGTTGCCCATGTTGCCATTGTGTTTCTTCAACAGCACCTAATAGGGTTTTATACAGATGCCTCAACTTTGGTCTGGAATGGCAATGTCCATAAAGGTACAAGGGCTATTGCAGGCTTCTATTCTGCTCTGCCCAACTCCAACCACTCACTCCTATCAGTTGACTGTCAACCCTTGAAAGGTATGTCTGTTCATTTACACCTACAGTGGAACCTGTCTAAGGTGGTCACTGTGTTAGGCAGCTACCTCTCTAAAACGGCCAGCCTCCCTGGCCCCAAATAGCACTAAAGCATTGTAATCTACCTCTGTAGAGCAGCCACCTCTGTATAAAGGTCAGTTAGAACTGGCCCACAGGTGGCTGTCTTAGACAAGTTCCTCTGTACCACATACATACCAGCAGTGTGTGTAGACGGTGCACTTGGTTTAATCATAGTACAGTACAAGCCCAATTGTGACCGACTGTGCAGTATTTAGGTGCATGCATGTGGCTAATTCAGTCTAAACACTGAGTTATACGTTATAGTACAATTTGCAATATCCATTTCCAAACATTGAAGCAGAAGCTCCAGCTTTGGAAATAGTATGCTTGTTCCAGCCCCCTCCATGCTTTCGTTATTGTGTACTTAACCAATTGTATCATGATGACAAAATGGAAAGGAGTAAGTGCATGTTCTGGACTATGGACTGGAGTGTGCCTGGAAGCGCAGTGCAATGGCTGGTGAATAGGCACTGTAGCTATGCATGCTAGTGTTCTATTCCATGTGAGCACAGTTTATCACCCATTACCATAATCACAGGACATCATGAATCTTTGTTTATGCAGTGGATATACCTGGTGAACCAAGACTTGTGGTGTCATGCGCTGGCCAGGTGACATTTGGGGCACAAACTGATTCCTCAGCATTTGCCCACACATTCATATTACAGCGAGAAGGAGAGATATGGAAGATTGCAAGCGAAACATTCAGGTGCAATGTGGAACACACTTGACAGTGTGAGCTCATGCGTGGATGATGAGACCATGCACCAGTGGGTGTCACCATATACTGTATTTGTAATTGTACAATACTTTGTATGGATTGCATCATAAGTGTAAGCAAGTTAGTCAGCTAGGTCCCTGGTGTATCCCTCTGCCTCTCAATGGTAACTAAGGCTGACTACAAGCATGTAAGAGCAGTGGTGGCTTGTAAAATGCAACCAATTAATTGCAAGCAGCATATGCATGCATCTAGAACTGAGCATGACATCACTTCTGGTTCAGAAACTAAAGCTATGTATTACAGTATAATAATGCATATAAATCAGGATATGTAACAAGCAACAGAAGAGGTGGGGGAGCTCCCACACACAATTATGTGCTACGTTACTGCACTGTATATATTGATGCTGCAATTTATTTGTACGTATTCACAGCAGTACCCCTTCTGTTTTTTTACTCATTATGTGCTCCTGACAGCACTAAATTTTACATCTTGCATTCTCTGCAAACTTGCATATTATTTGATATTGGTGGAACAAGTTGATACAATCATACCTCTCAGAAATGTACATCTGTGTACATCTGCAAAAGGGCAAAATTATGATACATCTGTAGCAATCTGATAATCTGATATACCTACACCTTCACTACACATTGCCGCAACCACAGAGGGTGGCAGCCAAGCAGAGTGATTGTCTGTCCAACTTCCCAATGTACACGCAACACATGCTTTCTTGAAGGGGCATCTGGCAATACCAATTGCCAAAATAAGGTTGTAGGTAGGCGGTAGTACGTACAGTAGGTATTAGTTATATGTACCACACTCAAGTGTGCAACGCAAACAGACCCCTTTTGAGTCATGCACTTGTCCATACCAGTACTGGTATCCGGGAAGAGCTTGCATGATTATAATACAGATTAATGTGCACACTTACAGTATAATTACAAATCTAGCGCCAACATAGACCTTGAGCCAGAGATTTTATATAGAAATACTATTTGTGTTTATGTATAACAATGTGATTTCCACTCTGGTGCCCGGTGTGGACCGACCCCAATTAAAACGTCTGTAAGTGAAATCTACCTGTGACATCACTTAGCATCATATTAGAGTACTGTATGGTACAAATAATAATATTACATCATGTCAAGGGTGTGATATGACATTAGCGTTTCACACTCCAGACAACACCCAGCTGCCATGGTAACATGATATATAGACCCAAAATTGGCTAATACTGATTGCCAATCTAATTATCAGTGCAACATTCCAGTAGACTACACAGTACAGCTTTGTATGTGGAGATATCCAGCAAATCAACTTATGCTGTCCGTTCTGACAGACCTAGCTCTTTGTACAGCCCACCTCACAAGCAGAACAGTGTGTACACATACCTTATCATGTTTGATGCATACAGTGTCATGGTTGCAACAATACAGCTAATTGGGCATGTAGTAGCACTCACATTTACAACAAACAGAACAAGTACAGGAGGAGCAGTGAAGACATGATTAAAGAAGTTTACTTCTCAAACTTCCTAAACTCCATTCCTTCTGGTGGCTTCATGAGCACTGTTCCCTTGCTAACATCCTCCCAGTTAGTGCTAAGAACAGTGCCTTTTGACTCAACCTGAGCAGCAAGTATAGCAAAAGACATGCACAATCAAATTGAATTGGGCCCAAGTGTCTTAGTATCAGTGACCCATATGTAGTGGTGTTATGTATTACTCCCTAAATAGCCAAATTGGCAAAATGGCACTGTAGTTTTGCTTCAGCTTGTTGATGTTTAACAAACACAGCAAGCTATACATTTGGCAGCATACCAACAGTTACTATGACAATCACAGTGAGTACACAGCAAGCATACCACATCCCCAATTTACTACTTAGCCTCATTAGCATGACGTGCACCAGGGTCTCACAAAGGACTTAGACATGGCTCGCTTGAGCTCATCATTGCCTTCTGCATAGATCTGCTGGAAGAGCTTATTCAGAGCTGCATCGCCTTCAAGCTTTTCTTCCTTCTCCTCACGAACCACTGTTGTTGCCACTTGGTCCCAGTAGCTGCCTGGCTTATTCAACTTGTCCTCTGGTGGAACTAGAGCTAGTTGAGGGTACAGGAAGTTATACTGTTACACCTGACATAAATGTAGAGGCTTTTTTAGCTATTTCATGCAGCATAAATGTCATACAACAATTGAGATATGACACAACAATGAGCCTCGGCAGTATCATAACATCTGACATATGCATATAACAGAACCACAGCAACAGAAATCATCACATTGTACTATTATTCACCAAACAAGAGTTGTAGAGATGGTGCAGTATCCACAAAATGCATCCACCCTATAAACTGGCGGAATAATTATGATACATGGAGCATGGATGACTTGGCATTACGTACATGAAAACAACTTCACCAGTTTACATTTTGTAAGACATTCCTAACACACTTTGACAATCCCTACTGTACATCTGGCAACAAATCAATGTATTTGATGAACTTGATGTACGTACAGAAACTGCCAGATGTAGAGCAGTGGTCTCCCCAGAAGTAGATTAAGAAGGGTGCACTGGACCACTAGTCACTTAA
This sequence comes from Ianthella basta, assembly GCA_964019415.1. Classification (NCBI taxonomy): domain Eukaryota; kingdom Metazoa; phylum Porifera; class Demospongiae; order Verongiida; family Ianthellidae; genus Ianthella; species Ianthella basta. The sequence continues at coordinate 4,592,598 of OZ025875.1, forward strand.
GGACTGGCTACTGGATGGTGGAGGGTGTCAGCTTCCTTTGCACAGCTCAGTAGGGAGAATGCATGGAGAGCTCGTGACACAGAATGTGGTGCATGCAAGCATATGCCACAGGACTACTGGTACCTTCCAGGAGGGTACAGTGCCTGTTCATAGCCCCAAGGAGGGTTCTTTTAGGAGCAAGAAGGGTTCTGTATCCTTTAAAAACAGCCTAGAGAGAACAGTGATGTAAGGATAGTTGTAATCTGTCAGGAATTTCTTTCAAATCGGAAGCCAGTGTATTATTTCCATGTAATGCTAAATAATACTGCTCCTCCTCATTGTTCTGACACTATCCCGATACCTTACACCCTAAGAGACACTACACCACCCCTACATACATCTATGTATCTGGTTTTCAGGAAACTATTGCTGCAATACTAGATCACAGGATGACAGCTGTGGAGAATCGATTTAGAAGGAAAAGAATTCTAAGCATAATTGCAGCCCCGTGTACGTGTTGAAACAAGATACAATCAGTGTCATTACTGTCTATACACCTTTGAAACAACATAGGGCTGGAAAGAGAGTGGCTGTTGTAGCTCAGTGGCTAAAGCCAGAGTCCTGGGTTTGATTCTCAGCGGTGCCACTTTTTTTCCAGCCCTATGCCGTTTCAAAGGTCTACAGACAGAAATAACGTCGATTGTGTCTTGATTTAATATGTGGCCTTAAGGTCTTTGGACATAGCCCATTCCATTGGGCCTGGCTGCAATTATGCTTAGAATTCTTTATTTCTGTAATGTTTAGGGAGTGCAAGCTGCAAATGTTCAAAACACTAGCCATCATCCTTGCATTTAGGAATGGATGGTTGATTCACACAGATGAGCAATTTCATGAGCTTCAGCCACAAGATGCAATGCAGGTACTGGCCCTCAATGCCTAGACAGGTGAATGTAAGTGCTAGTTAGCCTAGACTTGGCTCCAAAATATGTACCGTATTAGAATTGTATTGAGAATTAGCAACTGGAAGATAGCCAAGTAGTGATTAAATGGGGCTGGCAACTGCTTAGTTACAACAGCAGGAGAGACCAGCTGTCCCTTAGACAGCTTGCATGCAAGCCAACGTCAGTCCCACTCTGTTATGTCTGCACAACAGAACAGTAACCCTACATGTTGGGCTGCCATTGAGCCAGTACTGAAGGAGTAGGCAGACATGGCCATGTGCTCGTAGTCGTGACTCCCAAATGTCTAGAACACCACACAATTGGGGGGTACCTACATATATGGTAACAAGTGCAAGACAAGCTTACTGGCTTCCTCCACAAGAGCCATTTTGTGAACAAGGTGGCTGTTTCCTGCACTAGTAGACTGCAAGGAGTCCCACTGAATGGCCTCCTGCTTCTGCAGTCTAACCTCAACCTGCAGGAGAGCATAGAGCAACATTACATAGATGACGATGATAATGACCATGTACATTTTACAATGGTCAGTATTTAATAATTTGTGATAATAAAGCTGCATCTATCAAGAAAATCTTTTAATGTGGTAGGCTTAGTTAAATGCTGGACTTCCCCCCTTAATTGGAGAGTGCTAGCCATTCTCAGTCTAACTTCTCCAGACCTCTATCAGGAATAAAAAGTGGGAGATACGTAGTTCCCAGATCATCTTTCAGGTAGGCAGAGTCAGCAAACCGGTGGTCTGGTTATGTGAGACTAGCTAATACATGTCTGTGAACATTCTGTTCTTTGGGTACTCAGTGTAATGCTAACAGTGACACAGTGACCTGTACAAGACCCTTGAGTGCTACTATCTTACAATACCTGATATATGTACATCAATATCAATAATAATTAAACCTGAGTGCATCAGATGTCAAACACAGGACATACATACATGCAACTTGCACTGTGTACAATGTAATACACCATTACAACAGGAAGCATAATGCCAGCACTATTCTAGTGACTACCATCTCTCTTCGTCTGTCCCACACTCCAACATTGGGCAACATGGCCCTGGACACAAAACATTACCCTCTTGCAGACACAGGTCTTCACACACTGTAGATCACCTCAGTGCCATAATTTATGAATATGATCTGGCACAGATACTGTCAGTGTTTGCAAACACCCTTGTCAAACATTGTCTTCACTAGCAGTGGAGAGGATATCATCTCATGCAGATGCTCAATGTAAAACCATTGAGAATGATATTAGGAAGTAGCAAGAGCTGAATGCAAGCCATAATTGTAACCAGGAACATGACAGCAGGCGGGTACAAAGACACACAAGGGCAGGAAACCATACACAGCGACTACTCCCACAGAGTATTACACTGCTTTAGGCAAAGGTATGGCCACAACATCTGCACAGGAGCCAAACAGCAAAGGGCATCGAGTTGGTGGTTTGTATTTCAATGTAAACTACGTATATGCAATACCACTCACTATGCAAGCTATCAAGCGTGCAAGACTGTAACACTGCACAGGCAGAACTTAGAAGCTGAAGTATGTAACAGTAGTAGGCAAGCAGTAGTAGTCCTAGGACTATGACTGAAACATCTAGGTGCCAATATTATACTCCTTGCTTCAAGATTGACCAGATGACAACAATAATACAGTTCTAGGATTAAAATGAATCACACACAGAGTGAGTAAATCAGTGCACGCAAGCTCCACTTTCACATCTACCCTACCACATCCATGGCATAGCCTTAAACAGTGAGAGAAGTAGTCCCACAGGATATTGTCACACAACAGGAAACACATTGCATCTATTGTGTTAACATCACTATCAAAGAACATGTGTGTGTGTGTGTGTGTGTGTGTGTGTGTGTGTGTGCGTGTGTGTGTGTGTGCGTGTGTGTGTGTGTGTGTGCGTGCGTGTGTGTGTGCGTGCGTGTGAGTGTGTGTGTGTGTGTGTGCGTGCGTGTGTGTGCGCATGAGTGTGTGTGTGTGTGTGTGTGTGTGTGTGTGTGTGTGTGTGTGTGTGTGTGTGTGTGTGTGTGTGTGTGTGTGTGTGTGTGTGTGTGTGTGTGTGTGACATCATCAAGATGGTGGCAAGGAGACAATGCGGTAGCTGAAGGAGACCACAGTAACACCTTGTTCACGCAGAGGTGGTACGTTTTATTCTGCTGGAAGGAGTTCTTGACAACTGGCAGGGTGAGCGTTGTGGGTCTTCATCAGTGGAGAGTACCGCTTCACAGCAGCAGTGACCGACCAACAAAGCTTCGGCGTGTGAACCGTGTGTTCTTTGACCCCGCCAGCGGCACCAACTGTTCGCCGCACCCCCTGGGCCTGTCGGCTCGGCTGATGGACGGGTGACCAACACAGCCATTGACGGCCAGGCACCCTGCAGCCCCCTCAGCCCACGGTAGTCCAGTGTGAGACTACCCCCCTCACCTGTGAAAGGAAAGAAAGTTGGCTACGAAGACAGGTCCCGGGCTTACGCTTGGAACCTGCCCTACGTCCCACAGCGGACATGGAGAACAGAAGAAGTGTGTGTGTGTGTGTGTGTGTGTGTGGTGTGCGTGTGCATGTGCATGTGTGTGTGTGAGTGTCCACCACCATCAAGCTCATCCCACAATGCCTGGTATTTGACTAGAAGACTCCCCTTTCATCATACCAACATAACAGCACAGTACAATAGCATAGCAGTGTGTTACATACACAAGACCAGAATGGAATTAGGCTCACGTTATGTACAGAATATGGCTATCTGATCTGATTCCCACAGCATGCCCTCCTCTATAGTGACCCCATAGGCCCATACCATGCAGCATAGTACGGATACAGGCTGGCCAACGCTGGATTAGTATTCTAGTCTGACAACTAAGGGCTACAATTCCTGAGGCCTCATGTCACTTTTCATATATTCGAAATGAAGCACTGATTGTGCTTCAAAGCTGATGCAGTTACAAAGGTAGGTGAGATACCAGCAGTCTAAGTACATGTTGAGGAGAACACAGTTCACAATATGTACTAGAGTGAGCCAGTGCTTTAAACCTGAATTATATACACAACTTCATTAACTGAAAGCACACCTCCTAAAGGCCTGACATCTGTTTGATGTCAGGCTTAAGTAATGCGTCATCAAACATGAACAAACAGTAACATGTGCATAACATTGCTAATTCATATCAAGAAGACTTTGTGTGCCGCTTAATATATATAGAGCTAAGTTATAGTCATGTTGATGACTAAAGATTGCACAGACATGCATACAGTACTAAAGCTACAGATATAGCAGCACTAAGTCAGCGTGTGGGCACACTGTACCTTGGTGGACAGAATCTTCCACGAGCTGCGTCGGCTGTCTATAGCATGAGCCAGCTCAATGTCCAGCAGGAACTCATCATCAGTAGACTTGAAGAGCAGAATGTGAAGCTATAAGATGGTTAATCATACAACTTTAATATTAAATGCTTCGCTACAGAAATTATGTAGAAAGGTAGATGAACATGTTGTAGCTAGTGGGTAGTTGTACGAGCAGCTGATGAAGGCCTATGTGGCCAAAACGTCCTGAGTTACCTGACCTACCTGAATTTCTGCTACGCAAGTGCTCGAACAACTACCCACTAGCTACATATGTCCCACGTAGCAATGAGTCTCTACGCTATCATACATGAACATCACAACAAGTTATTGGTAGTACCAGCCAATGATGAGTATCTTGACAATACCGACTGCTTACATTCCCCTACTTTAGCCATCTTACATTGCGATGAATCAAGAATGCACGCCAAGCAGTAAACTCTTGTGTCACATGTATCCAGTCATCATGCACCGTAAACACACTGGTAATGAATTTACAGACACAGTACGTACATGGTTATCTTGCAAATCCACTTCCAGATCTTCTGGCTTGACTCGCTTGGCAAACACGTCTAAAGTCACAAAGCTCTCCGTTTGATACCAGTCATGTCTACGTGTTAGAGAGGCGTTTAGCAATATATGTTGGGCCATCTGTTCATGGTGGTGTTACAAACTCACTTGAACTTCGGAGGCAACGGTTTCTCCACCGCTTCCTGCGGCTTTGGCCTCCTCGGCACTTTCTTCGGCTTGGGAGGGAGCTGATCCATACCGAGTTGCACAACAATTGAACTTAATTAATATGGCAAGGACCGTGTGATATTGCTACACAATTATTATTATGTGTAATATTAATATACCCTGTCACGGACAACATGAAATCCCTCCTCCCCCGGAGTGGGGTTCTGGGGATATGTCAATCTGTGACAAATTGATGCAAGTCACCAACAAATTAAAGTCCTTCAGTGCAGATCAAGCCTTTCATTAAAGGGTCTATATAGTCATGCGGCAGCATAGCTAGCTAGCTATATGGCTATCACAGTAATAGATCTGATCTGACATTGAAGTTAAAAGTAGTCTCCATCCTTCCTTCATCATAATATATTCACACATAATATAATCACAGTATATATTATATACTACCCAAGGTCTAGGACCATGGCTGTCAGATTTCATGTGCATGGTCAGGTTAGCTAGGTGCATTGGGCCTGGTGTTAAGAAGTGTATCTATAGCTAGCTACTAGATATAGGTGCACTTCTAGGAGTAGGACTGTGGGCATATAGTGAATGCAGTCACAAGGCCATGCAAAGCTGATTCACAGTTTGGCAACCAGGATAATTGAAAAGAGCATGAGGCTAGATGTTATTTTTCATTGCAAAAATCTAGCTTTATTGCATAAACACATAGCAATTGGAGTTTGCAAACACCAAAACCAAGCTAAATATGGGAGTGCTCTCATTAGGAGCTATTTGTACAGTATGGCTACATTGGGAAAGGCCACAAAATATTGCAAATGGTGCTATTTTGGGCTCCATGTGGTAAAACTTGCATGCAAGAGGGTACACAACCAGTGGCCAGTGCAATAAAACAACGTTTAAACAATAATACTGATATAAACTGTAGAGTTGGCACTGTGAGAGGCAGATCTTAAAAAGTATGGGACTGTCTTTCAATAACAAACTTTTCAATGCCGTCACAGATGCAGTGTAAGGCTTCTAAAAATTCACTATCCATACTGTGTCCACGGCCCACTGCCTTCAAAGCTGCTTGCTGAGTGGAGTGGTCTGTGCACTGTAAGGAGACACATGAGGAGTTATGACACACTTGCCCACCAACATTAAGTAGTTTGGAGGTTAATAGCGCTACCTACTTCACTGCATATGCATATGTGGTCATATCTAACTGGTACGCATGCCGATATAGTATTAAACTAGCTAGAACATGTACTAATGATCTAGCTTGTGTGTACTCATGTGTGCGCAAGGGCTGGGCTGCACGCGAAAGACCGCAGTGCTGTCAAATGTAGCGTGAACCTCACCTTTTCGTGGACGTCTGAGTTCTTCTTGCCATCCGCCGCCTTACTAACCCCTCTCGCCTTCCTGGAGAGGCTGATGGCGTTCGTCAATTCCTGCGACAAGGCAACCATGTAGCATCCCTTTTCTCGAGGTGTCAAGATACTTAGATCATCTACTCTCTCACGCTCTTCTAGGGACGCTAGGGAGTGCGGACGACCACTGTCAGTGGATGTAGACGACATTCTTTTCCCACTTTCTTCAAAACTCGTTATATCAATGGCCCTATTGCTGGAATGGAGGAAAACATCTCAGTGTTTAGGCGTCCGCTTCGTTGCGCTGCGCACCATAAGTCTACAGTGAACTCACGAGAATAAAGAGCAGTGACTCCGTTTACACGCGTTGTGGCTGCTATCCTCGCTGTCAAGCATATCGCGACACCAGTTGGGCAGGACGGTGACGGGTTTAGTGGACATACCAGCTCGTGCTCACTGCTATATACCACCTGGCAAGTAACACCTGGGCTGGACGGACAACGTTGCGTAATGAAATTAGTCAATTAATCCATGCGTCACGCGCGCATGCGGCCGTTCTCGCACTGACCATATATGGATATGGGGGCACATGGGAAGAAACCAATTAATTTTTCATGGTCACACATGTGCAATCCACAATCAATCAATCAAACAAACAGAAAATCAGTGCATTATAGTAAGATGAAAGAAGCTTAAGTAATTGAGTATGCATGTGCACTGTTTGTTTGAATGATTAAAGTAGGTATTATAAATAGTTATTTAGTGGGAAATCTTTTCCATACTGGTGGCCAGCTCAATTTCAGAACTGGCTGGTCTGCTGTGAAATGGCACGGCCCCCAGAGACATATGACTGCCGATCTCACCAAGCTGAAGCCAAGCACACATCGCATCCATCCGATGACTTTGGCTATAGGGTTGATCCCTCTTCGTTGCAATCAATCCTGCTATCTGCCCATAGGTGACTTTGGCTGCCTTCCCCATTCCTCCCATTGTGGTGAACACCAAAGGCATGAAAGACTCGTGTTTCACCTCCCTTACTCACTGATCGTAAGCCCTTCTCTTCTCTTTTACATGACTGCAAAAGCACTGAGGTAGGGAGAGGTGGCGATTACAGGGCACTAGGGGATTAAAACCCTGTACATTGGAAAATGCGCATTGACGCTGGTCTCCCCAAAAGCCTTGAGCTCATGTCCAGACGAGCCCTATCTTTGGTGTTGGCTGTTCTGTGAGTGATCACTTCACTTCAACAGAGTGCAAGTAGGAGTTTGTGGCGAGTGGCTGTCACCACAGGGTCTAACAAGTCTCCTATGTCCAGAATGGTGCATGCCACATAGTTCCCTCTTGCAGCAAGTCCATGTGTGAGGGCAGCATAGGCATCATGTGGCTGGCTACTGGCTATGGAAGCCAGTCTCTCAATCTCCGTGACCCACTTCTCTACTTGTAATCCTACGTATGCCTCGGCGAAGGAGCCAGTGCCCAGGGCTGCTACACCCAAATACCTTTTGCCCTGGGAGGTAACCTGCACCCCTGTGTTGTGGAATGCTTCAGAGGCTGTGGGCAAATGTTCTTCCTTCACAACCAGCCAGGTTTTTGTGGGGTTGGCGAAGTCTGTATTTGGGACCAATCTTGAGAACATTGTCTCACCAGCTCCAAAGGTGCTCCATTCAGCCTCCAGCAGTTGTGTCATCTGCATACCAGGCCTGTTTCACTTCGAAGCTTAGCCATTGGATTAATGGTAGAATGGCGACAGCATACATAGCCATGGTAAAACCAATTACAATAGACACACATACTCACTGCCTGTTACATATAATTATATAAAGTAATAATTGCAACATGTTTGTCCAGAATCCAATGTTGGTATTGCATAATTTTATAAGGTTCCGTCTGTAACCAGTGTGCAAAGCTGCTGTGGTAGGCTCTTAATAATAATTACAATAATAACAATAATAAAAGGCACTTTGCTGCAAACAAAGAAGAAAATCAACAATCATATTGACAAACCCCAAGCAGGGGCTAAGTACTTTGGTAGTCCACCTTGCCCTTGGAAGATTACTATTCAAAGTAATATTATATACTTACCAGTCCAGTCATGGCATACATGTGGTATGCTCTTCCGAATGATACCACATCCTTGCACATACCAAAGATTCTGATGTGGTTGTGTGTAGTCTAGCCGCTAGCCCCTACTTTGTCATCACGCATGGGGGCAGAAGAAAGTAGGGTCTAACAGAATGTGTAAATTCCACATCTCGCGCTGACCAATGAGATCGCTGCTGCCTCAGATCACAGCAGCAATTATGGAGACACCGGGGCTTATTGTACCAAAGTAGAGACAGGGCGACAGTTGTATCTGAGACAATAATACGTTTGCTACAGGCTGTGGAGCCTGCTATCTTCGAGGAAAGCCTATGTGACAACGTTTTCCACCCTCTGGTCGTTGTTTTCTCTTGTTAATGAGTATCATTCGTCGACATTGTTCGTAATCAACGTTCTTGATAAACGCCCGGTAGCACGTTGATTGGTGTGGAATCTACACATTCTGCTAGACCCTACTTTTTTCCGCCCCCACGCGCTTTGACAAAGTAGGGGCTAGTGGCTAGACTAGATTGTGTGACACACAATGCTTCATCACAACACAATATATACGAAGGGTTATTGCACGTGCAAGTATAATAAAATTATAGTTATAATGATTGGATCAGAAGGAATCCAAGACCTTCACAAGAGAGTACATCACACTCAATCAGTGTTGTGGCAATAATCCTAGAATTTTAAACTTTCCTAAAGATTTAAGAGGATTTAGGAATGGCCACCAGAAATAGGAACAAGAAGTAACTCAAATCTTTGACACACGTCAACTCTGTGTAGTCCACATATATACTCTGCTTTCCTAAGTCCTCATACCTTGACACGAATTTATGATTACAACTAATCCTGTATGAACTCTTGAACAGCATACACATAACATATTGCGCTATATGCAATATTACACATTGCAGTGATACTGTATCACTTGTTTTATAATACACCAATTGTGAGGAATGCAGAGTGAACTTCACAGAGTTGAGGGTGACCATTTTTACTCGGGCTCCATGGCTGATAATACACATGCATCAGAGTATGATCAATGCGGCTCCCTCATATAATATATACACAGGATACAGATAAGGACAGTATGTAAATGTACACACTTGTCAGTCATTAACTTAAGAAGATATGAGGATGACTTGCATTCTGCAAGATGCTCCACACTATACATAATTCTATCCCTACAGTTAATTACCCATGATGTATTGGCACAAGCCTCATTCAAGCAAATTGCGATCTGTTTTGTCTCCAGCTTCAAAGTCTTCTCTAACTCCACCTTGTGCTTGCAGAACAGATGTAGCCAGTCGAGAAGGGGCTTGCACAGCTTTGATACCAAATCGATCTGTAGTAATCAGAAGGATTATGTAATAGTCAAATGCTGACCAAGAGGTGTCTGTGAGATTTAGATCACGAGGCATGAGCACCCGAGTGCCGAGTGACTAATCTTCAGAGACACTGATTGGTCAGCATTTAAGCAATATAGATCCTTAATGAGTGGGCATGGAGCCACAGTTGAGGTTGATGCTGCTGCACTGTAATGAGTCACAATATACATTAACATAATAGGCACTTACACTGTGATAACAACAGAACTTGCATGGAGTTGGGTTTAAAAGATGTAGTGAGTAATAAGCCATGCAATAACACTGACAATAAGTAAACTAGTGTATAATAATCCCTGTAGAATTTAAAAGAATTTTAGGAATGGCCAGCAGAAAAAGCATAGAAACAAGCAACAGTACCTCAGCACCATGCTAAACCACATTTCCATGAAGTTCACTTCGCATTACTAATTTCCTTGTGGATGCATGGACCCAAATGTCTAGCTAGCTAGTCCCATGTCGCGAAGGAGAAGTTACTGAAGAGAATGGCACCACTAGGTTTTGCATCACTTCAAGACTTCCATTCACAGAAGCTGCACCCAGGGGAGGCATTGCCAGCCTTCCTGCATGAATAAAAGAGTCTTTGGAGCAAGCAATGCCAGACCTTGGTGCACAGACGTGTGATCAGCTTCTACTCCACCAGTTCCTCACAGGATTGCCTGCAGCTGTCAGTGGTCAACTCAGGGCCACTGGCGAGGCCCACGAGATGGATAAGGTGCTGGAGAGGGCCAAACTGCTGTAGGCAATCCAGAACAAGGAGCAGGCAGCGGCGGTGAAACAGGAAGATAGTCCTTTGAATTGAAGGAGCTGAGGCAGCAGGTATCCAGCCTCACTGAACAGGTGGCTGCCTTGACGGTACAGAGTTCCAGAGTCAAAGGACAATTTCAACCTGTGTGCAACAGCCGGCACCAGCCAGGTAATGTCCAGCGAAATTGTCCTAGCCTGCGATGTGCACCCACATGCTACACATGCAGTAGGAAGAGGCACGTAGCTAGGAACTGCCCTCAGAGAAACATCAGTGGGGTACTCATGATGAGCCGCGGGCATCCCCAGAGGCAGTAGGCCCAACAACCACAACAGATGTATATGTCGCCACCATCAGATCCAGTGCAGCAGTCATGCAAGGTGAGCTGGGTCAAGTAGCAGTAAAAATGATGTTAGACTCAGGGTCATCAGTGTCTTTGGTATGAAGGAATGTTGTTGAAAGGTCACAAGGGGTTAGGCAGATCATGCCAGGAGAACTTCAGCTGGTGTCAGCAGCAGGAGAAAAGATACTTGTTGTTGGCCATGTATCTGCCCCAGTGCAGGTGTGTGCACTCAAGCTTCATGGCTCTCCATATGGTCATCCCAGATTTGGAGAACAACAAGCATGCTTCAAAAGTTATCATTCTACAGAAGGCCTCTGATCTTGTGCGGCACCTCGCTGTTGAGCATCCCTTCATAGTCAGGTTAGATTTGGCTCTGTGTGGATTACCGTGCATTGAATAAGAAAACAGTGAAAGATGCCAACCCACTGCTGAGGCCAGATGAAGTGCAGGAGTGTCTGGCTGGCTCATCCATCTTCTCCGCACTCGACCTTCACAGTGGGTATTGGCAAGTACCTGTCCATCCAGAGAATTGACACCCAAGACCGCCTTCTCTCCTGGTCCTGGTATGGGCCTTTAACAGTTCAACTGTATGCCAATTGGTCTCTTGGGGGCACCCAGTTCCTTTCAGCAGCTCATGGACACAGCATTGAGAGGAATACTCTTTGTGACCACATACTTGGATGATGTGTTGGCCCACTCTGCCACTGCACAGGGGCACAGACAGCACCTCACAGAAGTGTTCAGACAACTGCGAGAAGCTGGGCTGATACTCAGGGGAAGGAAGTGTCAACTGGGTAGTCAAAGGTGGCGTACTTGGGTCATGTGTTTTCACAGACAGGCATGGCTTCAGATGACCAGAAGGTGTCTGCATGTGTTGACTGACCAGCCCCAACCAGACTAAGTGAATTATAAAGCTTTCTCAGATTATCTTCTTACTATCATTGCTACGTTCATCAATTTGCCGAAGTAGCTGCCCCACTCCGCCACTTGACACAGAAGAATGTGCCCTTCAAATGGGATGGTAGCTGTCATTCTTCCCTACCTGCAATTTGGCCCTTCTGCAGCACCCTTCTACCTACACACGGATGCTAGCGCCACAGGAGTTGGGGCTGTACTTGAATAGGAAGGGCATGTCATTACCTATGCCAGTCGTTCCCTCACCCCAGCTGAAAGAAACTATAGTGCGATTCAGTGAGAGTGCTTGGCTGTAATCTACAATACAAAGCAATTCTGTCACTACTTGTTAGGATGGCCATTCACACTTCTTACGAACCATGCTCCCCTGCAGTGGCTTTCTGCCCAGAAAATGGATCAATGTGTATCCTTCTGGCCCGATGGATTCTAGCCCTCCAAGAATATAATTTCACCATCACTTACCGCAAAGGTACCCAGAATGGGAACAGCGATGCATTGTTGTGGAGATCCTTCCCTCCTGACAGTGCCACTGCTACCACCATTTCAGTTCCGCCTTTCCGGTATGATGTTCAACATCAGGAGAAGGATCCTATAATTGAACAGATTCATACAGCCCACTTGCCTGTGCATCAAACGCCACATGGTTCCAAATGATTCCATCCACCGCTAAAGCGCTACTGTCAGTTGTGGCCTCAGCTATCATTAATTGATGACATGGTTTGCCATAGTTATGCCCCAAGCCCAACTAATGATCAGATCACTACAATCATTCCTGCATTGCTTCACAAAGCAGTCCTCAATCAGTGTCATGATTCCCCTTCTGCAGGTCATCTTGGTGCAGACAAGACACTTGATCAGTTTCGTCAACTTGGATACTGGGTCAACATGATTACAGATGTGGAGACATACTGTCGTAAGTGTTCGGCCTGTCAAGCCACCAAGCCACCACCCCCTCAGAGAGTTCCGCTGACCAGTGTTCCAATCGGAAAACCATGGCAGATGGTAGCAGTTGATGTACTGGAAGTACCACGATCGCCCAAGAACAACCGCTATCTGCTTGTAGCGCAAGACTACTTTACTAAGTAGGTCGAGGTTGTTCCCTTACCAGATCAAACTGCTGTATGGATTACCCAGGAATTTACCAAGATCTTCGCCACTCTTGGGTTCCCAGAGATTGTTCATTCAGACCAAGGCCAAAATTGTGAAAGTACCATCCTTAAACAGACAATGGAAGTCTTTGGTGTTCAAAAGTCTCACACCATGCCATATCACCCTCAAGGTGATGGATTAGTTGAGCATTTCAATAGGCCTGTCTGGCCAAGACGTTATGTATTTCAGAACAGGAAAATGCCACCAGCAGTTCTCATAGAGTATGCAGCAAGAAGGCCCTCAACTGCCTTAAGGCAAAGGCCATTCATTCAATGTGGATAAAATACTATCCCCTAGAAAGACTGGAAATGAAAGTTGTTGCAGGAAAGAAGAGCAATGCCACGGGCAAAGTTCACAGAAAGACCAAGATTGCTCCTGGAACTGAAAACTGTTCCATATTTCTTGATTGTACTATCTACTGCTGTGAAGTGCACATGTGAAGTTGCAGTGATGGTATGAATTTTGCAAGTATTGCAATAGTAAAATTCCTGGGTCTGTCATGATACTGTGCACTGGAAGTGTTGGAGATAACAAGATCATCAAAATTGTAAATCTACTGCCATATGAATCCTGCAAACACTTCCTGGCACATTCAACCCAAGAAGATGCAGAAGAAGGCCATCCCAAGCTAATCTTAAGGATTGGCTACATGACAGTAAGCAGTTCTGCTGTTTCTGCTTTCAATGACATCACAATAAATATGCAATCTGGGCATCCACCTAAGATAGTTGCTATTATCCTCTGTTAACGGTAGAACTTTTAACTTACACATCCCAGTAGTTAGATTGCCTGATGCTTAACACCACAACATCGCTACATCTTGTTCCTTCACTCAGACAAGGATATACCTCAGTTTTGTTCAAGCAAGCTGACCTTACAGTATCTTCATAGGATGACAAGTGTTCAGTACTTCTACTAGTAAGTGCCTTGGGCAAGGCAGGGTGATTAACCAATGCAATGGTGTTCATTCATTATAGATCCCGTTGCCATGGTAACGTGCATCTACACACTGAAATTAAATCACATAGACGCACAGCAAGCATTCCGCGGACAAACATATAGCCAAAAGGATGAGCGCTTGCATCTCGCCAGACCGACGCCAGTGCGTCTAAATCCCGGAGATGCACTGTGCGCAGTGCAACTAAATGCCAAACACGCACTGTTCAGGCAATCTGCGGGACAGCTATAAACATCGCAGTAGCTAACGCCACAACATACGATGCACAGGTCGCCCGGCTCACTTGCTTCGTCAAGAAACAGGGAAAAGCCACAACCTGGCTATGAACCAGAGCCGAGAAAGGAACTGGTTAGCTACGAGCTGGGAACAGGCTTTGGTCAAAGACACCGCTCCAGGAAACGCTGTGGCTGACATGACTGACAGTGACTCACGCTTAGCTGACGCGCCACATCCACTGCCAACCAGTAGGAAGCGTCTGCTGTGAGATGAACAACCCAACTTGAGACCATAATCACACTGCATTTTCTCTGCTATTGTCAGGAGTAGCTAACTACTTCCGGAAGACGCGTGATGACACAGGGACAAGTAGATAAACTGATTCGCTGCCAGCTCCTCACCCAATCATTTGGGATCTATAACACTTGAATGCTGACCAAGAGGTGTCTCTGAGATTTAGAGCATGAGGCACGAGGGCGCAAAGCACCTGAGTGCTGAGTGGTCTAAATCTTCAGAGACATCTCTTGGGCAGCATTTAACTATTACATAAATCACTGGATAATTATGCATTGCCCATAGCAACGGTTGCTAAAATATACTACTTACAAAATGAACTATCGTGACACTATCAAATAGTGCAATATATGGACTGTACACATATAATGTATACAGTATCAGACGAAAAAGAACAAGTTAGTACACACATAATCATGCTGGGATACCAATCTGATAAATGCCAAATTGAATAAAAGATTTGTTAGTATATTGCCTGATGATGGCCAATCCAGCACCATCATCAAGTCTAAGCCCACTTCTCCATTTCATTCTTAATCCTTAGATACATCAATTTGTGGCTCTGAGGATGGTGAAGGACATCCAGGCCTGCACCCATCCCATCACCTCACTGTAGGAGTTTTGCCATTTTGTTGTCAGCCTCTCAGCCACCTGCTTCATGAACATTCTTGCCTCTCATCCCATTTGCCCATCGACTGACAGCACAAAGGGGAAAAAAGATGCAGGTTATGCCATTGCTGCTTCACTGTATTTTCTCTTCTCTCTTTCAGCTGATGATAGTACAGCATCCACTGAGCGTCAGACATGGGACTGGGCGTCAGTGTCAATGACATGTATATCAAACAACACCTCAGTTCAGGGGATGCCATGCTCCTCTCACTCCCAGGTCAGCCACTAACAGCCCATTTACACTAGTGAAACGGTTCCATAACCGGTTACAAGAAACGTTCTATGGATTGGTTCTCATCAGTTCAGCCCCTGTTTACACTAGTTGCAGTGAAACTGGCTTGAGTAGTGCTAAATGAAGTGCGCAAGCTTGCCATGTATAACAAAAATGGCGTCACTTGGCCATCTTTTGAGCTTTTTAGCACTGTCAAGCCATCGCATCAGCTTGAATCCTTTGGAAATGAACACAGTAGTCTCGGACAGACGACTTCCATTGCGTACTGTAGGTGCCGAATTTCTAAACAAAAAGCACAGTTATTGCTAATAGTCCCCTAAGTGGCCTTCTCCCCATATGCATTGCCATAGAAAGAAGCACCTCTGCATCACTCCAGACACCAGCCATTGCTTTTACCTGCTGACAGCACGATACAGGTTGCCACTGAAAAACTACAGGCTTTTCTGTGCTCTCCAACTACCCGATTTTGCATGAGACACATGGAGAGAACAGCCATTTACCAGCGGTACTGTTTTCACTAGCAAACGGGACAGTTCTGGACTGGTTCGGACAACCTACCCCATGTGTTACCATTCCATTTGGAATGGTACGCTTTAGAATCGTTCACAGCATAGTGTAAATGGGCTGTAAGCCACTATCGAATGTCATGACTATTGCGTCAGCAATTTGCGATAGTGAAAATAGCACTATCGCTCAACACCGTAGTGAGAGACATGGACTCCCATTTACATACATAAAAGCTAAGATGCAATAACAGCATACATGTTGCATGTTGTCACTGCATCCTACTCGAACTTGCACTAATGCTGGCCCTTGGCCATCCGACCATGAGAGATGTAAAAATAGTGCAGTATATCCAAAAATGCATGCATCCTATATATTGGCAGGAAACAGTAAAAACAAGGAGGATGAAGTAGTCAGCATCACTCAGCATTAAATGGAAATGACAGCAGTAGCTTGCAATTTGAAAGAAATCCCTAACACATTTTCAACAATCCTAATACCTTTTCACCAGTCTGTACTTCTGGCAACATCTCAATGTGTTGAATTTACAAACATCATCCACAGATGTCACCAGATGTAGGGATCATTGAAAATGTGTCAGGAAACAATTTCAAGCACAAAACTTGCACAATTGTTTCTATGTAACGCTGAGTAACACTGAGTCACAGACAGCTCCATCCACCCTGTTTCTGAACCTTTTCTGCCAGTATACAGGAAGGGTGCATTTTAGAGACACTACACAATTCCAATAAGTTGCTTGCTGTCTGGAGAACCTAGTACTGTTATATCCCTTGTACAACATAGGGTGTCTGGGCAAATAAAGTACCTGGATTAGTTTGTTTATCTTCCTTGCGATGCTGGGAGTGGTGGTATATAATAGCCTGAGCCTGTAATAAAGAACAGAGTAGCTTTTGTTAACACAGTTGCACATAGTGTAGACCATAGAACAGACCTTAAGTATGTATATCCATTAAATATTCTACTTACATGTCTTTCTAAAACTACACTGCATTCACACTTCTTCGTAAATGGCAAGCAATAATGAAGGTAGAGTTGCCTGCTAAATTGCAGGGATCCATAATGTCTCTTACATACACACAACTTTCACAGAACTGTACATCAACTAAATTTTGTTATATCGACAAAGTGTGCTGTTTTCTTCTAATTTCCTGACAAAATTGGACGTCTTCTACCATAAATATTCTAAAAAATCAAAAATCTAAAGTTCACAAACTTCCAGCAATCTTGCCTCGACCTGCTCTAAAACTTTGATTTATAATCTCAGGCCCCAGCAGTAGGCACGCAGTATCCAGTGTCAGCACAGTGCTGTGAACACACATACGTACATGCTAGCCCAGAAGCTCAAGGCTTTGCAATTCCTCACACAACCATCTGGGGATGGAAAGGCTTTGACAGGCAGCCCATCGATAGGAAAAAGAGCCATTGGAGAAAGGAGAAGAACAAGGCTAGAGCTGGCCACCCTCTGTCTACTGTGAAGACTGGGACGATGAACTATTGCAATGGATCCTAGAAATGCAGGAAATGAAGCATGTGCAAAGGAAAACAAAGGCTCTAATCCAGACACACCCACCAAATTTCAAAGCTTCCGCTGGGTGGTTGGACAAGTTCCTTAGATGACATTCCCTTCTTTACGTCGATAAACACCAATCCAGCAGAAATTGCCAGCCCTACTGAAAGAAAAGATATCCTTTATTGCAGACATCAAAGCACGAGTTCACAAATGACTTGATCATCAACATGGATGAGACTCCAGCTTGCTTTGCTATGGCATCAAATCCAACCATTTGAACCGGGAAAGAATCAAAGAAAATCATTATTCGCAGCACTGGGGCACACAAATGACGTTTTATGGTGACCTTGACTTGCACAGCTTCAGGCAAGATGTTACAGCTATTTGTGACCTTCAAGGTGAAAACACAGCATATCTCGATGAAGATTAAGATGAGAGAATGAGATGTCATCATGACAACACAGCCCAAAGGATTGATGGACCACAATCTTATGCTGACATGAATCAGAAAGGTTCTGGTGAAGTACACTATAGGATGGCATGTTTTACTGGTATTCCTGTTCGACAATTTCAAGGGCCACCTCAAATATGACATCTCTGCCTGAATAAGTCTTCAAAGCATACATCCGTGGAGCATAGGAAGAGTACATGGTGGATCAAGCATGCACCTACACAGCCTCCCAGATAACGGCAGTGAGGACTAACATACTCGACTGGATTGTAGCTGCAAACAGATTCCTCAGCTCCCAGATGTACATGGCAAAAGTCCTTTTTGGTTTATGGGATTTCCAACAGTTTGGATGGGAGCAAGAACAAACGTGTTCGAGTTGCTACAGAATTGCTAAGTTTTACAATCCCCTACAGTAAAGAGGCAGATGAGTCAGAGTCAGATTTGTTTTCAAGTTCAGAAGACACAGAAGACACTGAAGAAGAGAGTGATGGACTAGAGGCTTCTGAATAGCCTTGTACAGACGTATGCATACTCACACTAAGAGTGACAGTTAATGTGTACAAACATGCTGAACTATAGTATATGTGAGGATCGCGAGTAGAAATCGCAGGTTAGCACACATTCTGCAAATAAGAGATTCTCCCAGATTTAGATAGCCACAAGTTGTCTATACTCTGCCAGCAGGTTTGAAGTGCATCCGAGCTTTCTTCGCTTAGTAATCATCAGTTAAATGAACCATCCTCACCATCTTATTTGTATACAAAGTATACAATAAAAATGGCGGCGCACTCTGTTCCACTAGATTTTGACCCCACGTTTACCACAGTTTTGCTGATTATCAGTAGTATAGCAGCCATCCTTGGGTACTACAGTTGCAATCAACTAGTCAGCAGATTGAAGACAATGTTTTAGAGCAAGAACACTTCAGTCAGAGAAATGCGAGTAGACTTCAAAAATACCAAACAAAAAGTGCAATATGACATTGAAAGGTGAAGTTATTGTTTCAAATAATGTAAAGGCATTATATATCGTAGCGCATGTGTTTAAATAGTTTTACAGAATTGTTCAGTGCCACTTCTCACTCCTCCAATGTTGCTGATTTTTGGCCACCATTTTCCAAAAATTACATTTCACGCTAACCTTCAATTTCTACTCGCAACTCTCACATATAATATCTTTATTTAATTAGCAGATATGTATTAATGAGCTGTTTAAACCATCAATAAGTGTCATTACCTTTCCTAGTAAGGCTAATTTGCAGGGGATCTCCATCCCCCTAGCCACTGTGCTGTGCCTTCTGGCACCTGTCTTTCTGCTTCGAATTGATCCACTGTGATCCAAATGAAAAGTGTTCCAATGAGATATTGCTCTTGGAAAGTGACCTACCACTCTATCGTCTCCTACTTGGTAAGCAGCAACTGCGTGTCTATAGTGAGGGTGCCTAACAAAAAGACGAAATATGCTAAACAAGCGGAATACGTATAATTTCTAATACAGGCACCGCCCCAATTGAAGTTCCTCCTAGAGCATACCTCATTTTTCCTGTTCCAAATTAATTTTAAGTGCCCTTAGGAATAGGAATTAATTTAGGTGGCGCCTAAATTATTGGAGTGGCCTGCTGCGGTGTAAGTCACTACCAGTCTAGCATCTTCTTGCACTCGATTGTGAAGGGCAACGTCGTATTCCTGCTCGTTGTCTTCTAGCTTTGGCAAGTAATTGGTCAATATGTGACTTCTGTCACCGCTATCTTACTATTTCTACCGTTTTTACCAAATTACCCTATGCCAAAGGCGCTGAAGGTATCGTAATAATGGTACAATATCTACGGTATCCACGGGATACTGTAACGTTATTACGTTATGCTAAAGCTCTCTATTATGGACTGTCTCAGCAGATCCATGGTGTTGGTGGTTAGCAAAGTGTCTGGAGAGAAACTCACACACAATGGGGTCATGTGATTGTGACATGACAGCAGGTTTAGTTGCTTGCAGAGACGTGCATGGCAGAGATGGAAGGCAGTGCTAGGTCACCAGAAGAGTGATACAGATACAGAGAGCTGGGATTGGCACAATGAGGCATTCTGAGCCATTTCTTGAGGAACCTAGTACAGCAGTCCTCCAGGATTCAGGATACGAATGATGGTGGCACGTGGGTAATCTTCAAGATCTAACCAATCTTGGCCGGAAGAGCCCGTCAATAAATTAAAAGCTTGTAGGGGGGCACAGCCAATATTCTGAAGTATCCCTTGTACCTTGACAGAAATGATCTCCCAGCAATGATCATTATTCAGTGTTGGGGACAGTGGCATACCAAGGAAGGTGGTTGTGGTGTTGTATGACAGAGAACCTAACCCAAGTTGAGTGTTGTACACCGTTCTCAGCATTGGTGCGGCTCCTGAGCGCAACAGCCTGGCATTTGGACGCCTTGGCTCTCATTCCCGACCAGGTCAGCCACACCTTCATGACATTGAGCATCTTCTGGCAGCTGATAGGCTCATGAGCCAGCAGCAGGTGTCATCGGCGTACTGCAGGAGGTTAAGACACATGTTAGAGAAGAAGAAACGGTAACCATGGAGGAGGCAATGCTGCACTAAGGGATCAACAAGAGTGTTGATGGCCATGTTGAAAATACTCACAGACAGTGGGTCTCCCTGAAACACACCAATCTCCATGCCAAAAGAGGTAGTGGATCATGAGGGTTTGTGAGTGAGGACAGATACTTATGAGGTTGGTGCACAGATTACAAACCAACTCAACAGGGTAAGGGTTAACCCTTTATGTCTGACAGACCGTTTTAATGGTCATGTTGTGCAATGCAATTACACTACAAATAACGTTTTTACCAGTCATGGCAGATAGGGTTCGTTTCGCGAGCTTTACTGCAGACTTGAAGGCAAGCGCTGTTCTATTATCGCCTGCATGTACTTACCAAGGGTTTATTTCCAATGTACGAGCAGACCTGAAGGCTAAGTCGACTTTTCAGTTGCCAAATCACGCTACTTGCCCGCACTGTGAACGCACACAATATCTCAAGTTTATCATGGCATGGAAGGGTGGTATCCATGCTCATGGCCATTGAACAATGAAATACAGCAGAACTGCTTCAAGTGAGCTATAAGTAGCGCCAAGTAACTCGGAAATATGCTCTATTTTGGCTATTGCACATGTGCACCCGTGAAAGTAGCTTAGCAGCAGCAGGAAAGACTCGAATTCGTCTTCAACTTGCAGCTACTGTAGTTATAATATAAACGCAAGTACAGTTAAACTACCACAGCTTCTCATATTATAAAAACATACATACATATACCTTTATACCAATGGAAGCATAACACGCAGTCATACAACAAAATCATAAAACAAAAGTAATATAGGGGCTACCTGTGGCAGTCCCTAAAAATAGAAGATTTACAGTACCCACAGCCTACAAGTATACACCATGAATAGATGACTCACTTTCTGCATGCAGAGAATTCGGTCAGGCTCTACAACCAACTCAGACATGGCCAAGTTTGTTTTGATTGACTGCAAAGTAATTGTAGGGAGCAAGCAAATTAGGACAGAGTGAGGTACAGAGTAAAGATCAACTTAGAAACACAGAAGAGAAGTAGAAGAGAAGCTGTTAAGTATTATGTAGGTAGGTAGGTAGTCTTGCATCCAGCCAACTTTCTTGCACTTCGATGATAATCACCATCTTAAAATCAGGAGAATATCCTTTGCATCTGTAAAATGTGTACACATATGAAAAGTGGGCTGGATGTGAGAGTAGGTAGCTGAACTGCGTGGGAGGGAGGTGGAGTCACGTGACTCACCCACTTCATTAAATACAATCTAAAAACTCACTACAATCCCTTCCATGCAAATCAATCATAGAACATAAATGTGATAGTTGTAGAACGACCTACATGTTATGCAAGATATAATGGAAAGGAACACAGCATTTACATATTTGTTACACATTTGAAGAGGGGATTTAAAAACAAATGTTAGTTAAAGTGCCATTGATTCAGAAGTGCATTTTAATGCACACTGAAGTGGTATGAACCTTCCTTACTCTACAGCCAATCCTTTTCAAGCTGGAAGAATTGCTAAGCAACTTCACGTAGCATAGAAGACAATTAAGACAGAATGTTTTGGCCACAGAGGCCTTCTTCAGCTGTTAACAGCTGAACAGTTTAAGAAGGCCTTCAACAGCTGAAGAAGACCTCCATGGCCAAAACATTCTGTTTTATTGACTTCTATGGTACATGAAATTGCTCATCTGTTCCACTCACTTGAAATTCTACAACGTGGCAATAAGCCTCTGCAATATTATTAGCCTATCCTTTAACTGGGCCTAATAATGATTGTGAATACTGTTTTGCTGATCTTCACCTGGTACCCACAACCAAACATCAGTCCACACCCTCATGACATCATAGGGATTAGAAACTCCACATTGTGTACTATGGCAACATAATGTCATAGAGTGACGCGATGGTTAACCCAAGAATGAGTCTCTAGACTAGTTTGAATGCTTGTTAAGGGCTGCCATCTCAGTTTGCCTATCTCACACTCCAACATCAGGTGACTTTGATCTAGAAGGCTACAGCTGTAGCCAAAGTTTGAATCTAGCTATGTAGTAGCACAACCAGCATTTGGTCAGCAATGAGAGGACACACATTTTGCATTGTCATGAGCATATGAAAGCTATGTGTGAGGTCCTGGGTTGTAGCTCCTTCTTGTCACCTACAGAAGTTGTGCTTACACATAATTTATGATGACATAATTGCACAATTGCTGTCATGTGTACATATGTGGCAAGAACTTGTACAAAGCTTGTCAACAGTGAATACAGACAATGACTAGTGCAATTAAAGTGTGTACTTATTGCACACCACTGCACATACCTGAGCTGCAGTGGACCTTGCATATAGTGGCAGCTGAGACTGGTAGGCACTGTCACTGAAATCATTGGGTGCATTCTCAGGTGGGACTGCACTGATCCTGTCAACAGAATAGTAGTACCCCACAAAGTTAGTCGCTAGCACAAAGGAAGGTATACTACAGTTAGTTACTACTGAGAAACCAATTAGTATTGAGTGTGACGTCTATTTAGGAAATTTAGGAATGAAAACCGGCTTCTAAACGTTGAGTAGGGGCGGCAGCCCCACAGGTTTTTTAACTCAAAATACTTGTTTACATAAGCAGGAAAGCCCGCCTTCAGCAGGCTTTCCTACTATGGCACACCAATGAAGGCTACCCGGTGCCAGCATGTTGATGCCAGCACATCAACAATAGCTATTCAGGGTCCCACACATAAATGAAAGCTGTGTGAGACCCAGTACGTCATCTATGGCCTATCTGACATCGCGTGCATGCCAAAAGCCAGCAAGTTGTATGTCAGTGCATCATACAGATTAATGATTGGAGTATTTGAACATTATATTTTCATAATATAGTGCAAGTCAAGAAAAGGAGAAACAGATAGACTGCAAATGTCGTCATAAAATTACAAGATAATTATATACAACATTGTCAGTGATAAAGTGTCATGGTCATTAGTTTGTTGCTTTCAATTTTAAGATGTTGTAGTGCACCTATGCAACTGAGTGCAATACCCAGTCGGCCACGATAAAACAGAGGCCTGTATAAGTAAATACTAATGGTGTGGAAAGTTGGCTTTAGCTACACGATGAGCAAGCACATAAAGTTGTGGAGGAAGGGCAAAAAAATGCCAAGGAGCTAACTGCAAGCAGTCTTGATTCTGTTGCAATTGCTGCTGAAAGCAGTCTAGAGAATCCTCTGTAAGGACAGGCTCATCCACTATAGTCACACCTGGAGACCACTCATATCAGTAGAACGCAAAGTCATCTGGAAGTACAGGCACTTCACGAAATATGCCCGTGGACAGCGCGGTCCCTGTCTTTTGGGCTTGGTGGCCTTCTATGCACCGTTTGCTGCCTGGCGTTCATGCACTGAGCTTCTCCTAGACCATTGCGCACTGTTACATTGCCACCTCACGCTCCTTGGCAATCTTTGACAAAGATGGAATCGTTATCCGGAAAACATGGCCGCTGCAATGGCTATTTCTTGATTTTCTCCAGACCGGCGCCGAGCTTGGCTGTTTTCGCATTACGGCTGAGTCGAATGGAGGTAGGCCTAAGTGCTGTATAAGGAAGCTCTTCTTTTTCGGCACAAAATGCTAAACGCTTCTAAGAATACGGAACGCCTCAAGAATACGGTAAAATACGGCTAATCCTTAGTTCCATTATAATATAGGATAGATATACACCTCACAGTATATTCTCATTATACTATATGCACACAAATATACATACAGCAGGATAGTAGCTTAATTCATGAGCCTGCATACATGCAGTAACTTTGCTGCATTCTAGTTTTGCATTCTAGTGCTAGTTCTTCTACTCATTGTGTAGCATGCAGAAGTCAGCAATGTACATGATTTGTGTATGCATGCACACACAGAAACACACATGTTCACTTTCCTGAAGTCTATACATGTATGCATGGTGTGCATACAGGCAGCTGAATGTCTACTGTTTGATTGATGCCTGGGAGCATGTGCAAAGTGAAGTGTTCATTCATGTTGCAGCATGCAAGCCAAGACAGGAGCAATGGGCAGTCCTTCATCTTGCTCCAGGGTGAAATGATTTCCAAAACATTTCATTCCTAGCTTCATTATGTACTAGAAAGCCTACAGAACATTTGTACAGTTTGTATATGGCCCCATGAATATCAATAGTGATTATTATGAATATGATTACAGTGCAAGTTGCAATGCACACAGGCACTATATGCGCCAGTGCCACTAGGAGAAGAAACAGCGTATTATGTCTAGCTTGCACCTGTTACAAATCTCCGATGCATAACTAGCTATAGAGAAATTATGGCTCTGATATATATACTGTACATACCAAGGTAGGTTCTGTTTCAGAAAGCTGCCAAAAGCACAGGGCATTCTCAGCTTCTCCTAAAGTCTTTCACAAGTGCTCTAGGTGTGGTTTATGCCTGGTGACACCAACTGAAGAATTACAATGGGCATTGTGCATTGTCCCTTCAAGGTGTTGATTACATCAGATTTGATAAATGTGCATGCTGTATATAGCAGGACCTAGTTGCAAAGCAGATGGCAATTTGCAACAGCATCTACTGTATGTATGCATAACATGAAACCTATGATGGAAGGTCCATGCATCCATTGTGGCACTACTGTGTTTGGATGACTGATCACATAGTGCTTTGCAACTGGGGTAAGGAAGCGCACAACTAGTGGGTGCTCATATGTGTTTGTGCTTGATTATGCCAGAGAGTGGAGTGCCATTGAGCACGATATCTTCACCATGACAGTATACCAATGTGTGTGCAATGCTTGTGAATACTGCAGTGTTGTGCAGTGGTCAAAGCCCATTGTATTGAGAAAAGAGTTGAACACTTACATACGTGTGAAAAGCATTTCATGCTAAATACATCTACATCAAACAATTTTATCCCATTTTTCCTTGATGCATCTAGCCAGCATGCACAAGCAAGTAATGTGTAATCATGGGATGCCATGAGCATATGCTGCCATGACATCGTACATCCACAAATGACACATGAACGTGCTGCGAGAAAGAGTCACATGCTATGTGAACAGCAGCTGCATGGCAAGAAGTGTGTGAAAATGAGCAACAACTTTAGAACAAAATATACATTCTACATGAAGCTGATTGGCTAACAATAAGAGCCCTGTGCTCCTGGGGAAGTCAAAGTATAGCAAAACTGGTGGTTATACAATATGTACCACAGTTTTCTCCTTTGATGTATGGCTTCATCAAACAACAACTGTTTCTTTAACTCTTTACCGTCGAATGACACATTTACAGCACTCCAATCCTAAAGGTTCCATTTTTGTTTTTGAGGAAAAAGAGGTAATGTGCCTCTGTGATGAATAGTAACAATTTGTGATACACATTTCTGGATCAATTTTGACCAAATGTTTCATGTGTGGGCAGGAGGACAGGTCACTTGACACATGCAATGAATAAATTATATCTAATTGAAATTATGTTTTTAGATAATATTTCTGGGAGTTATAGTTAAGACCCAAAACCTTCAAGGAAACATCTTTGGTACATCTTCTAGAATTTAACAATCATTCATCTAGTTACAAACTTTAGAAGCAAAATTATTTGCTAAAAAGTGTTTTTTCAGCGCTTACAGTGTTTAGATAGAATCTTAGCAGTGAATATGAGTTAAGCTCCCGTAGTCTCCTAACAGATGCCTGGATAGTTGCACAATAACATGCCATATGTACCTCAGGTCTCTACTGTATAGTTTGCCCAATGCACCAATGATCATGCAATTGACATTAGAAATTTCACGAAATTTAAGACTGACATTCTTAAGCATGTTTTTTTTCTGGAAATGCTCATTCACAAGCTATTTTGGGTTTCAGTTGCACAGTAAAGAAAGATTCTTTCATTAGGTAGGTTGTTTGTGTACGAATTTTGAAATTTTCATTGCACAGTAATAGCTGTGCGATCTCATTGTGGAACCTTTAGGATTGGAGCACTGTATGTGACATAAAACGCAATGTCGTTAACGCTGAACAACACATTTAGGTGTCATAACCGAAGAGGCCTGAAAACTATTGCATTTTCACTGGCCACAAGTCTAGGATGCAGACAACTGTTTTGCAAGACGTGTACCTATAATGGAGCTCAGCAAGCCTACTTTGTCTCCTGGTTGCACAAGCTGCGTGCAAGTAGCTGCTTTAGTTCGAGCGGAATTACACCATATCTTTCTCATCTGTAGTTGAAGACCAAGAAGACGCGCTGCGTAATAAATTGGTGAGTGACAGACACATCTTCCTGTGGTACTGCGGCAGCAGTTCATCTACATCATCACATTTCAGGGCCAAAAACAGGCTTGGAGAGTGGCAATGTGCGATGTCTTGCCAAGCGGCACAACGCATTCACGGGAAGAGTCCAGGCTGGGTCCAAATAGGCTGTTGAACATAATGGAGCACATCGCACTACACTACCTACTTCTTATATTGTCATCCGGGTGAAGTAAGGGCCAGAAAGGGCAAAACATAGTGCGCAACATTTTTCATATGTGTAGCCATTTTTAACTTGGGCATTGTGGGGTATGGCGAGAATTATAAACTTTGACGCTATAAGGGTTAATTGACTACGGCCATACCCATAAATATGTACCCCTTACCTAACAACATGTCCACTTGAACCCATACTTGAACTACACCCAAAGAACACTAATTTTTTCTTGCTATGTACAGTATGCAGTGTACACAACGATGACTCAACTTCGGGGACAAATGAACTGAGACAGAATAGTGACAACACTCTCACTCACATACATGACGTACATTCTGTGTGTTAGCTGAGTATACAGCCGAGTGACGAGTGATGTGGCAGCACCTGGCTTGCAGTGTACTGTGCCTTCAATCTCCTCCTGTGGAAAGCATAAGCCATGCTTAAAGAATATTCTCTCCAGCTGTTGCCAATTTCCCAACTTTGTGCTTATGGAGGTGCCATTGGTGTATGAATGCATCTGAATGTCTTGAGGATGGTACCACGACATAATTTCTGCTACTAGGTAACCATTGCTAAAATCTCTGCAGAAAGCAAACCACACAGACAGAAACAGTATACGCAAATCAACGCAATGATACTGTAATCAAGCAAATAAGTTGAAATAAACACAACCCTGTCACAAAATGCACACACTGTAAACCTAGTTATTGGCATTGGCATTGGAGTCCAACAACAGCACATGCATTTTGACAGCACTGTTACACACATATCCTAAGTTAACAGTACAGAACATACAGTATGTACAATAATCAAGTCATAATGGAAGTGACGGCTCAAAAGATAGGCAAGGAAGGAAAACTTGGCACCAGCTGGAATTGAACCCAGGACAATTTATGCTCTATTGCAGAGTTTTAGTCACCCAAGCCAACCTACCCAACCAGGGGGTTACAGTAGTCATCTGTATTTGTCCGTCTCACCTTATTCTCGCCCTACAGCCTGCGAGGCAGCTTCAGAGTGCCACTAACAGCTTCAATGCAACAATCTTCCGCTAAAACAGCTGCATTCGCGAGCTAGTAACTGGCTGTGTTTGGTCACCATTCAACAGTGCCAAATGGAGTAGAACTATATTGTGCAATGTACTTGACGCACCATGACGCAAGAAAAAACACCATGCAGCAATTACCACCTTGTTAGATTTGGTTGCGACAGATGCTACTTTTGTTCGTTAAATGCAATAGCCTGGATAGACCTACCACTGTGAAGCTATCGTTCTATGACGACGGTGCAATGTTCACCGAGCGACTTAAAAAAGACTAGCCAGCGAACATATTAGTTATACCGCAGTGCTTTAATGTATATGGATTATATATGCATTCACCCTTGGGCCTCGCACGATATAATCTATGTACATCTCAACGCCGTGGTATAACTTATACATGTGTTATAATTATAGTACACTAAGCTGGCCTATATGCTTTTCATTTTGAGGCACAAGGGCACGAAGAACGCAGTTGATTCGCTGAACCCTGGAATGTTTGTTGCCAAGCACGTAGCAAATAAGAAGGAATGTGCAAGAACTCAGATGGATTCTTTGGTAGAAGGGCTCGCTGCTCTTATTCTCGCCACGGCCCGAGGAACATAATAACTATGCAGCTACTTCGACTGCAATGAGATTCCTATGCGAAGGACATTTCATCATAGCAACCGTCATTCCAACATCTTGGGTCTCCGAAGACATTCAACAACAGGATGCAGGTTGGCAGTAAGTAGTCATGTACGCCAGATTTTAGTTTACCAAGTTTGGATTACTTGCAGAAAACATTATCTGAATTCACTGTAGCTACAAAATGGAGATGAAGCAGCCACAGTGTTGTCAAGAATGCCCCGCTTGCACGGAAATGCTTTAGCTTGTTGTAGTACTGTGCAGCAACAGAAACATGTTGTCTTCAGTAGAGAAATGGTCACTTCCTGGCATTTCTTGCTTAATGATTTCACATCCACCATTCCTTTCTTGCATGAACATAGCATACACACAAGCAAGTCGTGCTCAATCATGGGATGTCATGAGCATACACATGACATGGTGACACATGCACATTCTGCGAGAAAGTGATGCATGCAATGTGGACAGCAGCTGCTCAACACAAAGTTGTGAAAAATGAACAACAATTTCAAAATAGAGTAAACTTTGGACATGAGGCAGATTGGTTGAAAATAAGAGCCCAGAGCTCCTGGAAAACATATAACCCGGCTAGTTGGGGTATATACAATATATAACCCAGTCAAAATTTTTCTACTAAAATATTAAGGATATAGGGATGGCATAAACAGGAAAAACTGTTACACAATGGAGCATTAACCATGGGCGCACAGTATAGTCTTACACCCTTGAATGTAGGGACCATGGTTCTTCGATAATGGCTGCGCCCGAATCGGAGGACTTCACTCTGCTGCCTAGAATACATGACACAGGAGTAACGTAGAAACTGGTGAGCGTTATGATATGTGCACGCTGGCAATTTTTAACTGTCTGTAGCGTTGAAAAGCTTAGTGCACATAGTTGCCCTTCTAAATGCTCTTCAGAACCTCGCTCATGCGTACTGAGCTGTAGCAAACTATGTACGTAGCTTTTGCCACCACAGAAGACTAGCTACTACGAGACTATCACCAGCAGTGGATTGTAACACTACTTTAGGTGGACGAGGAAGCAAGTACTTGGAAGTTCTGTGTAGTGTCCATGCAGACAAATGGCTGCAACCTCTTTGGGTTGCCAAACGTGGACCTGAATGGGCCAGTTCAGGCTGATAAAAATTGCCACCAGAATACGTTTGGTTGCCAAATTGGTCCAGGGGACTGGTTCTGGTCAGGAACAGTTTTCCCATGACAAGACCACTCCTGATTCCTGGTGACATCTCTTATGCTGTACATGACTGACTAACCGGATCATTTAGTGTTACTACAGTCCTTCTCATAATTTCATGTTTGAATTAAAGTAAGCTGGGGTAATTTAGTCACGATCTTGACTCTTCTTCATTCACAATGGACGTTTAGCACAACAAAATACCACCAGTATACAGCCTTTTTAGTGCACTCTCTAACACCATTCAGGAGTGAGTGTGCTCCTCAATACGTAGTTGTAGACTCACCTGACTGAATTACCTCGGTTTGAAATAGTGACAAAATTACCCTGGTTACTCCTGAACAGAAGTAAGAGCCAGCGAAAGAACCGTTTATGAAGAAGGAGGCTTTCAGAGCTAACCTTACTTCCAAGTGCAAGCACGCTGTCGGATAGAAAGCATCGACGTCATTTTCCGTGTTTCGCCGTCTGTTTCTTCTTCTTCTCCATCAGCTGTAGCTCATGAATGACAAGGAGTAAGATAACAATTCATCACAATTCTTCTGACCCCCTTCCTGGATAGTGCCTTTTGTAGGTTATGGAATGCTGCAGGGCAGTCTGACATGTGGCGATTCTCCAGTCTACAATGTCCATAGCCACGGGGACAACCACCATTTTTACATGACATAATTGACAACTGGTTGCAACCGGCCTGCATTGTTTGTTTCTCTGGTCACCTAATCCTTTCAGTTGCGTTTCAATCATTAGTTCCACAACACAGTCAGATGTTCCAGGGTGCGTGCCATTCGGCAGCCATTTTCACTTACTGCGTGGTTGCATTTGGCCGCCATTTCTGCATTCATTTGACAGTGCAGAGCTAGCTGTCATTTCCGGTTCCACTCCACAGTCACCTTGCATTCAAGGGTGTAGGTATAGTGCAGCTCTTTTGTATGCATGCAGGGCCCGCCTGTGGTGTCGGTATGTATATATAGCTATAGCCAATCCCCCGAGACAGTGAGTCAGAGTGGCAGCAAAGTATGATTGGATTGTGGGAGTAACTCCGTGACGAAGCCAGTCTTGCCTACTGCCACGATTTCATGACTAAAGTTCTTTTTTTGGGGGGGGGGGGGCTACAGCCCCCTAGCCATCTGTTCTGCTGTCCTAGTCTTATCACAGCTAAGTCTGCAACATGATAGCCTATCCAAACAGAAGTAATACTTCTTGCAACCACCCACCACAGCCTACCCTAGGTTGCCCACCCAGCCACATCCCGCAATGTGCTACACACCCTACCATGCATTCGGGGCACTTTCCTTTGTTGTCACTGTTGTTTGTAAGCCTTTCAAGTAGATTAGCTGTTGCCCATGTGCAATTTGCCTTCCATAAAAAGTCAGGAAAGAAGGGTGTGTAAAAATGTTTTCTCCAAAAACAAGGGCAGATGTAGGATGGTGCAGTGTGTCTCTGGAGTGCCTGACAAACCACCTGGCGGAAAAACTGTAGGAACAAGGAGGAGGGTCGGTCCATGCAAAGAGCGGGGCCAGCCCTGTCCACGCAAAACCCGGGTCATTAACATTCGTTGATTTTGAACACATTTGCACCATCCCTACATGTGGCAACATATTTCTGCGGTCTTGCTGCCATCCCCTATTTCTCTGCCTGCATGTTGCTATGCAATTGTGAGTGTGCAATAACAAGCTAAAGGGCTGCTACGCACGACTAAAATTACATGCCTATTCCAGCTATACATCTTCCCATGTACACAAACTGCATGCATATATACACCCATGCACATGACTAAAGCGCTGATTAGGAAAGGCTATACAGCTATATAGCAATTGCAGAATTGCTACACCGTGGCGTGGCATGTTCTGATATACTGTAAGACACTAGCTACCTGGATATACGTAAGATTGAACTACACAAATGTTGGCAGTGAAGTGTACAATGTTCGTGTTGGCCTAGAGCTAAACAGTGTGGGCACAAAAGTAGGTGTGGTGGTCTGCAGGCAGCAATGTAGTGAACAGCTATGGTAGGCATTGACACTGCAGTTGAGCTTAGTGGTTTGCCGGGGTCTCATGGCAGAGCGAGATCGCTACATAAGAGACGAACCCAAAGAATATGACACCTGTAACTCATTCTTACATAGAAACATATAATGAATTGGAAGAGTAGGAGGCCCTAGAGCATTCTAGTATGGTCATGGCATCCTGGTATCCTCTAGAGCACAGCATAGTAGATTGAATAGCAAGCAATTTGCAGGGATTCATCTGGTGGAAATGAAGATAGAGCACAGCAAAGCAGAGAGATGGGCAACTTGTAAGACTGCATGTACCTGTTGGTGTAAAGGGGAAGCTGAATAGCCAGAATGGTTATGCAGTAGTAGGAGGCGTGGCAAAATGTTGCCAGATGTAGGGATAGTGCAAATGTAATCCAAATCAGTGAATGTTAATGACCTGAGTTTTGCGTGGACAGGCTGCCCCCCCCCCCCTTTTGCATGGACTGGCCCTCCTCCTTGTTCCTACGTTTTTTCCACCAGGTGATTTGTCATGCGCTCCAGAGACACACTGCACCATCCCTACATCTGCCCTTGCTTTTGGAGGAAACATTTTTACACACCCTTATCCTGTACGTGTTCATCATAGATATTGTGTAGAATATCTATGGTGTTCATTAACTTAAGGTCACGTGGGGTAACTTCGCGAATGGGGCAACTTCGTAAACTTTGAATTCCAATGGCTGTAACTTAGCGATTGTACCGGCGATCTAGTTGTACTCTGGCACACAGCATGCTGACTTTATAGTGAATCATCCACCAGGGCTCTGAGCCGCTGCGATTCTTTCTTGCTGCGACAGGAGAACAACTTGCGTTCCGGGTACGGCAAATTCAGGGAAAAACTTTAGTTTTAGCTCTATCTCACTCAGCACATGCAAAACTGCAACAAAACGTACTTCATCAGTTACATATAACCTGTGTGTAGACTGCATTACCACTAGTAAGCCAGGTACGCACCAAAACGAGCAGTCTCAGGCTCGATCTTTCAAATAGATGGTACCGCATCGGGTATGCTGTCGAATGACGGCGTTATTAACCGTGTACAAGCTGATTTTGTATTGAATCCACAAGAATGATAGGCCACAGGCTCAGTTTCATTGTCTAGTCCCATCTCCTCTGGAATGAAGCCAATTCCTTCACCGTTCCTTATATATTGTGTATAGCCGCCATTTTCACGAAGTTACCCCACCTACTATTTTACGATCGTTGTCACATTTCTGCTGATATCTTGGGAAATATTAGCTCAATTTACTTCAGTTTTGGTGTACGCCTTGGCACTAGATGCCAGTAGCTGGAAAATAAGTCGGGCATTCGCCGCTTTTCAAATGTTGGAATTACGCAGCTATAAATAAAGTTTTCACGGAGTTACCCCATTTTACCTTACTGCAAAAGTACAATTGCGAGCACAAACACCCTTATCCTTTTATCATAGTTGGTAAAGCAAACCTTTTAACATTCTTCAGTGGATGTGTCAAATCCAAGCTCTGGATCCATTTAATAACCTCTCGTGGTAAACCACTCATCCTCTCGCTGGTACCTTTCCGTTGCTGTAGCAACACACCCTGTGTTAATTGCGCAATCTCAAAATGGTGTCAGCCACTGCCCCCGAAGTAGCCTCGCGTAGCCAGTCCCTATTTCATCTCCCCCGAGGAAAATGAAATAGGGACTGGCTACGCGAGGCTATGCCCGAAGCCTATAAGCCAGAGAACTGACAAAAGGGTGATGGTAAAACCGAGAGGAGAGACGGCCGCTTTTCAAATTGAGACAGGATGATGGCGTGGAGTGGCCAGAGAAGACAGAATATGCAGAGTGTGGAAAGACGAGGTAGAGGATGTGAGCATTGGCTGCTGAGGTGTGAAACATGGAAGACCCACAGAGAGCCATTAATAGCAATGGTGCAAGAACACTATGAAAGTTGACCAGAACAACTTGGCTGCCGTCATATTATCTCTTGCATGCTACATTGGGCTAACCTGGTTCTAGTGCCTTCGGACATGGTGCATCTTAATCATTGAATTGAATTGAATTGAATATTATAGCTGCTAGCCCCACTTTGTCATGACAAAGTAGGGGCTAGCGGCTACACTACATTGCCCGGCGTCACGTCTTCACTGCATCTTCCAATGTCTCCCCCAGCTATTAATTTCCCTGTGTTTCTTAACTCGCCTTGGTGTATGTATGCTACCCCTAGCATAGTCTCGTTTCTAGAGTCGCCTCCGCCATTCAGCCAAAATGGAAGAATGGCGGAGGTGGGTCTGGGAACAAGGATACCCCTAGTGGGCTACTGTGACATCCATCGACCCTGCTGTAACAAGCATTCCGAGTCACTACATGATGATAGTCATTTCAGACCATTTCTCCTCAAAGTTGACTGTGAACTGTGACCTATGTATAAGAACTTAGTAACTATATGTATGTCCTGCATGACGATATAGCTAGTAGTATTAGTAGCATAGTTAATAGTATGGTAGTATTCATACTATCTATAGGATGCAGGGTTGACACAAAAAGAACAGTTATGGCATGTGAAGGCTTTAACACAGGAGAGCATTAACCATGGTCTAATGGTCATGGTCATACATGGCCCCTACATGCAAGAATGTTGTACTGTACATACATATATATATATGTATATAGACCACCAGTACAAGTTACAGTAGCCACCACCACATGTGCCATTAGAGTAACTGTGCCAGTTGGTCATAGATGACCACCAGCGCAAGTTACAGTGGGCCCAGGGCAGCACACGCACCATTCACACCACCACATGTGCCAGAAAGTAAATTCGCTCAATGGCTGAAGAAAAAGGCCACCAGCGCAAGTTACAACTGGTCAGAACCTACACTGCCACCACTGAAGTGCATGCTGCAGCAAGCAAATGTAAGGTATCAAGCAATCTGTCGCGCCCTAGCTATATTAACATTGACCCCAGTTTTTTCTTTACATGGCACTCATCTGTATCTCTGCATTTTCCATGGTGCATGATGTGTGCAGTGCCACATTGGGCCATGATGTGTCCTAGTGCCTATTGGCATGGTGCACTCTAATAATGAATTAATCAATTGATTGATTGATATTGTCCTACATCCATAGCTGCAATCATGATCAGATGGCATCTTGGCAGCTGTAGCTATAGCAGAGCATACTCTGGCTATTGGAAATCCTGTGAGCCTGTCACAGCCAAAGGTTATATATTGTGAGCCAACTTCTTGTCACTGCATGCTGCTCTTTGGAGAGCTGGCACATCCAGTATTACCCAGAAACCCTCAACAGAGGGAAGGGACCCATCCCGAGGTGTACACAGCTCTTCTAGCTAGATTACTAATGGACATGTAGTTAGCTACTGTACAGCCTACTGCTTCATTTTATCAAACTGGTTATTTCAATGATATTCATACATCGCATCATCCCCACATCATATTTAATATGCCTTAGCTAGTTATTTTTCTAACCCTTTAAAATGAGTGTTTTCCTCAGTTTTGCCATTATTCACTGATTAAGGCAGTTGAAGAGCTGTTAAAGTGTTTGAATTACAGTAATCTTTTGGCTAGTGTGAACCTATCTTTATCATGGATTACCACCAGCTGCAGCCAATGCTACAAGTTCTAGCTAGCTCAGGCTTGCATAGTTATATAGAGTAGGAATTTCACCATGCAGGTTGCAGGACTTGTGCGATGTTCTAGATTTTCTAGCAGACATTCACAGCAGTGCAGGCTTATATAATAATTGAGAAACAAACACACACAATAACGTACAAACACAGAATGACAGCTAAAGGAAGTAAAATATGCAATCACTGGCTAATGTTGATGACATCACACCCAAATGCAGCAACTGACAGCAGTAAACATAGGAAATGGCAACCACTTAGAAGTTGGTACTCCACTCAGACATATATTGTTTGTTCTAATTTTGAGAAGAGTGCCATACTAAAACACACCCAAGGAAGTGTGAAGCTGTTAGATCAGGTACTTTCCATTTTTGCATCTGTATCCATCAGCCTTCCAACCATTGGTGCATCTGTGCAGGAAGGAAGAGCAAAGCGAATAGCTGTAGCAGCAGTGAGTGAAAACGCTCCTTCGCTGCCGAGAAGACTCTCAATGAGCCTCAGTAGAACAGGTCTGAGCTGTGCATTGTTGTTTTTATCATTGCAGAAGAAAACAAGAACTTTTGAAATTCACGATCTCAGTAAACCACAGAGGACAGGATACCTTTAAAAGCGTAAATTAATAAAGGAGCTTGAGTGATTGTGTTTCTTGCTAGCATACTTTATGGTGCACAAGGGTTCTTTAACTTCCATAAAGAATGGCCAAAAAGCACACTGCAGGATTACACAATATATAGTACTCAAAATCCCTTTGATCCGCCCATGCAAATCACAATGAATATAATTAATACAATGCAAGTAAGTGAAGTAACAATAGAATGCAGTGACCTAGCTATGGTATATGAAGGCTAATCTGTGTAGCTAGCTATAGCTATAGCTTTTCTACTATAGTGTGAGTGGTGTATTTCTATTTTGTATGTTGGGCCAAACAGTTGACGACCATACAATGTGGAACAGTGCCAAGAACTAGTATAGCTGCCTGCGAAGTATCCATTGTGCATAGGTATATAGCTATGTACTATCTGGGCTCCGCCATTTTATATTCCTGGCAAAAAATAGCGGTCCACAGAAAGCATCACGTAGTTGGCAAATGCTGCGAACACCAGCTGACTTGAATTGATTTGAAGGGGCTGGAGCCAGTTTTCTGAGATTGTCAGCCCCTTCATGGAGTTTGACAGAAAGGAGCCCATTGGTACATCACAGCCACACTGGCAGTCTTAGACACCAGGTGCTTTGAAGAGGTTAATAAGAAGAGCCTTCCAGTTAGGTATTACAGTCAAAGCAAGGCATGGATGACAGCAGATATTTCCAATGATATTATAGGAGCATGGAACAAGAAGTTGTAAGCCCAAGGTCATTTGATTCTACATCTGATTCTACATCTTGGCTGCCACCCAAGAGATTCTCAAAGTAGATTTAGCAACAACAAAGTAGTTTACCTTCCACTGAACACCATGTCCAAAGTCTAGCCACTTGATTTAGGCATCATCCGGAACACAAGGGTACATTACCACAAGTACTTTCTCAGATATGTGTTGTCAAAAGTTGAAGAATGCACTAGTGCAGCTGCAGTAATGAACTCAGTGGATGCGCTATCAGTTATACGATGAATAAGTAAAGCTTGGAATGAAGTGAAGTAGGAGACAATTCAGAAATGTTTCAGAAAAGCTGGAATTCTCGATGAAGACCACAATCCATTGTCCTATGTTGATGACGTTGATCCATTTGCAGAAACTGATGCCCTATTGCAGGGTCTAATCACTCTGTCCATTCCCATAAGCGAATCTTGTGCTTTTTGAGGTGTACATTGATGGGAAGCAGCCTTTCAGCATGCCAAGAATTTGATAGTGAAACAAGGGACACTGATTTTCTGGATTCTACATGGGAATGGCGATGATGAGGGTGAAGACAATGCTGATGAAGTTGCACTACAACCTCCACCGAAATTGAAAAATGTTTGTGAAGCTAGCTGTTGTTTCACTTGAAGATGTGAAGTCATTCCTCAAGTACCATGGCTTCCTAGACAAGCAAAGTACATTCCTGCATTGACAGTCTTGCATTAGTAGTAGCTATTACCCAGAAAGCAGAGTGACATTCGATCACATTTTAGGCCTAGCTATGAAGCTAGCTAGCATGAAAAGAAAAAAGTAGTACATTACTAAGCTATATTACTCATTGTAGATTGTTATTTTTATGATTGTAGCATTCCATCATAATAGTGTTTTGTGTTGCATGCTAAAAGTAA
This sequence comes from Ianthella basta, assembly GCA_964019415.1. Lineage (NCBI taxonomy): Eukaryota > Metazoa > Porifera > Demospongiae > Verongiida > Ianthellidae > Ianthella > Ianthella basta. Next base: position 4,630,189 of record OZ025875.1, read on the forward strand.
TGCTTGTATTGTTTTCTAATAGCTAGTTAGCTGATACTCTCCTAGTTGAGGACACTTTCATACAAAGGACAAATGTTCTTGTCCCAAGCCGTCCTTTGGATGGAGAGTTCACTGCAGTGCATTATATTGCTACTTGCACTGCTTATATAGCCAGCTTAGCTAAGCTACCTAGCTACTGAGGCTTGTTCCGAAGAATAATATAGTTCTAGCTAGTTTCTGTACATTTTGTGGTGTGCAAGCTGCATCGTGTTAAGTGGCAACTATAGGACATCTATGCATGTATTGAACCTTTGATTACGAACAATCAATTGCACCAAGCACGGTTCTCCAGAAACTGTGGAGGAACGCTACTCCTTAATACATTATACACGGCCAGCATTGCGAAATGACGCCAAAACACCCGTGCGCGTGAGCTGAAATCACGTGACGGAAAATGGACGGTCTGTGGCACCAATACAAGGCAAACCCGTTTCATCTCATTGCTAGGCATGGCTCAAAGGCCAACATTCTCCAGGAAATCCTGAAGGTGAGCTAACCGAATGTAGTAAAATCGTGGCTGTACCAAACTCATTGTGCATAAGGTGGGTGCAAAGGTGGGGGGACATGCGTGTGCCCTCTACCAACACCAATCAATGCAGTGGAGTATGTTGGCAATGACAGTAAGAACATGCCCATGGATATTTACATGTATGATGTTTAGCCATGACAGGACTATTATTACATAAAAAGAATGAACATTTTCTACAAAAAATACGAAAGATGTAGGGCTGGCATAAAAAGTACAAAAACAAGGAAAGACTACTACACAGTGGAGCGTTCACCATTGTCCCTACATTGAAGGGTGTTGCACCATATAGTACTACACTCTACTAGTTTTTTGTAGAAAAGTTTTATTCTTTCTAGTTTCTCCACTTTTTATGGAGTGTAAGCTCTGATATGATACATTGCCACAACTGCAGGACAGTTTTTATTCTGGAGCAGAACCGAAGTGGCAGCTAGAACTTAGATTCTGCGCAAACTCAGAAAGTCCACTGGAAGCCGGGGGGGGGGGGGGGGGGGGGGAGGGGGTTGGGCAAGGTCCTAGGACTGTCTTAAGACTGTCTTAGGGGTGACCTCCAGAAACTGGAGATATGTATCCTTGATTGATTGATTGACTGATTGATTGATTATTATTAAGCCACATGCCCACAGGCACTAGGGCCAAACTGCCCTGTCAGGTGAAAAAGGAACAGCAAACATTATATATACACATTGTCAGTACTGTCAATTATTCGGTTTAGCAACAATCAGTCCGGCCAGGTACTTGGGAGGGGACATTTGCTGCTAGAATTGAGCAGTCCACATCTTCATGATGGCTTTCAATACTGACGCATGCTGGCATCCCTGGTCCAATATGCAGATCAGCTTGTCATCCTCTCCGACACTATCAAAATCATTGATTATTTGCCTCATGCACTGCAGGAGAGGTTGGCGTTCTGTGTCTCATGCATCACACTCCAACAACCAATGGGGCACATCCTCAGTCTTCCCTGATTGACACTCCTGACACCTTCTCTCCTCCCTCGGCAGCCTTTGCCATTGTCCACTCTCAATCATAAAGGGGGCTGTCCCACCTCTCATCATCATCATCCGTCTCAGAGTCTTACTAGCTACATCCAAGCATCATGCTTCACTAACCTTTCTTTTAGCATGCGCAATGTTGCCAACTTAGGTTTGGTGCTAAGGTCACATGTCCATTCATCCTCAATCAACCTCTTTGCACCAGTCTCTAACATAACTTTGATTTCTACACTGGATAGGCCCCCGTACCTCCTCAGCTCCAATATTCCCCCACTCAAATGACTTAAGACACTCCTGCAGCTTCATGGCCCTCCACACTCCATAGCTTCCACTGCAGCTACTCCTGCCCTCTTACAAGGGGTTAGACAGTATTCTAAATCAAAATAAAGTACATCTGACCCTTCAGAAAGGGTTGGTTCTCCAATACCAGCTTCACAACAGGGTTGAAAACCTTGCCGATGTTTTGACCAGATGCTCTGGTCTTCTTCAGGGCGACATCTACACATCTTCGTCCTGAAGAAGACCAGAGCATCTGGTCGAAACGTTGGCAAGGTTTTCAACCCTGTTGTGAAGCTGGCATTGGAGAACCAACCCTTTCTGATGCCTGAGCCAGCTGAGAAGCCCTCACTTCATCTGACCCTTGCTAACCAAGCAACTGGCACAGCATCTGCTTCCATCAGCGATGATGCCTTAAGGTGACGTAGTCCCACACCAAAAACATGTGCAAAGCCCGTAGCTGGATCTGGCTCAATCCCTCTGACTTGTGGTGGCAGCCCCAAACCTCAACTTCATACTTTAACACAGATTCCACCAAGGACTGCAACAATTGTAGAAAGGATCTGCCATTCATTCCTCCAACTGACTCGCAGCACCTCAATCCGTAACCATGCGCCCAAAGCCTGTGAACCTAGCTTCATCCTATGCTCTACCATCCCAGAACAGTCTAGGAACTCATCTATCACACATTTAAATACTCATGAGAGGAAACCCAAGCGATTTCATCCATACCAATCTTGAAGGTAGCTCCTCATCTGTCCACTCGAGCAGCTAAAGATCTGGAGGTTGCTGGTGCTGGTCCGGATCACTGCCATTTACCCCTTCCCCCCTTCATTCCTTACCACGTGTAGTTCCAAACGCTGTCTTTCAATAGAGAAGAGAGAGCTTGGTCCTTGCAACCTCTGCCCCTACAAAAGCCACCTTGCTCATCAGCCAATAGCTCTTTAGCTTTTAAAAGTCAGCCAGCTGGTTGTTCAAGACCATACACATGATCTTTCCAACTAAGGATGTCATGGAGATACCTCTGAAGTTGCTGGTGTCACAGGCTCCCTTCACCCTCCCCTTAGGAATTGGCACAGTGATAGAACGTTTCCAGAAGGAGGGGACAACTCCAAACTTCCAGCAAGCATTAGACAAATGCACCCACACATCCCTTAAAGGGCCACTGACATGTTTGCATGATTTTGTAGAGAACCACTGGAAACTACGCAAAATCGCATTGAAAGTTATCTGCGTGCCTTCGTTTGGCAGAAAATTGCTCGCTTCCAGTAAATTCATCTCTGAATTCCGCCACTTTGGGCTGTGATGTCACAGTAGTCACATAATCTTGATTCAGGACAAACCCGCAGAACCTTTCTGTAACTGTTCTTCTGTTTCGTCTGAAGGGGGGGGAAGGGGGGGTAGGGTTAGGGTTCGTACTACAGAAAAGGTCCTTCTGTCTTCTACCGTTTTTTTAATAGACAGAGCAGTAATATTGTATGTGCCCATGTCATACTATGCGCACAGATTGGTGGGGTCATTGCCTTCTTCTAGGGGCTCACAACATCCACCCTCATGATGCTGTGTACAAACAACACAGAGTATATACTGTATGTAATTTCTGAGAATTTTCATGTGGCAAGATTTTTATGTTCTTTTTCATATGACGTGTTTGTGCCAGGGCCACCCACAAAATTTAAACCCCTTGAAAATTTTTATGGTAGAATGCAGTTTTAGAGTAGGGCATGTGGTCATGGCTGTCTTGTCACAATGCTTGTGACAGGGAAGCAGCTGTAGGGAGATACTTGTCTGGTAGTGAGAGCCACAAAATACTATGGAGAGGCTTGTTGTTGTTACGACCATGATCCTCCATTGATCTATATCAAGGAGGCTAGTGCTGGTATCTCCCATGATTCTGCTTTGCACTGTGTGCAGCCTGGACCTACTTGTTCGTTTCTGCAATGGCATGCAAAAGTATTGCAGAGGCCCATTTTCCCGCTGTAGGTACCTCAGATGAGTCATCTCTCACTGTTCCCACCAACACAGCTTATTGCCGAGCAGCAAGTGTTAGCAAGCAAAGCGAGGCCGATGATCATGGTCTATTTGAGATGTCACTATATTTCTACTGTACATATGTCTGTCTGTCTGCACTCTGCGGACAAATGAGTATGCTCGCTCAGGCTAGCCCCAATTAGATTTAAGTTACATTTGTTGCTATTATATTCTTGTACATAAATATCTGTGTGTATAATTAGTTGCTGCACTACAAATGTCATCACCAATATTATGTGTGCAGAGAATTCAGAAAGAAGATGTACCAGAGGTGCAGAAAATCAGCATTTTGTGTCTTTTACAGGAGCAAGTGAGTGTCTTTATGCATGCAATTTGCACACTACTCTAGTATGCCTGAAATTGCTTACTATCTTCCATTTCATTGAATACCATAATGGAACTACACAGGGTAGTTATAACAGGAAACCAGTTTTGTCTTTAACACTGTTGTACATGTTTCAAGATAGAGACAATAAATTCAGTAATTTTATTGTCTCTGGAGCTCAAGTAACAATATGTTCTTTCCCTTTATTGATCACTAGTAGTATAGCCTGGTTTTAGTGGGCTTCCCTGCTCTGGCGCCCCTATGACAGATAGTCCATGGTAGCCTGGCATCGCCAGTGTGGTTTAATCCAGTGCATGCCAGTTGCTAGGACACAGCCATCTTAGCTGCAGGTGATGCCAGCCTATTAATGCCAGAGTGTATAACTGATATATGATGTGTGTGTCATGAAGTGGACAGATAGCTAGAATCGGCACACAATGCACTGACAATGCAAAATAATGTATTTACCGTAAATGGCATGCAAACAGCTGCATAATGGTAGAGTAGAAGCAGAGAGGAGTCTATGTAAAGGTGGAAAGCTTAAGACAAAGGTGATGCATAATCTCCTTTCTCTCTCTGTACTGTCGTAGCTGCAGCTTGCACACTCCTAGCCAAGGTATGCACTACACAATCCAGTGCAATTACGGTGTCTTTTGGCAGCTGTAGCAGATGTCCTGTTGCACGCCAGTGAATGTGAGCGGCTTCTCTTGGTGTCATATGGTTCAGACCTGCCAAGACACACGCATTAGGCTTGTGTCACACGCATTTCTACTACTCCTCCATCTCACACGCACAGCAAACTCAATCTCCAGCCTAGCTAGCTGAATAGCAACTAAGGAGTTCAAAAGTATTAAAAATTTGTACTGGAGGATGAAATAGTGCTGATACTGGCTTTTTCCTCTGCCGATTCACTACTGAAGACAGTCACCTTTTACTTTCACATCGTTTCCCATGACTTCAGCTTCTAAAATGTATACCTAGAGTTAGGCAGCCATTTTGATGATGTAAAATGACGTCATTACACATCAGTTGCAAACATAAAACTGAAAGCCCCCCAAACTAAAATTCCAGACTATGCCTGAGGTACTTGATTAGCAATGTACATATCAACTGAATGAAGCTAGTTCCACCATGTAGACTTGGTCAGAGTTGGACTTAGAGGTTAGCTATGTATTTGTATTTCAAATTTTCCTTGTGGGGGGGGGATATGCCCAGATGGCCTACAATGGACGGTTGCTTTATCAAGTTGACCCCCTTTGGGAAAATAATCCTTGACCTTTCCCTGCGTAGTAATGTAGCATTGTTGGGTCCATCCTCCAGCATTCTCATTAATGCTACTTGGTAGCTCTGTATGGTTGCTGATTTACAACAATGTGGTGCCATAGATATTGTTAGCTGTAGCTCTGTTGCAAGGCAGAGCATGAGCGCTCTCCCTTCAATGCCCTTTTATTAACAGTGAAACCCTCATCTCAAAATATTGAGTACCCGCTGTACACTTCGAATTTGTTGCTCGGTCTAGCTGTTGCCGTAGCCTATCTAATTCCATGCACGCTAGCTTGCCCAGTGAATCCTCCATTTTGCTGACATCACTGCTACCATGTGGCCAGGACCCCTGACTTTGCAATTGCAAAAAATACAAATTAACCTGACGTAATAACACGTTTTGGATACCGTTGTCTGTCTAATACTCTTTCAGTTGTGATTCAATACTTCCACAACGCGGTCAGATGACTGTTCTAAGGTGCATACAGGATATCCTTTGACTGACATTCGCCCGTGCACCGTTTCAGAGGTTATCCGCAGTCGTGCCATTTGGCAGCCATTTCCAATTACTGCACGGTTGCTTCCGCCCGTCATCTCTGTGATTGTTTGGATCTTTATCTATGCTCATATATTATCTTCATAGCCATATACATTGCTGTACTTTTTCTTCATACTTGATACTTTTGCTGTAACATCATATTGACTTCCAGCGCTACAGTATCATTACATGGATAAAGCATGTTATATCTAACACAACAAGTAATGCATGATATCTGCAAGGCATGTCTTATGCGCTTTGCATATACCTATGCCATACTACAATGTGGCCGATTGATTGATTCATTAATTGGCATACATACATGTGTATGCAAGATAGAAATATATGCTGTATCACTGTCCTATCCAACCTCTCCAACAGAGTTCTCTGCTACTAGAAGATGCAACCCTGTAAGTTTATGCGAAGTCTTGTTTCATTTGCATAGGTAGTTTATTAGTCAGTTTATTTTATAATTTCTTCACCAGTATGCTGCATGACTTTGATTTCATTGTGTCAGTAAAGACTAATAGTGCATTTTCTGAGTCTATTGCATAATGTACCTTGAAATCCATGCTGAGCTCAGAGATTTACAGCTGACACTGACATTACCATTTATGTAGCTTTGCATTGAACACAGTGTGTCACGGTATGTGGTTTGGTAGTATAATATGTTGCTCTTTTTGGCAGGGTAACAGATGCTGTGACAGCATTGATTCAAGCTTTACAACAGCAAATGGAAAGTCCCTTTCTTAGCCACGTCTTTGCACAACAGGTATGCCTATGCTACTGTTCTTGTATGTAAGTGGACTTCAATAAAGGCAGCTTTCTTTGTAATATCTTGTTCCTTTAGTTGGCTGTGACGCTCACCACAGTTACTGTGGAACAAGGCCATGACTTGGTATGTTCATGTAGTAGTTGCATATGTGTGTTACTATTGTATTATGCATACGTAGTTATTCTGCAGTGTCTTAATGTGACATAACAGAGACTGCTATGTGGGTAATTATTGTACAAATTGGTTCAGTGCCTGTATGCTATACACTACATCCTTGTGCAGTAATTAAATCTAAAAGTGGCTATGCTACAGCAGAAATGAAGAAAGTAACTCAGTCAGTTATGATTACAGGATAGTGTCATACTTATTATCATATTGATTGTGGCTGTAATTGTATTCCTTGCATTCGACATGAAGTTTCAATGTTCTTCCTTACACTGATATGAAATTCTTGAGCAAGGCACAACTGTTAATGATCAATCAAAAGCAGAACGTTTCGACCTGAAGATCTTTGTCAACTGCATACAGGATCCTGTTCACAGTTGACCTGAGTTTATAAGGCTTGATGGGACCGTTTAACCATTAAGGATTCAATAATAATTGCCAAGCCGAAAGGCGAGGCAAGTAATCATGATGCGTAGTCATCCCCCGTTTGTATGTACTAGCAGAGAAGGGCGCCTTTGGTGCCCTCCTCTGCTCTGGCGCCCAACGCAGGTACTTCCGATGTCAGTGCTTCTGATGCAAAGCACTTCCAAACCTGGCTACTGAGTGATAGCTATAGACGCTGCAGTTGCAGTTAGCTATAGAGTTGCACGCAGCTGACTCCTCGTCCACCATGAATCACCTTCTGCAAGGTCAAGCATCTTGTATTGCCCACCAAATTAAACAGAACTGACTCATGATGGCCCTTTGAGCTGATTCTTGGTTGTTCTCTTGAGTTGACTCCTGGTTGGTCCTTTGAGCTGACTCCCCTCGAGCTGGCTCCTGCTTTTCCCCTGGTGCTGACTCCTGTGAGTGAAGGTTGAGTGATGGTCTTGGAGTTCTGACAGTTGTCGTCGGTTGCTAAGAGCTCTCATCATCCCTGAATGTCTTGACTTCTTGGTTAGTAGTGTTGCCACGATATAGGAAAATATGTATCACGATTATTGTAGGTTTGTATCACGATATATTGTGTATCACGATATATTAATGAACAATTGGCACAGTGCTCAGATATAAGCCAAACACATAGAGTAATGCAGCGAGCGTTAAAGCAAACAGGTGAGGTACATGCATGCATGGTTTTCCAGCTGTTACTCTGGATTTTCAAAAAGAAAGATCAGTTGGTCAGCATGCTCAGAAGTGAGCCGATTACGCTTGTCAGTGATGACATTCACTGTCGTGCTGAATAGGCGCTCTGATGGAACACTGGTAGCCACGAATGAAAACATTCTTTGCACAAGCTTGCTCATTAAAGGATAGAGTTCCTTACGGCTGCTCCACCATGCAAGAGGATCTGAGTCTAGATCAGGTGGTGATTCAGCTTTGTACATGTCTAGCTCTTTCTGCACCTTGTCTGAATGTAATGGCAAATGTTGCTGAGTGTGTGACTCAAACAACTCTCCGATGATCTTTTCCACTGGACCTTTCTTCTTCTTCGATGGTGGTTCTCCTTCTATCACTTCCTCGACTTCTGGTGGGTCTTCCTTCTCTGTCTCTTCCATGACTAGAAGCTCATCCTGCACTTCATCAATGATTCTTCTTCGGGTAAGCTGATCAAGAAAGGGGAGTTCCTTGTATCTAGGATCCAGGAATGTGGTAATATTAAGGATCCTTGCCACAGATGGGGTGCTGTAGCGTTCCTGCAAATCCCTCTTGATGTTTAGCTTCACCTCCTTCGCAACCACCGTGTCGTTCTCTTTGACTTCGAGCGTCCTGTTGACCAGCTTATACAAAAGTGGCTTGACTGTGCTCAGTGTTGGGTAACTTACTGCACCCATTGCTTCTGTAGCTTGCTGGAATGGCTTCAGGATGTCGACCAGCACCTCAATTACTGACCACTCCTCTCCTTCTGGCATCAAGTGCCTTACTTTCCCATCCATTAGCACAGCAGCAATGGGTGCCTGCTGCTCCATCAGCCTCTCTAGCATGGCCAGTGTGCTTCCCCAACGTGTCACACAGTCTTGGATGAGCATGTGTTGGGGTAGCTGGAGCATTTCCTGCTTTTCTCGTAGCTTGTACGTTTCCTTGGTGGACTTCTTAAAATGAGTAACCAGTTTCTTGCAGCGACCAAGAACTCGCTGAACTCTTGTCACACCAAGGCCTCTACCAATAGAGAGCTGCAGCGTGTGAGCCACACATGGAAAGTGCTCGATTCCCATCAGTCGAAAGGCATTGACCATATTGCTAGCATTGTCCGTAACGCCTCCACACACCTTTCCTGCAATTTTCCAATCCTCAAACATGGAAGAAAGGACATCCTTTAGTGAGCTAGCATCGTGATCTTGCGGAATTTCAAGTGTCTGTAGACACTTGCTGTGATGCTTGAAATCACTGTCGACAAAGTGTGCAGTTAGTGATATGTAGGCACGCTGCTGGTGCAGTGAGGTCCACAGATCAGTTGTAACAGCACAGGTCTCGACTGCTGCTAGCTGCTTTTCAATGGCAGCTCTAGTTAAGCGATACTTAGCTGGTATCACTGTGTTAGTGAAGTACGTGCGGTGTGGCAAGTTAAATCTAGGCTCAGCTAACTGCAACAAGCGCCTGAATGCTGGTTCATCAACCACACTCAAAGGCTGCAAGCCTTGGCAAATGAAATCGGCTGTGGCATCGACCAGCTGCTTGTGCTTCGCACTTTTGTTCGAAAACGGAGTGGATTTCGCGAGCGTTCCACTGATAGTAAGCTGTGTCAACGTTGTCTTCACCGCGGAGGCTCTGCTTGGTCCAGGTTGATCGCCGCTGTCCTGTTGCTGGAGCGCGAGGTACTCCTGTGCGTGGCACCGCTGAAGATGGAACTTCAGGTTGGTGGTGTTGCCTGAGTAAGCGACAACAGCCTGACATAGTCGGCAAATGGTCTTCTTCTTGTCTGTAATCCTGCCTTTATCATCAGCGGGAAAACCGAAGTGCTTCCAGATAGCGCTCTTAGTCTAGAAGTTGGGTTTCACGATGAGGTCAAATTCGCTCGCAGTCGACATCTCTCTACACTGACAGAAGGTAAGCTAACACTGGCCTGCAATAGAGTATCTACTACCGTTTTAGATAGTCTATAGTGTTAGGTGTTAGCTTCCCTACTGCACTAGTCAGCAGAGATTAGCCCTTCTGCACCAGTCAGCAGAGATTAGGCCAATATCACGACAGGAAGAACACTGCTTTTGTATCGCGATATTGTGTATATATCGCGATATATTGTGTATCGCGATTATCGTGGCAACACTATTGGTTAGTCCGGTGCTGCCCTTAATGTTCGGCATATGCGCACTGCAACGGTTGCAAATTGCTTTGTTTGGAAGAAACATATTACGATGACGTCATGAGATTATTGCGCAAGCCTAAAACCCGCATAACCTGTGCCCATCCTTTCGCCATCGAGCCGCTTTCACTCGCGTAAGACGGAGCTATTCGCTATATAGCTTATGTCACTCACAGCCTTCTACATTGTGCTAAGACGACAGCAAAGAAGCCGTCACACCATCTCCCCAGGAGGAGTTTTGTAACAAAGGAATTAGCTGCGAATTCCGCAATCTACTTCGCTTTCCTCTGTAAAACAAAAACGGCGTCCTATAGTAACGTATGGTGAGTTGGCGCAAAACCTTCATTTCGCACGTTTTCGCAGGAAAACCCAGCCGAAGACACCCTCCGGATAGCGCTTTCACATTAGGACCGCGTTTTCTACGAACCCTCCGCACGGTTCCGGAGATTAGTGTGCACAAAAAATCGGCCTAGCTCCATTATAATAAGATGTATATATGTATATCCGTCCCAGTCAACCTGAGACACATAGATTGCACAATAGCCTGGTGTTCTCAGCAGGAGCTCACAACAACAAAAGCTCTACTCGGCCACCATTGGCCACAAAACTGCTCAACACTCCACTTCATTGCTGCACGCTGGGTTCAGATTGTTGCTAACGTCGCCCATTGCTCCAGCGAGGGCTACACGCCTGTTGGTGATTCGGCCCTGTTGGCAGACATCATTTGCCTTGCATGGCTCGGAACACATCCACTGTTCCCTTGGGTGAAGCGCAAATGCGCACTGTATTAGCTAAGCAGGGACGGGCTTCCCTGTGCAGCTCCAAATATATGTAGGTGCCAATTGCACAGCATGCACACTCTAGCTAAAAGAGTACTGTGCAACACTGTAGGGTGAAGGAGTCCAACCAAATGAACACTGAAATGCAAGTGGAGAAGAGGAACAAGTAGAGGGGAATAGACACGAGAGGATAAGTATGGAAGAAGTGTGCTCAAGCATCTGGAGACTGAAGAATGGGAAAGCGCCCTGAGTATGTGGGGTCACTGGAGAAATGCTTAAGGCAGGTGGAGAGGTAGTGGTAGAGTGGCTGCACAAGATCATAGACCTGACATGGAGGAGTGGGAGTGTTCCAGTGGACTGGCAGGGCACTGATTGTCCCAATCCGTAAGAAAGGAAGCAGAACCCAATGCAAGAATTGCTGTGGTATCAGCTTGCTGAGCATACCTGGCAAGGTGTATGCCAGTGTGTTGGAGACGAGAATGAGACAATCACTGAAGGAAAAGTGCTGGAAGAGCAGGGGGCTTTCTGGAGGGGAAGGAGCTGTGTAGACTAGTTGTTTACTGCCAGGCAGTAAGGAGAGAAGATCATTGAAAAGAACAAGTAAATGCTGATGGTTTGCGTGGACTTAGAAAAAGCATATGACAGGGTAGACAAGGAACTACTGTGGAGAGTGCTGAGGGCACATGGAGTGAATGGTGAACTGATAAGAGCAGTGAGGTCACTATACGATGATGGTAAGGCGAGTGTCAGGGTTTGAGGTGAGAAATCAGACTGGCTTGGAGTAGGGCAAGGAGTGAGACAGGGATGCACTATGCCACCATGGCTATTAACATCTTTTTAGACAACATTGTGAGAGAGGCGAAGTAGAAGTTTGAAGGAAGGGTTAAGATTGAAACAGGCAAGATACAACTTCTTTCATTTGCTGATGACCTAATGTTAATGACAGAAAGAGATGAGGATGCAGAAAGAAATGTGAAGGTGCTTAATGAAGTGATGATGAAATGGAGAATGACAATCAATTGGGGAAAGACAAAGGTAATGGTGGTGAAGAGAGGAGGAGGCACAAGCAGCTTTACAGTGAATGGGGTGGAGAAAATGTGAAGACAATGAAGTACCTGGGAGCCATGTTGGATGAGGGATCATGTGAAGCAGAGGTAGACCACAGAATAGGTGCAGCATCCAAAGTGATTGGAGCCACGAGAAAAGAGGTAATTGATCAAAGAGAACTGAGCAAGTCATCAAAACTTAGAGTGATCAGTGTCTGTGTGAACTACATGGTATCAATGTTGCTAGAAAGTTTCAGAAGTCTAACTTAAAGGATGATTGAAAAAGAAGTAATAAAATTCTGTTAAGTGGCAATCATGACCTAGAGTTATTGTGCAAGCACAAAAATGCTCATGAAAGGTTGCCCTGGGTCCTTCTCACTTCTTTGCCAATTGTGTGCACTTTGCAGAAGAATTGTTTTTATACTCTGTTGGAACGGTGTGCTCTCGGCATTGGCAGGAACAACAAATTCTAGGCTGCCTACGTTGATAACATTGTCAGCGACCATGCTTCCTATTGCGTTGTGAATAAAATTATGCTGTCATAAAATAAAATGTGTATATTTTATGATCAGAATCTTTGCGGGGCTGAGTCCACACCATGGTAGAGGGGTTGCTCGGTAGCTCAAGAGAGCCATGTAGGGGTCGGCAGACTTCTCCAAAAGGCTCTGGCTGATTTGACTGCTCTCTCAGCCATGTCGTTGCTTTGAGGGTAGTGAGGGCTGCTTGTGATATGCTGGAAGTTGTAGAGTTCCGCAAACTCCTGCATCTCCTTGGAGCTGTACTGTGACCGATTGTCACTGACTAGGACTGATGGAATGCCATGTCTTGCAAAAATGGCCTTCAGTGCACGGATGATGCTTGCAGAAGTGGTGGTGGTAAGTGTCTGAACTTCCATGTACTGAGAGAAGTAATCAACTACCAGCAGGTAGGTTACACCATTGAGCTGAAAAGGTCAGAGGCAACCTTCTCCCATGGTGTTGAGAGATGCCAGGCCACCAGACAAATGTGGATACACAAAGGCGACACCGCTGGATCCCTTGGTGTCCACTACGGACCTTGTTGAGTGTTTCCTTCTGCAGATTCCACAGTACCACAATGCACTGACCTCTGAGGAGTAGGTCATCATAGAGGGAAAGTTCTCCTCTCACAAGTCAGTACTGTGAAAGATCTCCTTTGATCTGGCTCCTGTTTGGCCATCCCTGTTTGCAGAATGTGATGAGCTGAGAGCAGATGTCATCCTGCTGTTGTGCTGCTTGAAACACGTTGAGGCAGATAGGCTGCAGACGGACGCTAGCCATCTCACTTCTGACACCATGTACGATATGTCTTCGATCGGTTCACTTTCACTGACAGCGCAACAAGACTGATATCATTATTAGCAACACGTGCATAAGACAGTTGCAAGACAAAGTCCATTGTTACAGGAATAGTAACTACATAAAGAATAGATAGCATTCAACACAACCATAATAGTAAAGCACTCTATCTAGTAACAATCAGTAGTTGACAGTGTCTAGGTGTTAATGACTACCAGTATGCCACAAAGAAGGACAGAAAAGGCGCCATTGACATGCATAGACACCTACGTGACGTTCTGTCTTGCGAAAAGCCATGCACCGCACCGAGAAGACCTTACTCAAAAGTGACGGTAAAGATCGCATAAAACAGTGCTCAGAATACCTTATGAGTGAGACAAGCATATTTGAAAGGAGTGAAGCTAGCCAAAAGAAGATTCCAAGCTCAGAAACATAGCCAGTTAGAATCCAATCTGGGATGCCCCAAGACATTCTGGCAGTGTGTCAAATGTATTAAGGTCCGTCAAACAAAGAAGAAAGGTAATCTGTTGGAGGTCTTGGATGATGATGGAAATGTGAGGACAAGCGAAGAAGCTGTTAGTGTTTGGCGTCACTTGGGAGTCACTTGAGGATAATCTCAATGACAGCTGCTGTGCTGAGAAGGATCCAATGACAGACTTTAGCAATCACCTGTGTGCTCCCATTACACACGAGGAGGTACTATGGGCCCTGACAAAGGTAAAGAAAGATGCTGCTCCTGGACCGGATGGTGTAGAGGTGCAAATGATGCTAGCTGAACCCTTGTTCAAGATATGGTTGTCTCTTTTTGAGGTATGTTGGGAATATGGGATGGTCTCTTCAATGTGGAATGAGAGTTTGGTGGTACCAGTTCTGAAGAATTAGGTTAGGGGTGTATGTAGACAAACAACTTTCATATTTCATTGACCTCTAAAGCGAGCAAGGTGCTTTGTCCAGTGTTAAACAACCACTTTACCTCTAAGCAGAGGAAGAAGGCATAATTGCCGATGAACAGGCAGGTTTTCGAAAACGCATGCAGCTAACTTGTGAGCATAGCAATATGACACTATGGACTCCAATACCATCCACTTTTAAAATGCTATAGACTCCAATACCATCCACTTTCAAAATATTCTACATATGTTGCTAGCTCGCTATATAGCTACTATACACACAATAGAGCAGTGACTCACTCAGAAACACAGTTGCATTTTGCTGTACAGATGTCTCCATTGTCTCCATTCATGGCACGAAGACTATTAGTGGTTCATTGCAAGTGAGGCTGTGGTGCACATATGCCCAAAAATAGATGATCTGTGGCTGTTAGGGCAATTCTCCAGGGACTGGTTCGTGAACCCACACATTCTTCACAAATCCATCATAGAATTACTTATAAGCTTTAGGGACTTGAAAGCTTTCAGAGATTGCATATCAAGCGACTTAACCCTACTATAAACGAGGTACACCAGTAGATTCATGAAATGAAATTCTTTCCATACCCCTTTAGGTCTTTCTTCCAATCCGTTACACTTTCGAAAGTTGGCAAGATTTTAACACAGCTGTAACCTCGTCTGTGATATAGTTAGTCCCCGTGCTGTAGCCGTCTTCGTACAGCACCCATCTTCCCCATGACGATTAGATGGTCCGTGATGTCGGCCTTGCAGGAAAAGCCCGTAAGTTTCACAGAGAGGCTCTTCACTAACAAACGAAGGTCGTTCTCTGTCTTCCCTTCCAAGCTGTCTCAAAGAGCGGCATTTCGCCATGAGATAGCTCCTCTGCTTGCAACAACAAATCCTTCAAAGATGTTGTGCCTACCATGGCCATTGCACATGTGTTCACAATGCCTATCAAGATGGTGCATGCTGTTGTCACCGTGGCAACTATTATTTATGGAAATGGTCTATAGGATCCATTGTGGGTCTTGTACAAAGTTGTACATTGTTGAACGGGTGCACCCTGGAGCACCATCTGAAGGAACAAAGGAGAGCACTTTCATCAGGGGAGGTCAGCCTGTCTGCAGTGGCTCAATGTGCAGTGGACGAGCAGCATGACATAGACTGGGAGGGAGCCATGCTGGTAGATGGTTATCCCCAATTTTGCCAGAGATGCAACCTGGAAGCTTGACACATCTATTCCAGTGCCAGCACGATGAACAGAGATGCATGCCCCCTGCCCTCGGTGTACAATCCCTAATTCATCGTCCCAACCCAGAAAACTGACTCATTATCTATGACATGTTACCCTCCCTATCCCCTCCCTCACTTACTCTCCCGTCCCACAGGCTTTTGTTTATTTTAATATTATTTTATGCATCACGCAAATGTTATTGTCTGACCAACCACGCATCTCATTTCCTGCCCCCACCTGTTTATCCTACCCCTGCCTCTTTGCCCAGTTACATTTAAGCTGCCTTGCCTGTTTGTGTATCATTATCACTGATGAAGACCCCTGGATTGGGATCAAAACATTTGATTTTGACTCAGACACCTGTCCCCCTCACCTTCATGGTTGGCTAGAGTTGTAACCTGAAATCAGTTTTGTGTTTTCTTGCTGTGTCAGTGAATTAGTTAGGCCATTCCATGTCTTTGATGTTTTGATGTTGTGTTTCTACATGCAGTATGATGGCAAGAATGAGATCATTGCAGACATTGTAGTTGTTCTGACTAAGCTTCTTGGGAAGGTAAGCACCCGCAGAAATATAAGAAATGATCCTCTGTTGAACACCTCACAAGTGTGTTTATGTGAAAGCACTCCTTTATCACAAAGAAATCGGAATTTATTAACGTATCCATATCCTATAAGGTGGCTGGGTCACTTTCCATTTTTCTGGCTGCCTATGGCAGCCTTATATTATTTCATATAGTAATTTTCTCGTATGGCTTCATGTTACACTGGTGTACATGTACATATGTATATTTATGTAGTCCGCTGAATACAAGTTATTGTTGACGAACAACCAATGAGCAATGGTCAAACAACTCAATGACAACACTGCAAAGTCAATCTATACAGACTGCCCAACAATATACAAAATGGCTCAACTCTACTCTGAAAAGCAGTACACGTGATAACTCAAGATAACCCTATTAAAACAGCAAACGTCACAGTAGCCATAACAACACCATGCTAACCATGCAATCAAACAGTATCTCTATACCAAGCATACAATAAAGCACAAAATACATACAAGGTATGTAAACCCCCTCCTCCATAACAAAGTAGGGAGATAGTCAAACCCAGGTCTCAAGTCAGCAACGATGTCTGTCAAGGGGTACCCATGAGCATGAAGGGTACCTACTGCAGGGATGCCAACGTAGGCAATGAGGTGGAATGGTCACTTAGCATGGTTGTCACTGAGGTGGGCTCTGTGTGCAAAGAACTACTGTGCTGATTAAAATTACTTTACCATGTTGAACAGGTTCAGCTCACGTGAAGTCGAGGGTGCCACGAGCCCTCGTATAAATTAGGATAGATTAACATCACAATGATATAATATTGCTGTATATGCAGTGAATCCTCGTTAATCCGCCACCGCTTTATGCGCCAAACCCGTTAATCCACTGACATTTGTGTGCATGAATTAATTTGTATGGCTTTACTATTGATATAATCCGCCAATCGGTTAATTTGCCTCCGCCACACGTTTCTGATGTCACTTCCTCTAATTATACGTGCTACCTAACACTTTATCTGCCAATTGCGAAGATAGCTACTGCAAGGAAGAGAGCGCGATGCGATATGACAGTTTTACAGAAGGAGGAGATGTGTGATTTCAAAGCCAAGCATGCTAAATCAATGCAGGAGCAGATTGCTGAGCATATTTCTAGCAAATGGAGCTTCATATCGCGCGAAGAACAGTGTTAGATGTTTTAAAGTAGTCCAGTGCTTCTTTTATTGACCTTGTGTTTTCTTTGTATGGTTGATCCTTTGCAGTGATATCTGTTTCCATTTACTGCATGTATTTGATAGTTATTTACAGCAATGGTACATTGTTTCAGCCAAACTCATTAATCCGCCAAACTCGTTAATCCGCCAAAAAATGCCAAAACGAATTGTGGCGGATTAACAAGAGTACACTGTATACACAACTTCGAGGCATAAAATGGCAGCTATGCGGTCGACGTAAACTGCCGTAACGAAGTGTAAAATTGTCAGTTGTATCAAACCAAAGTTACTGCAAACTTGCTCTAGTCATGACAAGTCATCTTTCTAGCTATCAGAAGGAACATTTCGTATCTTTATCAGGGAAAGAATATCTCGCAAATTGTGATGACTTTGTAGTCTGAAGGAAGAAGAACTTTGCGCACCACAGTCAGAAAGTGGATGAATCGGTGGAAAACCAATCGTGGACTGCAGCATTGACCTCGCTCTGGATGACGGAATAAGATTACACCCAAAATGGCTGCTTTTATGGAAATAAAGAGGGAAGAAAATGATGAAATAACATCAGCAGAGTTGCACAGGCTGATATCAAGGAATTACGCCACTGACATTACTCCACCCACCATAAGAAGATACATTCGGAAGAAGCTCGAGTGGGTAGCTGTATGGACTAGGTTTGGCCCAGGAAAAGGGAAACAGGCAGCTGTATCTCATTGAGATAGCAGTTGCCTGAGACTCTATCCTGGCAGAGAGAAGAGCTGAGAAGCTGTCCAAGTATGATGCTCTGCGTGCCGACCTGAGGAGACAGTACCCTGGTTATCGACTGGACACAGTGCCAGAGGTAATTGGGGGACTGGGTACGGTTGCACACCAATTGGTGAGCGACTTAGGCTGCCTCCACACCGCGGAGAAGACTGAGTCACAGATCGAAGTGATGCAACACTGTGTGCTGTGCTGTGTTCTGCTGTGCTGATCCTGAAAGGTCACCTTTCAGTGTCTGAGCTGATGGCCTGAGCCCATTCAGGATCTGTCGTCAGTCAATGACCTGCGAGAACCGCTTCCCCCCTGAACTGAGGTGACGAGGGCTTAACCCCTAACTTACCTATTATGTAGGGCTTGAAAGACAGTCCCGATGAGGGGATGGGGGGTTGATGGAATTCCAGGAAAAAGCCTGAGTCTATCAAATCCCAGGTCAATGGACCTAAAGATGTTGACGCTGGAATGAAAAGAACCTAAAAATTATTATATTTACCCCCTCTATTTTGTTCAAAGAATTCTGGCATTCATGTCATTCATCCTGGGTCGAAGAAAGGAAGTTATGTAACTCTTCTGCCTACAGCTATAGCTAGGTGTCTTGCAGGGTATGTTTATGCTGGCTAGCTACCTACTAACCGTAGCTGGAACTGCTTGACAGCTTAGGGGAGTTAACCTTGGTCACCTCAGATGACTTGCCTTTCTGCTTTCGGCGTGTCAGTCTCTTCTTCCTGCCCATGTTACTCCAAAGGGGTCTACAGCAATAAGGCAAGCAAGGCCAAGTAATATGATGGTTGCGTGCACCGCAGTCCGGAATTATACTCCACAACAATCGAAAAAATTGCAGCAAACTGCTATAAGAGGGGCACAGTAGGCACAAAACTTGACCACTGCAAAAGGTTTTGTGCTTTTGTACCATTTGCGCTGCAAACAAAGGAGAAAGTTAGCGCAAACGGTGTCTATTGCATAGCATATGAATACTTGCAGTGCTTCAAGGGCAAATTCCCCTGTACACGGCTCCAGATGTGCGCTGACAGCCTGAAGACTACCAATGTGGGTGGCTCTATCCAGAGCTTCCTTTGAAACTCCCACTCCAGGCACTGACTAATGAGTGACTTTATCAGAAATGCTAATTCAGATGGTCTATGTACCATGGTGACACGAATGAAAGACATCGTTTGGAACTACTCGTGGTAAGGAAATAGCTGATCCTGGCCGGTCTGGTTCACTGCCATTTTCCCCTTCCCCCCTATTTCCTTACCATGTGTAGTTCCAAACGTTGTCTTTCATTCGTGTCACCATGGTACATAGACCATCTGAATTAGCACTCCTTGACAACAGTTTCCTGGCAATCATCTGGATCAGAAGCTCCAACACGGAAGTAGTGACGTCAATGTATTGCGAAGTATGCGATGATGCACTGTAACGTGATCGCGTTTCCATTTCGTTTTCTCCTTGATCTTTGGTTCTCTGAAGTGTGCTAACGTTACCACAGTAATGTCTGACAATCCATTTATATCAGGCACATTCTTAAATATATTGTGATGGCTATCTACACGAGCATTTTCTATATGGGTCAGTGACATTTAACTAAGAAACTGCAGACTGCTCTGTTTGAAATGTGACTGCTCAGCTCAGTACAAGATCATCCCTGGTGGTATTTGGTTTGTATATGCTTAGGTCCTGAAAGATAGTACGAGGGGATCCATGGATATGCCAGTTTTGGCATGCTTTGATGAGCTGGAGTGTGCTTTTCCTGTGAGCTAGTGCATACATTTATGTTCAGATTGGTACAAACTAGTTTTCACAACTGCACTATTTTTGTAGTATTGTTCCATATTGACAGGGTCTACTGCAAGAGTGCACCTCTATGTTCAGTAGTTGGTTGACGGCAGAACGAAGTGCCCTATTTCAGGGTTACCTAATGCTCTGCACAGCTTGCCTGCAGAAACTACCAGAAGATGCAATCTGTCATCCTATGAGTGCTGGGTCCATCAGTCGATTGCTAGTAAGCTTTTCTGTAAAGGTGAACTGATGCATTAAGTATAGTGATTGTTGTTTGCTGAAAATGATAAAACCTTTTAAGTTGGGTAGATGCGTATGAAGTGGACCAGGTTAACATAGGGCTATAACATTAAACATTTGTCAGTTGCAGAGTGTCTAGGCAATATCATCATGATTGCCCTCATGACTATCTGTGTCACGTCAGTAGGAAACGTTTAATGTAGTAAGTGAGATACTGTAATGTAATGCAGTAGATCTTTTTGTATTCAAAGCTCAGTTTCTTTCCTTGTAGGTACTGTATCATTGTTCACTATTTCTGTGATTGTGGGCAGTGATTGCATTGCACGCTGTGTATTTTTGCAATTTATTTTATCTCAGCCACAGGAGTGCTTGTCTGGTCCACAGCTGGTATCCATTGATCAAGACTTAATGAAGTTATTGTCTTCTCTGTTGGACTATCTACCCCTTGCCACAACAAGTTGCAGAAGCCACTGCGCAGAAAGGGTACGTATGACATTTGATTTTGTGCAACAGTACTGTGGTATTGATGAGAAGATAAAGTTAAGAGTCTTATCTGTATGCATTATATGAAGCATAGAATCATAATTGCCCATGGGGGCAATTGCAAAGATGCTGGAAAGTGCTGTGAAGTTTTATTATCTCTTGCCCTTTGGAATGAGCAACAATTAGCGGCAATAACATCTTTCCTCTGAAAGGCCCTGCATAGTCTATGTGAATGCATTGCCAGCATTGATCTGGCGATAATCAGGGATGCAAGGGAGTGGCACTGGGTGCTCTTTTCATAGATTTGCAAGCTGCACTAGACTTGGCCAGTCTCTCCATGCCTGACCAACACATGTAGCCTCAGCCACAGCTTTCATATGAACTACCCCACTATGATCACAGTGAAGATCTGTGAGGATCTAATTCTGCAGCTTCTCTAGAACAACGCCTCTGGCTCCTCATAGTAATCAGCTTTCCTCGACATTTAGCTCATTGTGCCTGACTGCATATAGCTTTAAGTCCAGAGGAACTACAATTGCACCCCTGTCACATGAACAGCATTACCTTGCTCTATTGCTGATCCCGGCACAAACAGCGACTATATCTTCCAGCCAATCAATCAGCTCTACCAATTAGCATCCTTAATGGTAAATAGTACGGAACAAGCATGCATGAACTTCAGCTGACTTTGTTCCTTCACTGTCAGGCTGTGGTATCTTTGCTACGAACGCTACTGTCACTTCAAACACAACAATGTCAATTCACCTCAACAGCACTTACACTTACAACAAAGTCACTAAAGCAACAACTACAACTGCCTACAACAACGACTCCAAACTGACTGCCCCGAACTTAAGATACAGGCACTTATAAAGCATACACGCATGCATAATTATATTCATACGTAAGAATACGTAAGATACTACAACTCCTCCCCCCATAAAAGGATAGCTCATACAATACATGCACATAACCACACAGTACAAGAAAAACCAAATAATCAGTGAGGTGAGGGGTCAAATTGGTCAGGTTCTCTCCGCATTCAACGCGGATAACGAGATGTTGAAGAATCAGTCAACAGAGTTTCAGCTGTATCAGTGGATGATGGTTCCTCAGTTTGAATGGGAGAACCAGATGATTCTCTTGCTTCTGGTGGTTCTGTGTGAGTCTCAACGATGGATGAGTCCACAACAATCTCCCTCTCTTGAACCATTGGTTCTGTTGGCTTGGCTGAAACCCGATGACGAATCTGGTCCTGATGGCATCTAATCAACTGTCCACCTTCCAGTTGAATCTGAAAAGACACCGGACCCGTGATCTTCACGATGTGACCAGGGATCCATTTTTCTCCCGGCCTGTGGCTCAGGACACTCACCCTGTCTCCTACCTGGAAACAGCGATTTCGGGAGGATGCATCGTGACTGGCTTTCTGTTCAAATTGTTTCTTCTCTACTCACTTGGCCATGTTGGGCCTGACTAGGTCTAGCCTAGAACGAGGCATCCAACCTAACAGAAGTTCGGCTGGTGACACGCCGGTTGTGCTCTGTGGAGTTATGCGGTACATAAACAAGATTCTTGCTAAACGTAACTGAGACCCTTCTCTCTCCTTCTTCAGCCCGTTCTTCACAATCTGCACCGCTCTTTCTGCCAAGCCGTTTGAGGAGGGGTGATACAGAGCAGATGTAACGTGCTTGATACCATTGGCTTGCAGAAAAGACTCAAATTCTTCACTCACAAAACAAGTGCCATTGTCTGACACAATGGTCTCAGGCAAACCAAACTGTGCAAACGAAGTTCGTAACTTCTCAATAGTTGCACTTGTAGTTGCTGCATGAACTGGCCAAGCTTCAATCCATTTGGAATGAGCATCTATCACCACAAGGAACATGTGTCCTTGAAACGGGCCAGCATAGTCCACATGCAGCCTGGACCAGCGACGTGTTGGCCAGCTCCACGGGTGCAGAGGAGCTGAGGGGGGAACTGACTGGGTTGCCTGACACTCTGTGCATGACTAGACTGAACTTTCGATGTCCTTGTCTGAGCCAGGCCACCATACATACATCCTCGCCAAGGATTTCATTCTCGACATCCCTGGGTGACCCTGATGCAGCTCTTTCAGCATCATCTATTTGCCTTGTGGTGGGACCACTACTCGAGCACCCCAAAGGAGGCATCCTTCATGAACAGACAGTTCAGTTTTTCTTGAAGCAAAGGGTGCAAGTTCGGGATCCACACAATTCGGCCAGCCATGCTGAACAAATTGAAACACTTTGGCAAGAACAGGGCCTCTCCGGGTCCACAATCGGATGTGGTCTGCTGTTACTGGCAACTGCTGCAGATGCTGCATCAACAACACCAATTCAGGTGGTACAGGAACTTCTTTTGGCGCAGTTGGCAATGGTGGGCGGCTCAATGCATCGGCATTGCAGTGGGCTTCAGTCCTTCTGAACCACAACGTGTACTCATACATAGACAAGAACAGTGCCCATCGCCGCACTCATGCTGATGCTTGTGGTGATGATGAACGGTATTCACTCATGAGTGCGAGAAGTGGCTGATGATCAGTTACTAGCTCAAAATGGTGACCAAACAGGTAAGCATGGAAGCGTTTCACACCAAAGATGCATGCCAGAGCTTCTTTCTCTAGCTGTGAATAATTCTTCTCTGCATCTGTGAGGGTGCGTGATGCATAGCCAATCGGTTGCTCCGATCCATCTGGCATTTGGTGAGCCAGAACAGCACCAACTTCATATGCAGAAGCATCGCATGCAAGGATCAGTTTCAACTATGGGTTGAAATGGACAAGAAAGCTAGATGAAGTCAGCAATTCTTTTGATGCTTCAAATGCTACTGCTTGTTTCTTTCTCCAGTGCCACGAGGCATTCTTCTGAAGGAGTAGGTACAGAGGAGCTAGCTTGGTTGACAAGTCAGGTAAGAACTTGCTGTAGTACGTCAGTAGGCCAAGGTAGGCCTTCAGCTCCTGGACATTCTTGGGACTTGGAACACTCACTACAGCTTGCACCTTGTCTTCTAGGGGGTGCAACCCTTCTGCGTCGATCTGGTACCCCAGGTACGTGATGGATGGTACCATGAACTGGCATTTATCTTCTCGGACTCGCAATCTAGCTTCCTCCAACCTGTCAAACACCATTCCCAGTGTACTCAAATGCTCGTCCTGGGTGGCTCCAGATACAAGGATGTCATCCAAGTAAGCCACGACTCTGGGAATCCCCCGTAACACACTCTCAATTACACGCTGGAAATTCCTGGGGCTGAGGAAATGCCAAATGGTAGGCGGGTGTACCTGAAAAGACCTTTGTGAGTGTTAATCACAACATACTGTTTCGACTCCTCGTCCAATGGCAACTGTTGGTACGCTTGACTGAGATCAATCTTTGAAAAAATCTTTCCTCCAGCCAGAGTGGAAAACAGGTCTTCGATCTTGGGAATTGGATAGCGATCCAACTTTGACACAGGATTGACAGTCTGTTCGAAATCGCCACAGATTCTGATGCTTGTCTGGTCACTCTTCAAAACTGGCACAATAGGAGCTGCCCAATCTGCAAATTCTACGGCCTCCAACGCACCTTCCTCAACCAGGCGCTCCAATTCCTCTTCCACTTTCTGTTTGAATGCATAGGGAATGGGGCGAGCCTTATGAAAACGAGGCGTGGCTTCGGGGTCCACTGCAATCTTCACTTTGTGCCCCTTGAGTGTGCCCAAGCCCAGCTGAAACAATGCCTTGTGCTTCTCCAAGACTGATTTCAAGAGTTACCTTGCACACGGTGGATCTCTCGCCAATCCAACCGTAAATGCTGCAACCAGTTTCTCCCGAATAAGCAACAACAAACTCAACAACTCCTCTTGCCAATAGTGTGACATCACTTGCACAGCAGCACCTTCTATAGGGAACAGAACCCTAGTCAGGAGATGTCCACCTGAATGGGGTGGTGCAACTAGCACCCAATGCAAACAATGGCAACTCCTCATCTTCTACTTCTAAGGTTTGTCGGTTGGCCCCAGCTACCTCAGTGACTCACAACCTCTGTGGCCCACTCTGCCATGTTCACTCAGGTAAGGTGCCCCTCTTGTTGCAATTCCAGCAAATGATCTTGGCAAAACGACAATTGACAGCTATGTATTCCACCCTGCCATGGTGAAACCACTTGCATCCTCACTACTGTGCTGATGGCCTAGCCTTACCACAGGGCTGTGCTGATCTCTGATGCGAGTGCCCTGGGACAGCTGGCATTACACCAGTTCATTTTCATACAGAGTTTAAGCATTGGCATCAGCAGTTTCTAGGCGTTGTCTGGGGTCAATTTCGGTACCGACAGAAACCTCTCCTGGTGAGCCTAGTTGCCCGATCCACACCCCAGCCTATCCCAACAGCCTCCCCAAAGGTAGCCCCAAGTTCACATGGCACTGCCATATTTCTCAATTCAGCTAAATGACCACTGACTCACTGGGCTGTTGTCGTCTCCGATGAAACTGGTACCACTGCCTTATTAACCTTCTTCGGTTCAACGTACTAACATAAGGTCTCCATTCAAGAGTGAATAAGTGTCGCTATCTATGACACTCATTAAACACAGGTACTTGCCTCTTTGCTGCTGTCCTGTTGGCTGCAAAAGAGAGTTCCACCTGTTCCAAATACTGTGGGATACACTCATTGTCCTCATTGAAGGCTTCCAGACTTCCTACGGCTGCGTCCACAATAGGATCCCACCTTGTCGCCAATAGGATGTGATGTTGTCAGACTTAGGACACAAGCACACCTTGAATGGGAACGCTGATTTCACAGGAGATACAGATACTATCAAGCTGAATGGGAGATGATAAATGACTTCACCCGATAGCACAAGGCAAACTCAAATCAGTTACACATGTGCTTGCACACATGGTACGAAATTAACCATGCATAAGATGATGCAATACACATGAGCCAAAGCAGGTGACATGGAAACAAAACAAATGACCATCATGCATGCATACATTTACACTACAGATTTACCAACGCATGTCTGCAATGGTGAAGAAGGCTCAATGCATTCTGATGTTACATTTCATAACTGGATTAAAATGTGTCCTATCGGAATACAATTATGAGATAGTAGCCACTTATTTCCTGTTGACTTGTATTATGATATCCAGACATCACCAGTAATGACGGCTCCACTTGTCATATACAGTACTTGTACCTGGTTAGAATTATAACATCCATACAAGCAACACTACGTTTAATTAATATCACTTGTGCAACTTTCCAAAAGCAACTTTGTGTCTTTCAATATCTACCTGATGGACAAAGCTAGTGTACAAAGATAGTTTATGAATGTGCTTGTTTCCTGAAACTAACATAATGATTTTTGATCTAGAAATTTTGATATGCACTTATTATGTACAGTAAATTGAGGATGCACCATGTGGAATGCTGATGATGATGGATAATATATGTACAGATGATGTAGCTATTGTAAATTCCTTCATATGCATATTATGATGTAACCTCTTGTCTTACTTTGCAGATGTATAATTGCCTGGAACAGTATAGAGCTCCAGCTAAGGTAATACACATACATGAGAACTGAGTTGCCCTTTAGCATACCTACTGTAAAAGGACCAACTTGGAGATTTTTGTAGTGCAATCCATTGGTCTAATGTCATTCCTTGTACATATCCACTGAAGGATCTGTAACTGAGAATGCAGGCAAGAGTCATTTTGGTGTTGCCGCTATAAGGAGTTGGTAACATGCGTGTTTTACTGATATTTACTTGTAATACTGGAAGTTGCTTGTATGTTTGCTAAAGACATAAGGTCTCCCAGGTAGTACAGATCAAGTGCTAGCACTCCTCCTAAAGGTTTATCCTACAATTGAAAATACATTGATATAAGAGAAAACATTTTATGGACTACTTGGGTGTTTTCCTGACAGATAGACAGTTGTAAGGAGAGCATAAAATGAAGAGTGAGCTGAGTTGAGAAATACTTGGAAATGACTATCAAAAGAACCAGAAGTTTTAGAGCAAAGTCAAGGGATAGGTGAAAGCAAAGCATCATCTTTGAAACTTCACAAGTGCAACCTAATAAGGAAGTGGGGGATGGGGTGCTGATTACAGGTATGTAGGTAGACTAGCCATTGCAAGGTTTAAGACAGCAAGTCTCCTGGTATCTATGGGATTGGTGTAGAGCGCTGAATGAAGGCTAAGTGATATTGGTAAGTAGACAAGGAGAACAATGCAAGGTGTACATGCATGGAGGAAGATAGAATAGGAGTGTAGAATATGAAGATTTTAGGAGCTATATTGAGTGCCAATGGGACATGTTAAGAGGAAATGGCACACAGAGTGGGAGCAGTGGTCAGAGTGATAGAAGCAATGAGGAAGGTGGTAATAGAGAGAAGAGAGTTGGAGAAGGCCATAAAGATTACAGTATACCATGCAATGGGGCAGGCCTGCCAAGAGGTACTGTGAGGCCCAGGGCAGATTATGAATTTGGGGCCCCTATTCTCATACTCAATTGCAACCATCTGCTGGCTGCCACTTCTACCCCAACTAGGTGATTACCTTCCACATTGTAAAATGGACTTTTGCAAGCAGTGTTCAGAGTGTATGCACATGCTGCAATGTTTATGAGCAATTACTTATTGACAAACATGTGACATAGTAATGTTAACTGCAGCTGCATTAGTTTACACTGCATGGGGTCAGAATAAGTGACTTTCCATGCTTTTTCTGTGAAAATGAATCTATAATACAGTCATAACCTAGTTTACAAGCCAAATCTTGTTTAGATGCTAGTACTACAAGAGAGGATATATGGTCCTCTTACATTGCAGTATGTAGGCAGTTTTTGGATTCTTTCACAACGCACAATCAGGTGCAATATAGTAAGATTGTCTTAATAATCATACTGCTAATCAATTAATGATTAACACTGAGCTGTGGAAATTGCCCTTTAACCTTTTATTTTCAAAGCTGTTGGTTTATGATTTGCCAAAGTTGATGTACCTATGGTACTTGTCACAAGTAACTTTCATTATTCTGCAGACCTGCCGTATAGGTGATCTATGAAATCGCACTCAGCAAGATGCAATAGTTCACGAATCATACAGCAACATTTTGCGGCAGATGTGAAGGTACCTCACAAAGGAGCTGCCGATTTGCCAAGGAGGATCTGCAGATTCGCTGAGGTGACTCGACCAAATCACTGAGAAGATTCACCCAAACCACCAAGAAGAATTGTCTGATTCATCTCAAGCACTTTGTACATATGTATCAGTACACTGCCATTTTATCGCCTCACATTAAACGTTTTCGTTCACGGCAAGCCACACAGCAATTCTGATACTGCTGTGCAGAATTTCAGCAGAACTTAGTGGACTCGCATATGTTACTTGTGACACATAGGGTGCGACATCATACTTTGGCTGGCATGATAGTTCGGCCACCAGTTCTCTGCAACAAAACCGAGCCTGGCTTTTAAACTGGCCACACATGGAGACTGGGAGAATCTAGCTAAGGGCTGAGAAGAAGACGAGTTTCTGTTGGGAAGTTAGACCAATCTGCTGCTGTGGGTAGGACAAGGATGAGACTTCATACTGACAATATCAAACCTGCAAACACAGCTGCTTTGACGATGACTGAAGCCACAGCTGAAGCATCATGCCCTTTGTCCAAAGTATGATTGCTTCAGCCACTTCATTCTCAACAGAACTTCCCAACAGTAACAGCCCAACTTTTCTTCTTTTCAGATCTTAGCTAGATTCTCCCAGTCTCCATGTGTGGCAAGTGTAAAACCAGGCTGTTTATTGTTGTGGAGAACTGGCAGCCAAACTATCATGCTGGCCAAAGTATGATGCCACACCCTACCGTACGTAGCTACTGGTTTGAGATTGTTTTAGTACTATGCAGAGCACCATACTGTTATTCTCATGTCCAGGGATGATTTCTCAGACCTATGGAATCTGATATCTATGGGTGCCCTTAACAGACATATTGTATGAGCTTCTCT
This sequence comes from Ianthella basta, assembly GCA_964019415.1. Taxonomy (NCBI): domain Eukaryota; kingdom Metazoa; phylum Porifera; class Demospongiae; order Verongiida; family Ianthellidae; genus Ianthella; species Ianthella basta. The sequence goes on from OZ025875.1 coordinate 4,658,700, forward strand.
GTTTGAATTTCATGTTTTGTTGTTGTTCTCCTCTAGATATTCTTGTCACCTTACAGAAGTAGCTTACTGTCTTTGGACATACTTGTAGTGCAGTTGTCATTAAAGTTGTTGGTGAGTTTGCCTTTTACTTATGTTCATAGACAGTATATGCCAGTCAATCAATACTATTAATTACACCATTGACACTGTTTCACTTCTTCACATATTAGGCCATTTTTGTACTTCGATAAGAAACAAGTATTTCGAGTTAAAAAACTCGTGGGGCGCCAGGGCGCCCCTGAACCTCGAACTACTTGCTAGCAATTTTCCCATGTACGTTCAGTAAATCAGATAGTTGGGGGTACAGTATTGTTGTTGGCCTGAAAGATACATCAAGACACACTAGACCGTTGGGTTTGCAAGAGTTTCAAGTCTCCAGAGCAGCCAGTCATATCCAGTGAAAGTACCCCTACCAAACTGTCAAATGTTTGCCTACTGCTTTTTGATCTATATGACATTCTGAATGAGCAAGTGTTACTTTGTGCCTGGAGGAGGAGTGTGCTGGCTGAAAGGCTACCCTATGATGACTCTATGAGCGAATCATGGCTATAATTATGTGTCATGATTCGCTGGTCTCCCATTATTGGCCTATGGGTCACTAGACTTCTGTTGTATTTAGGGCTGTACCTCGCAGGAAAACAGTTAAGTAAACTTCCTACTACAATACTATTACTTAAACATGTTCTAGAAACACTTTTCGTTCCTTGGGTACACGGCGAAATCTAAAGAAAGATGATTTTGAACCTAGCAAACAGAAAGCGTCGAGCGCGCGGCCATTTTACAATGTCCTTCAGTGATAATTGGAGCTGTATCTCGCAGAAGAGACGTTCCTTAGGCTTTTTATTAGTATCACTCTATTAACACATGTTTATGACCACATTTCGTCCGATTCAAACACGGCGAAACATCATTAGAGAGGATTTAAAGCTTTGTAAAGAACGACTTGAGCGCCGCCATTTGCAATGACAGAAATATATATATATATATATATACGAACATGAAGCCATACGAATACCTAAAAGTGAAAACAATATAGGGGCGCCTTTGGCGCCCCAAAAACGCAATGCCAGCTCTAGATCTGCCCGTATTACTTTTTGATCTTCATATTCTCTACTTACTCTCCCTGACAGCCCGAATGTCCATTTGATACTTTTCATCTCCATCAGTTCAGCTCCATCCCCTTCTATCATCTGACAATCCAAGTTTCTGTTCTATAATAATCACTCTACTCTTAGCTTTGTTTACATCTCTCTGGCAGGCATTGTTTATCCTAATACAGTGCAACCTGTCTAAAGCAACCAGCTGTGGGCTAGTTCTAACTGACCTTCATCGAGAGGTGGCTGTTCTACAGAGGTAAATTGCAATGCTTTAATGCTAGTTTGGACCACAGAGGCTAGCTGTTTTAGAGAGGTGGCTGCCTAACTCAGTGACCATCTCAGACAGGTTCCACTGTAATATTCATAATGAATGAACTTACTTGGCTAGGTTGTATCACTGATACTCACAGTAATCACTAACCAAAGATATTCACATTTACATACTACCTAGAAGGTACACTCAAGTCCTAACCACAGCAGCAGATTTAGGAAGAATTGTTTCAGGGTGCCAATGCATCATTGCCTAGAACTGGCAGCATCAGCTTCATCAAAATCAGCAATTACCTGAAGTATCCATTGTAGGATTTAAATTTGTGACTTGCCAGTGTTTTTTAAACATGTGCTGATTGAAAATGGTGGATTGAGCGCTGCATTCGGTCTTTGTCGAAGACAGCCGGTCATCCGTTCAGCAACGGGGGACAATGAGGAGTAATGAGAAGGAGCGAAATGATTCTAAGAGAGTAGATAATATGATTAAGAGATTCGGGTGTTGGAATGTGAGGTCAATGAACAACAAAGAAGAGGAACTGGTCGCTGAAATGAAGAAGTATCGACTAGAGGTACTGTATTAGGAGTGAACGAAACAAAGGTGCAGGGAAACGTAGTGAAGAAGATTGGGGATGTAGTGTGTGTGTGTGTTCTGGTGTGCAGGAAGGAAGGACGATTCTCTTTTCGATGAGTTTTGGAGCCTTTTTGAAGAAGTGGAGTGGTGCTGGTTTGGTTGAAAGTAGAGGTTGCCTGGGTGAGTCTGATACAGGTATATGCATCAACAGAAGATAGAAGTCAGGATGTTAAAGATGAGTTCTATGCAAAGTTGCAAGACACTGTTGGGGGAGTGGCACAAAGGGACCTGCTGATTGTGATGGGGGATCTGAATGCCAGGGTGGGCAATGAGACAGACATTTGGGGGGAGGTCCTTGGGAGGCATGGTGAACAGTTATGCAATGAGAATGGGAGCAGGTTGCTACAGTTTAGTAATGAACACAACCTACTGATTGCCAACACATGGTTCCCTCATAAGAGAATACACATGTTCACATGGGAATGTAGAGGAAGGGGTCTCAGGTCACTTATTGATTACTTCCTGATTGGTAAGGAGTTTAGGAAGCAGGTGGTCGATGTAAGGGTTGTGAGAGGGGCAGAGATGGGGAGTGATCACTACCTGGTGTTGTTGAAATTTAAGTTGAAGGTGGAGAGAAGTGGTTTACGTGTGGATAGAAGGGGAAGACAGAGAATCAAAATTGACAAGATGAAAGAGTATGAAGTGAGGAGAGAATATCAGGAGATTGGGTGAACTGTATGAGGTGCATAAAGTGAAGAGGTATTGGATGGAGGGAGATGTTGAATTGGGGTGGAAAGAGATGAAAGAATGTATTGTAGGGACAGCTAGGAATTTATGTGGAGTAGTCAAGGGGAGAAAAGGGAGTGAGAAACATACAAGGTGGTGTAACAATGAGGTGAAGGTTGCAGTGAGGCAGAAAAAAGCTATGTATAGAAGATTACTGAACTTAGGCACGGAAGAAGCTAAGAAGACATACAAGGAGGCAAAGATAGAGGCAAATAGGGTGGTGAGAAGAGCTAAATGATGAATGGTTTCAATTTGGACGAGAACTGGAGAAGGATGTGAGTGCCAACCACAGAGATTTTGGACCAGAGTCAATAGCAGAAGTTCAAAGGACAGTATGAACCACATCCGCGATGAGAATGGCCAGGTTTTTGTTGATGAGGCAGATGTTATTGAGAGATGGAAGGAGCATTTTAAGGGGCTGTTTGGGGTTGAGGAAGTGTCTGGCCAGGACATGCAGTATAGTGAGGTAGTACAGTAACAGATGATCATAAAGAAATAACGGTGGAGGAGGAGGTGAGAACTGGAGTAAAAAAGTTAAAGTTGAGGAAGGCACCTGGGGTGTGTGGGGTGTTGCCAGAGATGTTAAAAGCCGGAGGAGAAGTGGTAATGAAATGGTTGGTATTGTTGTTCAATATGGTATGGAGAGTCAGTGTAGCCCCAGCAGACTAGAGAAAAGTACAGATCATCCCCATCTTCAAGAAGGGTAGTAGGCTGGAATGCTTGAATTACAGAGGGATAAGCCTTTTGAGTGTGGCTGGTAAGGTGTATGCAGGAGTGCTGAATGACAGGGTGAAGTTGATAACAGCAGAAAAAGTAATGGATGAGCAAGGAAGGTTTAGGGCTGGTAGGGGCTGTAATGATCAGATCTTTACAGTGAAGCAGATTGTGGAGATGACTATTGAAAGGGACAAGATGGTGTGCATGGCGTTTGTACGTAGATTTAGAGAAGGCATATGATAAAGTGAATAGGGAAGAGCTATTGCAAGTGCTGGAAGAATATGGTGTCGAGGGAAGATTATTACTAGTGGTAAAGCAAGCGTGAGGATTGGAGATGGAGAGTCAGAGTGGTTTGGGGTGAATAGGGGTGTGAGACAAGGCTACACACATTCGCCATGGTTGTTCAATGTATTTGTGGATAAGGTGACAAGGGGAGCAAGAGGAGGGTTTGTGAGAGAGGTGAAGCTGTCTACAGGTGAAGTAGGAGTGCTACTCTGAGCAGATGACATGGTGTTGATGGCAGAGTCAGAAGAGGGTCTGCAGAGCAATTTGCAGATATTGAGTGAGGCAATGGCTAGATGGGATTGATGGTAAATTGGAAGAAGACAAAAGTGATGAAGGTAGCAAGGGAGAGAGGTGACTGTGAAGTGAGAGTTGACGACCAGGCTATTGAGCAGGTAGATGAAATGAAATGTTTAGGGGTAATGTTAAGTAGTGATGGTAGGATGCAGAAGGAAATGGAGGCAAGAATTGGGAGTGCTACAAGAATGATTGAAGGAATGAGTGAGGCAGTATTGAGGAGGAGAGAGTTAAGTAAAGGCACAAAGTTGAAAGTAGTCAATGCCACAATGATGCCGTCTTTGTTGTATGATTGTGAGGCATGGAGCTTGACAAAGCAGCAGAAGTCGAAAGTGCAGGCAACACAAATGAATGTTTTAAGAAGAATACAAGAAGTAGAATGGAGAGAATAAGGAGTGAACATATTAGACAGCATCTTGAGAAGGAAAGTGTATTAGATGTGATAAGGAGAAGGCCGAAAAATTGGAAGGGCAGATTGAATGAGATAAACAGTGACAGAGTGACAAAGAAGGTGTATGTAGGAGAGCTGGAAGGAAGAAGGCCGAGAGGTAGACAAAGGTTGAGATGGAGTGATAATTTTAAGTGATTTATGTACTGGTATGTAATGTTCAGACTAATATAATATATGTTGACTCAAGACAGCTTGTTTTAGGGATGACCTCCAGAAACTGGAGATATGTATCCTTGATTGATTGATTGATTGATTGATTGATTGACTTGCCAGTGACTGCACTTTACATTAATTGCCATCCCTTATTCTTTTAGAGTGTCTGGGAGCTTGCTGTGTGCTTCAAGGTACACATTCTGCACACACGTAGCTGTTTGCACATTGAGTTCTTGGTGAACGTTTATCATGGAATTGACTTAACCACAGTTATGCGGGTGGCTACGTGCATGCAACATGAGTCCCTTGAAGGTTGCACAAAATGCTTCGGTACACAGCAAGCTCGTAGACCATCATGGAGATTAAGAGAAAGGCTATTGGCATAAACTGCAGTCACTGCCAAGTTGCAAATTCGAAATCCTGCAATGGAATACTTCAGGTTGCCAATTATTGATGCCCCTGGTGCTGCCTGTTCGAGGCAGTGATGTTCTGTCGCCATGAAACAATTTTACCTAAATATGCTGTCCCTAGGACTAGAGTTTATCCATCTCGGTAGTAGGTAAGTGCAAACATATCTTTTGTCTTTGCAGTGTACAATGTCGACTGAATTTGGATTCCTTCTGACCAAATTTATGTTACTTCACAGACTATGTATTTGTAACTTGTGAGCGGAATGGCGTATCCAGGTCTAATGCTGTACACACTCTTAATTACCTCTGCCCTATCAGTGTACCAAGATTTGAAAGAAAAGCAAAGTGTTATAATCGAGATCTGACAACCGATGGCATCTGATATTTGGTGCCACACCCTGCATCTGCATCATTTTACTTATTTTCGTTAACACATCACTAGCTATCACCTCACAATTTTAAGAAATACATGCTACATTGGAAGAAGGCAGCAGTCATCTGCTTAAGCGTTAAGTGCAATCAAATTGTATTAGTAAAAACCTTGCAATGAAAGAAAAGCTACGCTGTAGCATTTTACAGTACATAATTTGGAGAGTGGTACTGTGCTTGGACACCTCCCTTGTGAAACTTTCATGCATACCCTACTTCGTAGAGCATGGTGGTACTATCACTGGCCAGATAACCAACGGAAAGTGCACTTGCCATCTGCAAGGTGGGCTGGAATCTCCTTGCAAGTTATTATGGTCACTGGGAAGTGACATTTGGACACGAGGAGCTAACTTTCAGAGTTACAATTTTACAGTATAATTTGAAAGAACAATAACAGAAGTTTGAATGGTAAAGAAATTTAAAGTCCAGACAACAATTGTGATCATGATGACATGTTCATAGTAAAGTTTGTTAAAATACTTTATGTCACTCAGTCTCTTCGTCCTTTATTCATGATTTCATTCATCCTGTTCATCATCCTCATCATTGGATTCCTCTTCCTCTTCATTGTTAGCAAAATCACTCCATATGAATGTTGAATGACAAATGGAGCTACTGAAAGACCCTTTTTCTTGAGGTTATTAATTTACATGCCCCATTATCAACACTTGAAGTTACACTAAGCAGTATGGTCACCACTGGTTATCTTAGAAAACAAGACAGCTAGTGCAGTCCAGAAACAACCTGTTGAAAACGTTCTGAAAGAGAAGAGAACCTGCAGACTGGGATGCCTTAGGGCTAATGGAACTCTGTCTGTAATGTTTTGGACAAATGAACTACCACAAACTGAGTGTATTTGCTGAAGTCAGGAGGGCACATAGCCCATTGGTCAGTTTGGACAAATCAATAAGTGAACCTTTCTTAGGCCCTCGTTGCCCCATTAGTGTGAATGCTCTAGACCAGAGTGGGCTTTAGCTTGCTAAGCTACCCTCCTTCATGAACAGCATGTCTAACATTACGCCCCTTCGTATGTAGCCATGTACAATGTCACTGTGTAACATCCTACTTTCCTTCTAAATATGCCATTTTTACATCATCATTGGTTTGTAATTTATTTCTAGTAAATTATTGTACCTGAGCATTACTGGTGTTCTGTTTGTCATGCATGTATGTTGAAGATGAAATGGAGTTTTGACCTTGGTGAGGATGCACTTCAGCTGGCACAGCAAAGAGTCATGATACTGGCATCCTGCCCATCCATTCCTGAAGAGGAGAGACTACTGATTTTCAAATGGGTAATTGCAATGTAGTTACAGTGATGAGTGTGCCTGTGCTGTATGTAGAATGTGATGTACAACATTAGTAGCTCATGCTTAGTTGCCATCAGGATGTGACTTACTACGCCTTTATAACTCATTTCAGAACACAACCTTTCACATCCAGCTGGTGCACTTTCTATTTTTCAGGCCTCCTCCCTATGTGTGCAACAGTTTCCTCCTGTGCAATTACCCTGTCTCTATCCTACTGTTTTTGATTCAGTTGGTGAGTTCAGGTTAGATTGCTAGTTCACTGTTAGATCCCTAGGGTACATAGGTATGGTTAAGATGCCAACAGACCACATGCAATATTCCCCCTTACTTTACTGGTACAGACATATCTGCAGCGAAGCTAGCTCAGCTCAGCATGCACTTGCTGAGTACAACTAAAGGAGAACCATCAGGTGCAGGTAATGTGCTAATGCCATGTGTTTGAGCACGTATGTCATCAGTGATGCAATCTTTGCTTCTTAGTTTCTAAAACCATGATGCGTTGTCTATCGCGCCTTCAAAAGCTCATCTACTATGGGGTCAATGCAAAGATTGCAGCTACTTTCTACTATGTACTCTACATGTACTTTCAACATCACAGTGAAGCAGAGAACTCCAAGGAAGTGTGCAGGTTGAAATGCACTATTATTCATGCTGTCATAATCCTTGTAGGGTATGTCTTACCAATATACTGCTAATTTGTATGCACAGGCTGTTACTGGCTGTAACATCAATGCAACCACAGCTTATTTCATCCACATTGGACTTTATTTGGGCACTATGTATCAAGGAGGAAAATAGGTGATTATTTAAGCCATGGTGTTTATGTTTGCTGCACCAGCATGATTGACTGTACATAGCTATAACCCACTTTCGAGGACTGCAGGCTAAATACAATACGACGCTAAGTCGAAGCTGAGGCCGATTAATTGTATTTTGCCAGATGTCTGAGGAAGTGGGTTATAACTAATTTGTATCCATTGCTATGGCAACAGGACAAACCGAGCATTCAGTCAGTGGGAAAGTAAACAGAAGAACATGGAGTGTCCATGAAAGAATCTTGATCTCCTGATTGTAGATAAGGTTTAGCAGCAGCACTGGTAGCCATGTCTCCAAGGATTCACTCTGAATAGGAATCAGCTGACAAGCATTTCAGGGAAGAGCTCCCAAGGATCTTGCAGTAGCTTTCTGAACAGTGACACCGCTGGAAATATGTTCCCATGGATTCGTTAGCTATGTTTCACTTGCACTGTGCAGTCTGATCTCATACCCACATCCTGTTCGATGCTGTATGTATGCAGGTGCCAGATTAAGAGCATCTTTGCTGTGGAAAACCATTTGCTGCACAATAGCAATAATTTACGAGTAGCTAGCTTCATGACAAAGAAGTAAAGTCGGAATCTGCCATTTGCATACGCACAAGTGAGAAATAGCCATGCATTTCCAAAGCTTTGCATAAGGCAGTGGGAGCGCATTATTGTTGTTATTTCTATTAGCTATATGTGTTGCAATTCAATGGTAAACCACAACTTCCCTCCTAGGTAACATCTGATATTCCCCCTCTTGCATGGGATATATTACCCACCAAAATCTTTCCATTGCCATAGCAATGGGGTACAAATATATATGTTGTGTAATACTATGTTATATTGTATTGAACTGTTGTTTTGTTGTTTGCGATATGCAGTACGTAATAATTGCAGTAATAATTTGTACTGCCTGTGCTTTGTATATCAGCACTGTAGGTACTGAGTTGCTGCTGTCAATGCTACAACATTTGGCAGGGCTGAAAATTACTAGTATTTTGGTCCACCTACCTGAGTATTTGAAAATGATCCAAGTGGCAGCTGACTTTCCAGGCATTCCAGTTCATGTAAGTGTAGACATGCAAGCTCTATGAATATAATTATGTTAAGGCATATTCCTGCATGCAAAAATATGTACTCCATGGCTAATACCCAGTTTACACTAGTGCAATATTCTGGAATGGTCCGGTTCGGTACGGTACGATACAGAAAAAATGGCGAATGTAAATGGGTATCATACCGCACCGTACCGTTCCAGAATATCTCGGTCCACTTCTCCGAACGTGCCATACCGTACCGTACCGTAATATTATACCCCATGCGATCCACTGCGCATGCACGTAGCTCGACTCTTGTTGGCGGACTGTACGCGGGAAGTGCGTTGGCAAGGAAGCGAGCTAATGGCGAATTGGACGGATGACGAAACGTTGCTTTTGATAGAGCTATGGAGCAAAGACGGTGTACAGGCACAACTGGAAGGCTGCAGAAAGAATCAGCACGTGCATGTACGAGAAGATTGTGGACCAGCTAAAGGATGCTGGGCATGAAAGAACTGTTGAACAGTGTAGGTCTAAAATGAAGAAACTGAAGCAAGACTACAGGAAAATAGTAGACAGTAACAACAAAACTGGACAGGAAAGGAAGACTTTGAAGTTTTATGATGCACTGGATGCAATACTTGGGCCAAAACCCACTACACGACCACCTATAGTAGTAGATACCCTTGAAGGAGATGGTGAAGCAGGTGACTCAGCACACGAGAATTCTGAATCCCAAAATGAGTTATATCAGCCTATATTCATTGCAGCTTGCCAGACATAGCAATGTCACTGCCACTCTATGTTAACACAAATTGCACTCCTCATCCTCGTATCCTGCTTCTCAATTACAGGCTTCAACTTGGAACACAGATACAAGAATGTTTCTTTGCATACTCGAAAGTTCGCCAACCAGTCCTCACTAGTAAATGTGTTCAACACAATGTACTCCCACCATGTCCTTGATCTATAGGTGGGCAAAAACTACTAAATACGCATAGTACGCAGGTATGGGTTAATGCTAAGCGCTCACCTAGGTACTGTCCTCAGCCTTCGTGGTCAAGGTACACACTGTGCTAAGGCACAGGTAGGCAGGGCTAGCAATAACAATGCCTTTCCTCTCGATTGTCGGCGCTGATGCGCTAAAAACCTTCTTTGGCGACCTTCTCTTATTCTGCGAAGTCGCGACCGTCCTGTCAAAGAGCTTTGAGAAAAGCTAGACGGCCGACGACTACACAGAACAACTTGCAGCACAACATCGCTAGCGAAAGCAAGCTGGTCCGACGCCATCTTCTACTGGGACCGCCCCGCTGGTTACCCATCATTGGTACGTGTATAAACGGTTTCAAATATCGGTACCGTACTGAATCGAACCGTTCCGTACCGAACCGTTCCGTATCGTACCGTTGCCAACTCTTGTTGTTTGTTTAGTATCCACGTTTTGCTTCCATACATCAGTGTGGGTACTATGATGGAATTGTATACACTCAACTATGTCCTGAGAGAGTAAAGCATCCCTCACCCCTGGTCTACTTCAAACCATTCTGAATGTTTCTCCCCACACTCACTCTCGCCCCACAATCCATGTATAGGGACCATATTGCCTTCACAATCCCCTCTCCCACCTGTGCCTGTCTTAGTGGCTCCCACAACTACTCTATTGACTTTATCATATGCTTTCTCCAGATCAATAGAAACATAAATAACTCTCTTCACTTCTTGATTGTCTTCTCCATTGCTGCTGACCTCAAAGTAAGATACTTGACCTTCACAGCTTCTCTTTGCTCAAAACCCACTTTTCTCTTTCATGACTTTACACTCTGTACAATCTCTCAACCAAGTATTGAACACCTTACCAAACCATTACCTGCAACTCTTAGCAGACTCACTGTACCCTGATATGCACATTGGAATCACATTAAGGCACATGGTGTCATACCTACCACCATACCCATCCTCTATAGCCACAGTAGACTAGGCAACAGGTGAATATAAAAGAAGCAGAATTGCTGCATTGCAATTGGTGTGGATTGATATGTAGTGATTTGTACCATTTATACACTACACTGTAACAATCACTACCTTTGTGTACAAGAGCGCACAATGGCATCTAGCCTATCTGTTCCTGTTTAAAATCACAAGTGCAAAAGTTTGGCTTTGATCCTGCGATCTGTGAGTGGTTTGCATCCTACCTTGCTAATAGGTGACAGAGCACTTGCATTATGCTGCACAGTCAGAAAAGGTAGCAGTGGTCACTGGAGTGCCTCAGGGCTCTGTGCTTGGTCCCCTCTTATTCTCGCTTTTTGTCAAGAATCTCCCAGCCCATCTCCAAGGAGTCACCACAGTCTTGTTTGTTGATGACACCAGTCTATATGTGACAGGCTGTTCCATTGATGGCATTTCTGAATCCCTCACTGGTGCACTTGCTGCTGCACACAAATGGCTCCTGGGCAGTGTTCTAAAGCTCAATGTGTGCAAGACCAAGTGTGCGCTGATTTCCATCAACCGGCAAAAGTCACTGTCAGCCCTTAATGTTTAGTTGGATGGTGCCAACATTGAGCAAGTCTGTACCTTGGTGTGGTTGTGAATCAATCACATTCCAGGAGTAATCATACTGAAACAGGTCTCCAGGAAAGTTACTGTCAGACCTTAATGTTTAGTTGGATGGTGCCAACATTGAGCAAGTCTGTACCTTGGTGTGGTTGTGAATCAATCACGTTCCTGGAGTAATCATACTGAAACAGGTCTCCAGGAAAGTTTCTAAGGGGCTCAGTCTCCTTCAGAGTATTGCTTGGTTCCTACCGAGGCATGTCTTGTGCTGCTTCTACAAGGGCTACATTTTACCACACCTGACGTATGTGGATACTGTCTATGAATGCTGCACACAGGCAGAGGGTGACTGGCTTGAGTGCCTACAAAACTATGCTGCTCACATCATCCTTGGTAGGCATAGGGATGCATCAGCCACTGTGAAGTGAACCATGTGAATTGAACTTGGGTGGCCAACACTGGCATCAAGATGATTGCTAGCTGAATCTCAAATGGTTATCAGTGTCTCACAGGCTGTGCTCCACGGTATCTGGTTTCTGAGAGTAAACAGTTGGTCTGTACAGCTTCTTTTCCAGAATCCTCTGTTCTTCCAAAATCTCCCCCTCTGTAATGTCTCTCATCCTCTGGTCCAGTTTCTTGGAATACACCTTACTGGGTGTACGGAGGTTGGCGGGTGAAATAAGGCCTAATATACTCTTTCGCCGTTCCTTCCTCGGCTGTTGGCTGTTGGAGAACGCCGACTATTCAGTGCACCCTACAGCGCGGCGTTGTAGTGCTGGGAACATTTGGTGGCAATTTGTTCATAGCTGCTTGAGGAAATGTGGGGACAAAGTTCTGCATGACTTCTCTATGGCAACATGGCAACCGCCACTGATAAAGATGGCTGTCACATGGGGCTAGCAAAGAATCGTCGTCGCGCTGCTCAGAATAGGCCTGCTTTCGAAAATGATGGTCAACTTGATTCGTAGCAGCAACAGATGAGATGATTAAGAAGGTTTGGTAGCAATCCACTGGCCGCCTTTGGAGGAATCTGGTTTGCAAGCGTGCCCAAACGTTTTCCCCTTGTATGCTGCAAGAGTAGCCCATTTTCAAACACCTCTCCCGACGCTCTAAGGTATAGCGTGGTACCTCTGAGAAAGTTTGTTAGCAAACCGCTACCGGATGCGGGAAGGGTTGGCGGACAAGTTTTCCCCAAAACTCGTTTGCCTTTCCTTCCTCAGTTGTAGGTTAATAAAGTGGACCAACACTTCGGTGCAGCCTACGGCACAACATCGCAGTGCTGGGCAAGTTTGGTGGCAATTTGTTCACAAGCGCCCGAGAATAAAGGGGACAAATGTTCTGCCCACTCTTTATATATTACATGTCGACTCATTTGTTTCCCCCTGCTCGGTCGTGGAGCATTAAAAACGAAAACCTTATTGTGTAGCCTACACCACAGTTACGCAGTGCTGGGCAAGTTTGGTGGCAATCTGTCAGCAGGTGTCCAGGAAACATTGGGACAAATGTTGTGCCCAACTCCTCTTGATAAATATAGATGAAGCAAATTTTGTCACATGTGAATGAAATGGCAAATTGCAGCACTTACAGTGCCTATGGTGCTTTTCCATAGGCTTATATGTATTTGGCAATGATTTTTGTATTACAGCACAGAGCATTACATAGGTTGACTTGCCATCACTGCGTACCTATTAACATTATGCTTCTTTTAACAGCTGCTTGCCTCAGTGTTGATGAAGATTTTGCAGCAATCTAATATTTGCAAGGAAGGTGACTGGGGTCTTGGAAATGAGCTGCTTTCAGTATGCCAATGCCTCATGAAAAGAGGGCAGTCCTTGAATCAGAACAAAGGTATACTTTATGTATTTGTGCATATACATACATTAACACCAATCTAAATGACAGTAATGTCGTAAGCCATTGTATTTTGTATGACATTCTTTTGAGAAGATACAGCTATGATTGAAAGAGTGCTTCCTTGTCAAGCTCAGCTTTTCCTTACCAAAGTAGCTTCTTCTGTTATAGTGTTATTGTATATCTACCATTACTGATTGTAAGGCACATTCCTTTTGAACACATATCTTCTGTTACACGCACACTTCCTTCCCGGTCTTCCACTCTATGTAATAAGCACCTACTGATTACTAGGGTTCATCCCTTTGCTATGGCACATATAATATTCTTTTAATGCAAAGTCGCTTGGTGTGTACTAATCTCAGCGATGGCAGAGCAGATGGTACAACAGACATTGGATGGCGCCTCAACTAATTTTAGAAAGAGGAACAGTTCAGGGAATAGAAGTACCATACAGTGCATGGAATAATAACATTAACCAATAACTGCAATAATGTTGCCTTTTAAGTGGTAATGAGTGGCAAATGGCAAGATGTTAACTGTTAGCATGTGATGTAAACTGGTTAATGTGATGGCATTGCAATATTTGTACAAGAGTATCGTTTGTGTGTTCAACAATAGCAAAGACACAGAAGGATGGTCTTTTCACTTTATTGCAAACAGTGGATCATGCAGCTTTACAGGATATTGCAAAATCTTTGCAATTCAAGACGCATTTTCAGTCACATGCACCCCTGTGAAGGGGGCATGCTAGTATGACTACGTCACCTATTTAGAGAGATGTCATTGATGAATGTAACCCACTTTTAGGCGACCCGATATTGTTTTAACTTTTAGGTATTTGTATGGCTTCATGTTCGTATATAATATATACAGTGCACGTTGCAAAATACAAGGATGATGAAGCCATAGAATAATGTAATATGATATAATGTTTGGGGACTTTGGGCACCCTGTGGCACAGGCCATTGGTAAGATGACAAACTTAAGGGAAATTTAACAATTTTAAATATAACGGAATTTTTAATGAGGCCTTTGTTTACGTCCAAGGTGGCGCCGAATTGCAAGTATAAAATGCCATAGCCCCATATCATTGCTATAGTACATTTATACTGATAGTAGGTGTTATAATAATTTAATATGAAAATTCGGTAAATGCTCACGAAACTTCATAGGCTAGTGCAAGTGGTCAATGAGGCTATGCACTCAGCAGCCCTGAGTGCAAGTAGCGCAAACACTCTACTTGCACTCAGGGTCGCAACTTGCACTGGTGGTCTTGTTCATATAAGCACTGGCGCATATACTGCATGCACAGATTGCAACTTGCACTGTGATGGTGGTGCATGGTGGTAGTGTATACAGTGCAAGTTACAATATACACCACTAATCTATACAGTGCAAGAAAGTAAATAATATAATATCGTATGGTGATTGCACAATCACGTAGTAAAGGATGGGGCTAAAAAGTATGTTATATGCCATAACTCCAAAATCAGGTTCGTTACAATATCATACCTGGCATGTCACTATGCAACATACAGTAATTGATAGAACAGAAAGAGCAGAAACTCAGAGGCTCTTTCTCTCCCTCAAGCACTCGTCATCAGAGCGATTTCAGGCTGTTCATTAATTAGACACATATTTCTATGCTGTCAGGCTATTGGTGCATGTGGCTAACAACCAGTTGATATGATATGCTAATGTCAGTAGCCTTAATACAAACTAATTGTACAAAGGTTTAACAGAGGACTGGTAGTATGACTTCCTTGTTGCATGATGAAGCCATATATCAAAGGGAATGAAGTGTGCAATATCTGGACCTGTGCAAACTTGCGTGTGCATTTGCCTTCTAAGAGCTGCCCTCTAGACAACAATCCTACTGCAAGCATACAAATTGCTTTGAAGTATCTTTGAAGTACCAGGGTGAGAGAACAGTGACTGCATACTCACTCAATTCTACAATCAGGAGAATTACCTTAAAAGTTGGCAAAAACATCAATTGCACCCACTCCTAAAGTCATACCCTAACCTCAAAAGCCAGCACCAAGAAATGTTGGCTTTTGTTGGTCAGTGCAGGTCCATTGGGCAGCTCTCTAACTAACCCTTTCCAGTGCATCATGACACGTTTTCCACAGGTCTTCATGCCCATTGCAAGGTAAACACAAAGAGCTTGCAATTCTTTTGGGAGGAACTGCGTATTACAAGAGAACGTCCTTTATGTTTGCTCAGAATGCTTTGCCATTTCATTTCACCTTGGATAGAACAGCCTCTAGACTACTATCTATAGCAACTTCAAAAACCAGTTTGTTCATTTGTTAATCAATTCAAGGGCAAAGGAATCTGCGCTTTGAATATTTATCATTCAAATTTCAACAAACCATCACTTATAGCCCTATAAATGAGCCGGCACACTCGTGGCCATATTGCAACTATAACATGTAGTTCCTATCTTCTGTTGATGGTATTCACAGATTGCAATGCCATTCTCTTCTTGATTTCAAGTTGCTACAACGACTCTGGTGAGGGTTTTGACTGATACCATATAACATGCGACTTCATTCATTATATGATGTTGCCTTGGCTACTGCAGATATATCAGACAGGGCCAGGTTTTACCATCTTGGAATGCATACCTTGTCGGCAAGGAAGGTTATTTGCATGTTCAGTTTTCTGGTGTACATGAGTAATAGAGATGTATTTCTTACACATGTTTCTTCATGGCTGTATTACATGCTACACACAATGTCTTCAACTTTTCAAATACCAGTTGACCTCTTAATCTTCCACTCTAGCTTGCACATCTACTCAATGCGGAGGGTGAAAGCAATTCAGAGAACCTATCACAGTTAGTAGAAGGTTAGCCTAATGTACACTGAAGGGGTGACAATGCTAGCAGTATAATTTGTTATGTAGTCAAAGTACTAGCTGGTTACTGTTTCTTCTTTGGCCTTCTTCTGGTTCTTCCTTATGCACTTGCTTCACTAATCTGTCACCATTCACGTTCGCCATTTCATCTTCCACCTGCTTTACTTTTCTAGCACAATACTCACAACCACTGTCTGTTCAAGTGATCACATAATTTACAAAGTATACACTGACCCAGTTTGGTTTGACACAGTCGGAATAGTTTTGTTTGGGCCACGTTTACACTAAGTCTTACAAGAACTGAACAGAATTGGTAGTTGACTTTCATCAGGATCAGTGATATTTGTATGAATTTGAATGTCATGGATGGGGACAAAGGCTGAAATGTATAAAGGTGTTCACCTTCTATCCAGCATGCTACGGCAGTTGGTCTCCATGTGAGTAATGTTTCCAATAGAAGCTGAGTTACCTCTTCAGCTGTCACATTTTTGATCCGTTGCTTTTCTCTGTCAAACCAGCTTCAGTCCACCTTTAATCAAACTGAGTGAAGATTGTGCTAGATGCAGGATATTGCTGAGTGCTGTAGTTGAATAGGAAAGAAACATGATCATAATTGAGAGGGAAAGAATTTCAAGCAGCCAGGTCCAATGGAAGGAGCTACGTACGAGGATCTTGAAGGCAACTTGTCAAAACAAGACACAATCAACGTTGTTATTGTCCGTAGACCTTTGAAATGTCGTAGGGCTTAAAGGAAGTGGCGCCGCTGACGGCACCACTTTCTTTCAAAGGTCTACAGACAGTAATGATGTTGATTGTGTCTTGTTTCAACAAATTGCCTTCCGTAACTTCTATCGGGCCTGGCTGTGCTGATGCTTGGGATTTTTTCCCTCTCAGTCTGTTCCACATAGCTATCGTCATATAATCTAGCACTATCATATTCACAGCATCTACCTCAAAGGCCAGTGGTCTGTGCACACTCATCCTGTCCAAACACACAATTGCGCCTCAAGCAACAGCCATTGCCCATGCATGAGAAACATGGTGGATTGAGAGACTTTCTCATTTACACATGTGCCATAGCCAGGTTAGCGAAACTGGTTTCAACTCACTAGGAGCCAGAAAGGTCCCATCGCTCCATACTTCCAGCAGGAGTATAATATTGGTGTCCAACCATATACGTCCACATTCTATGGGATCTAAAACTCATTTTACAATCATGTTGAAACCTACTACACAAATGAGTCGAACTTGGTTATTTCACTGGTTTTGATTCAGTTTGCAGGTGGATGTGAAAGGTACAAAGTGGATTGAACCCAGGTTCAACCACTTTGCAGTGGTCCATATGAAAAGAGTGTTTGATTGCCTACTTTGTCATGTGAGGAAGCTGTGAGATTGGTTGGATTGAAGTTTGAATCCAACGAACATTTTCGGTTACCAATATCATTCGTTGCTGGAAGTATAGAGCGATGGGACCTTTCTAGCTCCTACTAAGTTGAAACCGGGTTGAAACCAGTTTCTCTAACCTGGTTATGGTGCATGTGAAAAGGAGAAAGACTAGAAGTTCCGCCATATTTCTCATGCATGGGCAATGGCTGTTACTTGAGGTGCAATTGTGTGTTTGGACAGGATGAGTGTGCACAAATCGCTGGCATTTGAGGTAGAACCCACAATAGTATGAGAATGAAGAAGACAAGGACCATGTAAGTAGTTACTCTGCAGGAATTGTTTTTGACATTTATGTTGCCTGAAATTGCTTGAAAAATCCTTTCCGCTCACATGTGATGCAGCAATGAGCCTCTACAGTATTACATGAACAATGTTCCTTGCTTACACATTTCATGTGAAATTCAATCCTTTTCTACTATTGTATCTCATGGTTGTTGTTACAGATCTTGTACAAACTAGTTAGGTTTAGTGCAGTTTCATTTCTTATTACAGCTGAGCTCACTGGTGCTCCACATTTTGGACAGGTGGCTATAACCTATATCCAAGATTGTTTTCTTCAGCTCACAAGGAGGAACTAGTAAGACACTGAACTGCAGTAGTATTATACCTGAGATATCGTGTATGTTGTTGTGTGGGAGTACTACATAAATTGCAGGCCTGAGTGGCTAGGCAGAGTCATGTAGATTTGTCCTACCAAAACTATTGGTCTAGTCACTTAAAGCATTTAGATGTTTTTGGCAATCTACAGCTGCATAATAGCAATTACAGCATAGGTGATTTTAAGACAAAAAGCCATTTACACACGAAGGAACGAGACTGGCATCAACTGTATAAACTGCGTAACAACTGTGTAATAGGTTCATACAGCCCGTATCCAAGCAACGGTTGTTAAGGTAGGAAGGGAGTCTAGGCTCACCTTTCAGAATCTTTTGAAAATTATATATGTTATTTGTGTTTCCAAAGCTTCTGCAAATATGAAAAAAGTGCTACTGCAAGAGCTTGCACCGCACCGAAACACTCCTGTAAAGTATGCCTAATCTGTATTAACAAACGCATATTCCTTGTAATAACAATTGCTATTGTTATTCAAGCACGTTTGTTGTGATCAAAATATAGGCTAGCTTCTATCAACTTGCTAATATGTAAGAATGCACTTTCGTTCGTGACACGCGTTGTCACGCACTATTGAATAACCAGTAGAGAGAGTTACTACAAGGACATGGCAGACTTAAGTAGATGATTGCTGCACGTAGCTTTGTGCAATCCATGCTGCGTCACCATTTCTTACTGATTGAAAGATGGCTGGTGCCAGATATTCTGCTGGCTTTCTAGGATACTCGAAGTCCAATGGTTACTGCTGGGTATGCAACTAGGATGAAGGAATTGGTCATCATACACTCTTGTTTTGACAAGATTACGTTTTTTTTTGCGGTCGATGATTTCATAGGGTGACTGCTGCGAGATCTAACTCTATAAAGAAATGGACTGAGATTCCGAAACAAGGTTTCTAGCGAGCTGAAAGGCATTCGCTGATTCTCTGGGCAGGCCACAATTACAGCGCCCTCGCTGCAGGAAATACAATGCTTTCTATGAAGTTGTAGCGATAAAAGAAAAGCTACCCTAGCCAATTTTGTGACAGAGCTCTAGTTGCGGTCTGCCCAAAAAACTTAGCTACTGTAGCACTTTCCATGATGCTGTAAACTAGATGTTTCCACCATGTTCCTCAAAGAAGAAATTTTAGAATTTCAGGGAAATTCCTCTTTCTGTTGCGGCTGTGCTGTATTGCACTCACGTCCCTTATCCAGCTGAAGTAGATTAGTAAGTGTGTTTTCTCAGCGATTTTGAAGGACTTTGCATGTATGCTTAGCAAGTTTCAGGTGATTTTCTGTCATGATCATTTCTTTCAGTTTTACATTCCCTTCCTATCTTAAGGACAAACGTTTTCCTACTAATTGCCGTATATCGTCAACCACTTCCTTCATCCTAGTTGCATACCCAGTGGAAACCATTGGACATCGAGTATCCTAAGCAATGTGAAGGTTACACCTGCATATAACTGCTATAGATGTAGCAAGGTATCTTCAGTGAATGGATTTGAAAGCATTTTATTCCAACCCTTTGCGTTTACCACTGAAATTTTTATCCCTGATGGGGCGGACTATATTCGGTTGAGAATGATTGTTGTATTCAGTCCCACAGAGACTTTTTGGTACAGCCGTGGACGGCATTGCAATCCATGCTCTAGAAGAGTGCAGTAGATTCCTCTGCCCTACAGAAAGTTCTCCTAAAGTGTACAAGCCAATATTTAGAGCAGCAACCAAAGATAGACATTCTTCCTCCAAGAAGCGGCACTTCAGCCTCACAACTATCTTCGTTCCTTAAAAGGTTCCAAACAGTGCTGAACTTTGTAATAGATCGCGAACGACACTCAGGCAACAGCATGCAAGCTAAAATAATTCAACCAGCTCACTAAAGGCCAAAATGCAAGGGCTTAAATAGTGCACCCAAAATAACCAGTTAGGCAAGATAAAATCAGTTGCATACATGACAGCACATGAGATTACTGACAGCACATTAAGTTTGTTGTGTGTCCACTACAAGTACTCCACCAATAAGTGTGTTGGCCAAGATCAATAGTGGAAGCGATCAGGCCAGCGCACATGCCAATCAAAACGTGTAACCCTCAATGGGATGGCTGGTGAGGTTGCAGCGGGGGGTGTTGCTGTTGTGCTAGTTGGCTCTTGGTTTACTGTGGCCAGGGTTGTGGAACTGGTGGTACTTGCCATGTGGGCAGGCTTCAGCCTCTCCAATTAAACAGTACGTTGTTGACCATGGAATTTAGTGTGAAGTTCTTGCCCGACCGAGCTAACACCTGATAGGGACCGTAGTAGGGTTGTTGTAGGGGTTTGCAAATGGTGTCATGCTGGACAAAGACATGTGCGCCTGTGAACAGGCTGTTAGGGATATGGCAGCTGCGCTGTTGCTGGGGGTGAACTGGAGGTGCTTGGAGCCACTGCATACTGGTTTTCAGGTGCTGCACGTAGTCGGCCAGGTTTGTTGGAGAGGATGTTACAGCAGGACTGAAGAATTCTCCAGGTAGACAGAGAGTAGTGCCATATACTGGTTCTGCTGTGGTGCAGTGGAGATCTTCCTTCATAGCCATGCACATACCTAGGAGGACATGGGCAGTGTGTCGCTCCTGTTAGCTGGATTGGGTTGAGCCTTGAGAGCTGCCTTGAACTGCCAATGAAGGCGTTCTACCAGACCATTGGAGATGGGGTGGTACACTGTTGTTTGGATACGCTTGGTGCCTAGTATTTGCATGAGTTACATCCACAGGTTAGACTGGAACTGGCATCCGCGATCAGTAGAAACCGTAAATGGGGTACAAAGCGAGAAACCCAGCCTGAGAATGCCCACACGACTGTGTATGCAGTGATGTCAGGGATGGGAATGGCTTCTGGCCACCAAGTAAGTTGGTTGATGCAAGTGAGGAGGTAGGTGCACCTTTTGGACGGTAGCAGCAGGCCAACAATGTCAAGGTGAATGTGGTCGAAGCGAGCATCAGGACTCTTGAAGGTAGACAGCGGTATGACAGTATGTCTGTGAATCTTGGAACGCTGGCATGACAGGTAATCCCTGACCCACTTCCTGACAACACTGTTGATTCCTAGCCAAACGTAACATGAAGTGATGAGTTGCTGTGTTGTACGTATGCCGGGGTGTGACATACCATGCAAAGACTTAAACACAGAATGTCGGAATGGGGCAAGGACAAATGGGCGTGAGCTTCCGGTAGAAGTGTCACAGATGAGGGTGGTGTCGGAGCCTGGGAGAGGAACAGCTGTGAGTTTAAGTGAGGCGGATGGCCGGGACTCCCATTCTTGCACCTCTGGATCTGCCCGCTGGGCGTCAACCGTGGCCTGGAAGTCAATGACTCTGGGGGCTTGCAATGTGTTGGTCTCTAGCTGGATGCGTGAGAGAACGTCTACAGCTGAGTTGTGAGACCCCTGGATGTGTCAGATGTCGGAAGTGAATTGTGAAATGTAGTCCAGATGCCGACTCTGATGAGGGGAGAGAAGGTCTGATTGCTTTGCCAAAGTGAAAGTGAGAGGCTTGTGATCTGTGAGAAGGTGGAAGGTCCTGCCCTCCACAAAGTGCCGAAAGTGTTTGACTGCAAGGTACGCCGCTAAGAGTTCCTGGTCAAAAGCACTGTAGTGGGTCTCAGCAGTCTCTAGCTTTCTAGAGAAGTACGCAGTTGGATACCAGACTTGCCCAATGCATTGCTGTAGGACTGCACCCACAGCAACCTCCGAGGCATCAGTGATGATGGATGTGGGGGCATCTGGCTTTGGAGTGGGCGAGCAATGATGCATTGGCAAGGGGTTCCTTGATATTGTTGAAGGCAGCTTCTGCTGTGGGGGACCAATCTAAGGGGGCAGCACAGTGCTGGTCAGAAGAAAGCATACAGTTCAGGGGTGCTAGGATAGCAGCACCACCAGGGACAAATCTGTGATAGAAGTTAACTAGTCCCAGAAATTCACGGAGCTTGCTCTGTGAGGCCGGCTTTGGGAAGTCATGTATGTCCTGTACCTTGCTTTCAAGTGGACTGATCCCATTGGAGTCCATGTGGTGTCCCAGGAACTCCAGCTCCTCCTTACCAAGGATGCACTTCGCTGGTTTGATGATGACTCCATGCTTCTGTAGTTGTGCAAGGAAGGCCTGAAAGTGGTCCTGATGCTCTTCTCGTAGAGCTTGCAATGAGCAGGTCATCCAGATAAGCATAGCTGAAAGGCAGTCCACGCAAGACCTGGTCAATGAACCGTTGAAACGTTTGTGCCGCATTGTGGAGGCCAAAGGGCATGCGTAGGAACTCAAATAAGCCAAAAGGGGGTGATGATAGCTGTCTTTAGGATGTCCTCAGGCTCTATAGGGATCTGGTCGTAAGCTCATACCAAATCCAGCTTGCTGAAGATCGTTGCACCATGGAGAGACACGGAGAAATTCTGTATGTGTGGGATAGGGTACTGGTTCGCAGTAGTGGCGTTGTTGAGTGCATGGTAATCCCCATGGGGCGTTAGTCCCCTGGGGTCTGTTTGGGGACCATATGGAGGGCGAATGATCAGCTGCTCGAGGATGGTTGGATGATTCCTAGCTGGAGCATATGCTCAAACTCATTCTTGGCAATGTGAAGCTGTTCCGGGGAAGACGATGAGCATGGGCCGTGACCGGGGGACCCTTAGTGACAATGTGGTGTGTTGCAGTATGCTTGGGTGGGCGGTCATAACTGCAGGGTTGAGTAACACCTGGCAATTCTGAGAGGATGGAGTCATGGACAGATGGAGAGGCACTGTGTAAGTTAAGTACGGGGTGCGGTGATGATAGGCTTAAATAGTGCAACCAAAATAACCAGTTAGGCAAGATAAAACAAGTTGCATACATGACAGCACATGAGGTTACTGACAGCACATGAGGTTTGTTGTGTGTCCACTACAACTTCATGCACCATTGTCATGTTCGTTCATTTCTGTTGCTAACAAGACATGTGACCTGTACAAACCTTGTACAACTTTAGGTTCCTGTTGCCAGTCCTGTTCCTTTGTGTGTCTATGAGAAAGGTCACTTGAGGTAGTAATTCCCTGTTTACACTAGCACAATATTCCAGAAAGGTCCGCTTCAGTATGGTACGATATTGTACCGTATCGAATCGTTCTGTCATGAACCCAAATTCTAAATAATATCTCGGCCCACTTCTGCAAACATACTGTTCAGTATGGTATGCTGCTCTTTGTGCTATGTGGGTGCTCTTGTGGACCAACGTTACTGGACTACATGCCAGATGTTTGCAAGACTCTGAAAAGGTCACGCGATGGACAACTAGACTGAACAAGCTGCAGCGAAACAGTGAGAGCGAGCTGGTCAGTCATTGCTTTCCATTCGGATCACCCGACACTAGTACTGACCCTGTTGTTCGTTGCTATCTGTAAACAG
Source organism: Ianthella basta (assembly GCA_964019415.1). Taxonomy (NCBI): domain Eukaryota; kingdom Metazoa; phylum Porifera; class Demospongiae; order Verongiida; family Ianthellidae; genus Ianthella; species Ianthella basta. Next base: position 4,682,055 of record OZ025875.1, read on the forward strand.
TTTGAATTATTGTACCATAGCGAACCGAACCGTACTGTATAGACCCAGCATAGTGTATACAAGGTATTAGTGGGGAAGTTCTTAAGCAATGAACGTAGCAGGGTAAGAGCAATCAACTAAGTCGGGACATTTTGACCGCATAGGCCTTCGTCAGCCAAAACTGAAAGAATACATGTGAGAAGGTGCTGTTTGATATACAAGTGGTTGTGGTGTGACATCCCTGATGGTGTGAAGTAACATCATGTGGAGTAAGTACAAATTGAATAAGTCAGGGTAAGTGCAATAATTGGTCAAGTCAGGTCAATTCAGGTTGCATCCAGCAGTGGTTGCAGACAAGGAAGATGTGGAGACCACAGTCCAAGTTCATTGTTTGGTGTTCTTTTGAATCTGTATAGCATCCAGGATTCTCTTATTCCAGTATCCAAGTGCTGTCATCTGCACCCTGGTTGATTCCCAGTCAACACTGTGTTGAATTTTGTGTTCGTATGCTGCAATACCATTTCGCTCATCCCCCATTTCATCCACCCACCCTCATCATAACTAGTGCAGGTGAAGACCCCCTATGAGAACCAGCAGGATGTAATGTATGAAGTGCCATGCAAAGATGCAAACTAAGGTACAATGGAGACACCAAGAGAAGTTTGAAGGCAAGAATGACAGAGCACAAGTATGCAGATTGCAGAGGGGATGAGCAGAATGGTATTGCCTCTACCAAACTATCAAAATGGTTTGCTGACTGCTTTTCATCAATGTAACATTCTGAATCAGGATGTACATGTTACGTTGTACTACCCTAGGTCTTGAAAAGGCATTTATGGGTAGGTAGGTCAGACATCACAGATCACAGATTTGTACACACTAGCTTAATGGACAATTACTTCATGCGTTTCAGCCGCAAACAGCTACCCCTTCATCAGGGAATAATGACAAGTGAACATTCATGCATTTATGAAGATTACGGTGATGGTGGAAGATGTGATGACAGGTGACAGATGATGATACGGTAATGAATAACGTTAAAGTAACAAGTACTTCAAGTTGAAAACTTGTGGGGCACTGGGGCACCCCTGAACTCGAACTACTTGCTAGAAAGTTCCCCTTATATGTTCAATAGTTCAGATAGTTTGGAATGCAACATTCATTGCTGATGGCCTGAAAGATACATTAAGATGCAGTAGAATGTTGGATTTGCAAGAGCTTGAAGTCTCCAGCCTGGTCCATTTTTGATTTGCATAACATTCTGAATGAGGATGTACAATGTTACTTTATGCTTGGAGAAGGAGTATGCTGGCTATAATTAAAGGCTACCCTAATGGTAATGCCGTGATTCGCTTGTCTATGTCATTACTGGCCAATGGGTTGTTCGACCTCTATTGTATTTGGGGCTGTACCTTGCAGGAGAATAGTTAGGTATGCCTTCTGCTACAATGCTATTACTTAAACATATTCTAGACAGAATTTGCGTTGTTTGGATACATGGTGAAATGCAAAGAATGATGATTCAGACCATGTTGGCTGCGAGTCCTTCCAGCGGTTTTGGAGATTAGTGCGAACAAAAAATTGGCGTAGCTGCATTACAATACAATTAAGGAGTACAGTGCTTGTGACTGGCTGTGTTCCTTTGTAGATTAGAGCACACTGTGAGGAGTTTCTACAATTGGAGATTTTCCAGTCCTTCGTGAGACATGGCTATGGGCATAACATCATTTACAATGACATAGACCAAGATTTGACTACTGTCACCCGCCTTCTTGTTCAACTTTGGCTCCATAAACACACAATGCAACAGAAAGGCTATTCTTATGTGTAGATGTGACAAGTTGTAGCTAAAGTTAGTTTATGTGCCATTCAAATGGAATATTTGTAGTGCCACATGTTTGCACGCCGTTGTCAGATGTAGTGCTGTCTATGTAGGGATGGCAGTGGCTGTTTGTATGCTGTAATACAAACAAGAAGTTGTGCTATTACTTTTTAGGGCTAAAATCGGTGAAAAGGCCTACCCAAGAGGAAGTACATGTTGCATACAATGCAGGACTAACTTTACTTTCCAGCAAAAGTGTGCACTCCGCCAGAAAATGATCTCAACATTTTTCATGTTTCATATTATTATTATTGTTATTATTCCCTGACAGCAGTAGCACACGAATCATAACGAGTGGAAGGAAGCCTTTACCACAGTTTAACGCACCCACCAACTGGCTGTATCCTTTGTAGGTAACCTGTAACTTCCACGAGCAAGTTTCACAAATGAAGGTTTCTGGGCCTTTGAGAGACGTTGCTATGCAAGAAATGCCATTTTACAATGACATAATTGAACACTTTGGCTATACTCATTCGCCTAGTCCTCCTTCAGATTTAATTCATTGGCCTAGCATGTTATTTATTTTGTGTTATAATGTTTTGTCGATTAGTGGGTAAATGTGAAGTATAACCAGTCGAAAGTGGTACAATACTGTAGTAAAAGCACTAATGCCTAGCTGTCAACAGGAACGATTAGCTCTGCGATTGAAGCAGATGTGTGCGACGAGTCCAGCATTGTTGTACAATTCGTCTTGCGAATCACGCGTACATCACACGCTGTCACGTGCGTAACCACGGTAACATCGAAAAAATGTGATAAAACCGCATGTTTCACGCAAAGATAAACTATTTTGTTTACATATGCCATGTCCCACCTGCGTTGTTCTTTTCATTTTATTCATATTCTTCTTCCCACAGACTTTTTGTGCACTCCTAGCGTACCACACAGGGCACCTACGGACCCAATTTGTGTACGAGGACTTATGTACACCATGATGAACCACATTGCCGTGAAGTTCGCTATGCATTCCTAATTTCTTTGTAGCTACATGGGACTAGCTAGCTAGACATTTGGGACCACCTTCACAGCAATGTGGTTCATCATAGTGTTGTAGTACTGACAAGAAAAAAGGTACTTACCTCTGCAATTGGACAAAAAGTTGGAGGTTTGCCACTGTGCTGGAAGGCCTTTTCGGAGAATCCCACTCCTCATCAGCAGCACTGGGCAGCGTCCAGATGTCACCAAGCAACCACGTTGTACGCGATTGGTCGGTGCCATCCGTCCGCGTTGATGTTTAAAACGTCGTTTTCACCCGAAAACAGAGTTGTTGTAGTACTGTTGCTTGTTTCTATGCTTTTTCTGCTGGCCATTCCTAAATCCCTTTTAATTCTAAAGGAAATTTTATGCACTATATGAAATAGCACGTTTTCAGTTGTATTATAGCATACAAATGCTTTACGCTTTTGATGAATGTATGTGCATATCTGTGTGCACATAATAGAAAACCATGTGTTCCTTGTTTCTTTTAGCCATCAGAATCCTTCTTGTGAGGTAGCAGCATTTGACCTGAGTGATGCTAACAAGTTTCTTCAATGCCATCCCAAGACCAAGTGCAGGCCTTCCGTAACAGTTCATTATCACCTTATGTTCACGTCCAGTGAGGTGAGTGGCGGGGATGACCAGTACATGTACAGTAGCAGTTAGTATGCCTATTATGTATTCTCTATTAACCATATAATGTTTGTAGGACTTACCTATTTTGTAGCCTTTCACAAAGTGTAATCTAGTGATAATTAGACCAGAGCCGAAAAACTTAAGTGATAATAATGCTGTCATATTATGAACTGCCAATCGTGTTTTAAGGCTTATTTGATGTTAATGAATGACCTCTGAAAGACTTTCATCAACAGATGAAACTAATAGTAAGAGGGAGTAAAGACTAATACATAACCTTCATGATAATGAATCTCAATCCAATGATCCAATCCAATCCAAACTCTGCATTGATGCCTTGGATGTTGCTCTGGCAGCTACATACCTTTGCATGTGTTCATGTACCAAATTTTATAGCATTTATCAGTGGCTGCATCAACTTCCTTCTACTCACTTTCCACTGAGTAGAGCTTCACAATGAATTTGGAGAAGTTCGTTTCAAACTTCCAAAATTTTCAAAAATTTCAAAATAAACAGATGTGTCAAGATGAAGAGAATAACAATTATTTCAAGTTAAAAAAAACTCGTGGGGCTGCTGCCCCAACTCAAAATACTTGCTCCCTTCGGTAGCTGCTGGGTTATCAGATGTTGTGCTCGTGACGTCTATTTAGGAATGTGCCCGATTGAAGTGACGTCTCCTATCTTAATGTTTTAGCGCACTTCCATGAAAGTAGCTAAACAGTGGCAGCAAAAAACAATTGAAGGCCGTGGATACGCTTCTTTCAATGTATTGAAGACAACAGTGCAGCCAAAGCTCGTCTGGAGTGCAGGTATGAGAAAAGGGACACTGGCTGCTCGTACCCCATTTGTTCATTTTATATTATTCTTCCCAATGAATTTTTGCACACTCCTAGTGCATGATACAGGGCACCTATAGACCCAAGTCGTGTATGATGACTCGCGTACGGATGCGAAGGAGTAGGATCTGAGCACCAGTGGCAATCTGATAAGTACAGCGCTGGAGCAGTTTGCAAGGTCCCGCCTTCGGCAAGCCCTAAATTTGGCCCCGTTTACCCGTTCCCCATCCCTTGCAATACTCTATGTCATAGTGCAGTGTCCCTCTGAAAGTTGGATGGCGAACCATTCCTATGTGTGGGAGGTTAGTGGGTGAAATTTGGCCTAAACTCTTGCGCCGTACGCAGTCCTTCCTTGGCAGTAGGCTGTTGGAGAACACCGACAATTCATGACATAGGCACGTGAGAAACGTTGAGTTCTCTATGGCAACGTGGCAACCACCATTGATTAAAATGGCCGCCGTGTGGGGTTAGCAAAGAACTGTTGTCGCGCTGCTCAAAATAGGCCTGCTTGTGAAAATGATGATGGTCAACACATAGCAGCAAGAGATGAGATGATTGGGAAAGTTTGGTAGAAATCTACCCACATCCGTCGGAGGAGTTTGGTGCATAAGAGCGCCCAAACTTTTCCCTCTTGGTATGCTGCAAGAGTAGCTCATTTCTGAACACCTCTCCCCTGGTGATGCTCTAAGGCATAGCATGGTGCCTCCGAAAACGTTTGGTAGCAAAATGCTAACGGACGTGTGAGTTTTCTCAAAAACTCATTCACTTCCCCCTCCTCGGTCGCTGGCCATTAAGGAATGAAAACCTTATTGTGCAGCCTATACCACGGCGTTGCAGTGCTGGGCAAGTTTGGTGGCAATCCGTTGGCGGTCATCAGAGAATAATTGGGACAAAGGTTGTGCCTGACTCCTCTGTATTTATATAGATATATACCACTGGAAGCATAACACGAAGCCATGCAACAAAATGTCTAAATGATAACAATATTGTGATTATGTGAGAAACAATATTGTGATTATGAAGAGAAGATGAAAAGTCTACTTGGTGATCCCACTTACAGTAAAGTGAAGACTGACCCCACTCCAGCCACTGAGAGAAAGGTTCTGAAGGAAGTCAGACAACTTGAACAGGAGGGTCTAATACCCAGTGACCTAGGCAGAAGACTTAAACCCAATGCTAGTGTACCACCCAAGTTGTATGGCCTGCTTAAGATCCATAACCCTGATGTCCTCCTGAGACCCACTGTGTCAAGCATTGGATAACCCACCTACCAACTATCTTAAGCACATCACAGCATTAATAGCCCCCCTAGCTGGTCAGACAACCTCACACGTAGTGAACTCAAAGCAATTTGTAGAAATGCTCAGGGGAGTACGTCTGCAGCCACAGGAAGTGATGGGTGAGCTTCGACGTGAGGTCCCTATTCACCCATGTCACTGTAAGTGAAGCTTTGGAAGCCAATCTCCAAAGGCTCCAAGAAGACACAACATTGGCAGGTAGGACACTGCTTCCACCAGAACGCATCATCCACCTCCTTGAACTGAGTCTTCGGCCAACTTATTTCACCTTCCCCCGGGGAGTTCTTCTGACAGCAAGATGGAGCAACAATGGGATCACCGGTATTACTGGTGGTTGCCAATATTTACATGGAGATGTTCGAGGAGTTAGCATTGATCTCAGCACAGAACCGACCTAGAATGTGGAAAAGATGACACTTACTGTATAATGGTGAAGAGACATGTGAGTGCTTTCCTTGTACATCTCAACAACCTGCGTCCATTGATAGAGTTTACCATGGAGATGGAAGAGAATAATTGTGTAGAGGCTCATTGCTACAGCATACAGTACTGATTAGAAATACTGTACCATAGTGAGTGCGTTCAGACTGCACATACGTGCGAGCAGCGTGTGGGTACGCGCAAATAAGCGCAAAGTTAACACTTCGATACATGCAAAAGGGCCGCTGTTTCGTCATCGCTCTGACGTCATAGTAAAAATGGACGCGGGGAAAGAGGGAAAAAACATCTAACCCAGGTGCTGCAGGAGAATGGGTACCCGTACGAAATAGATAGTCAATACTGCATCCCGCCCTCGACAGCATAGGACACAGGAACAACCACATCACACGCTCTACATTCCCTATGTATCTGGTCTAGGTGAGGATCTCAGGAGAGTCTGTAGAAGGCACAACATCAGAACTGTGTTCAGGACCCCCTCCACCCTTACCCCCTCCACCCTTAATACAAGAATTATGCAGGGTCAAAGACACAGACCCTGTGTGGAAAGCGTCTGGAGTAGTGTATGAGATCCCTTGCAGCTGTGGACAATTGTACATAGGGAAGACCAAGAGGGCACTTGAGACAAGGCTGAAAGAACATCAGGCGGCTGCAAGAAGAGGCGAGACAGAAAGTCAGCCATTGCAGAGCATGCCTGGTCCCAACATCACCAGCCCCTGTGGGGGGAGACAAATGTCCTGGATCATGCAGGAAACAACTCAACCTCAGGAACCTGAGGGAACTGGTTAACAGGGACCAGGGTCTCAGCATCGATGGTTGTTGAAAGCACCTCCTCAACAGACCGCTGAGAAGACAGCCACAGAGCAGGACTTCAACTACCCTACGTAGATGCATGACGTCATCCTTTGTTTGACCAATGAGTGTAGAGTAACTGTCTATTTAGTGCAGACCTCTCACCTTGCAGTTTTGTTTTTGTGTACTCTGATGAAGGCCACAGCATGTGGCCAAAACGTCAGTATTGATTCATTGTGATTTTGTAGTTGGAATAGAGTGAATCACTACCTAAATCACGGAAACAATATAATCTACATTAATACTGAAGATGTAGGGATGGCATAAGAAGTACAGAAACAAGGAAAAGCTATTTTTCAGTGGAAAATTAACCATTGTCCCTACATTCAGGGATGTAGTATTATAGTGCAATAATCTTGCTATTGATTCTGGAGTGGAACCAAAATGATAGCTTGTCCACAGCCTCCACAATAACAAAAACAAGGAGTTTTTCATTAAACACTATATGTTCAAATGCATGGGGACTCCACAATCCGAACACTGGATGAGAATTGAAACAGCGTAACTGATGACACAGTCCTAGAGGACATTTTACCTTTCCGGAGAGCTGGGGGGTAGTCTGGAAGTGCTACTTCTCTTTCTGTAAGATGCCAAAAGAGAATACCTTAGAAATGGCATGAAATTATCTGCCGCGATTTACTGTGTAGCAGGTGTCTCCAAGAAAAGCAACATTTTCTTCCACTGACAGTAGTCTTTTAATGGTTCACAGGGTCTTCAGTCAAGCTACAGTAGCAAGGGACAGGACTTGGGATGTGGTCTCATTGCCTAATACAGCACTTGGCTTCCCTCGTGCTGTATTAGCAACTCAACTTCTCCCCTCATGCTATGAATCCAATAAGAGACTCCTAACCAAACTTAACCCATTGCACACAAAGATATACTTGCCCCCCCATACCCAATTCCGAAATTAAAACGACGGCGCTTGGGAACCTTTTTTGGCCTTAGAATATTGCCTCTTTCAGCGATTTGCATAGCCAAATACCAAGGAAAATGAGCGCACTGCTATACTTTGTAATCAAGGATGGTTCGTAGGCTGAGTTGGGCTTTTGTCCAAACTATGTGCACAGGTTAGGGCTACTAGCGAGCAAGATGGTGATGTTACACAATACTCACACTCCCTCCTAAGCCTTTGACCCTGACCTTTATGACCTAATTATAGAGAATACGATTGACATAGTTGGGGAGTGGGCAGGAGGATCCGTTTTATGCCTTTTGAAGCTACCATGGATTTAGGCATCAACTATGTCGAGACAGACAGCATGCAGCTTCATAAGAACTTTAGCAGTCATTTGTGTGCCTCAGAGGCAATCAGAAGACCAGACAAGGTTGCTGATAGAAGGTGCTATCACTGCACCAGATGCTCCAATAGTGAAGTTTCAATAAGAGTCTCTCAGCCTGAGAAATTCACATACTATTTCTGTTGTCTGTTATGATGATTTATATGTTTGTCAGACTTACTTGCTTTTCAGTTTATGACTTGTATACATGAGAGGTCGGTTCAATGCAGTATGTCACTGCAATGGCCAGGCCGGGCTAGGTTGAACAATCACTGGATATTATGCCTACCAGCCTTCTATACTGAAGCGTCTCAGGAGGGCAAAACAGCTGTCTGTTGCTCTCCATTTTTGTAGGATGACTAGTGGGGGAAGGTGATCACTGGTTGCCATCAATAGGGCTCCGGCCCCCCAGCCTCCTGAGACAATTTGGTGTAGAAGGCTGGTAGACATATTCTCCAGTGATTAGCCCTTGTTAGACTTGTATACATATTTACCAGACGTGCAATCATTTTATACTACTTATTGCACTTCAGCCAGGTAGCTAGTCTAGTCCTGTTGTGCACTACAAACGTAGGGGCGAAGATCTGATATCAATAGGTGCCTAAAAACAGGACAGAAATTGGGTAAGGAATTGTGTACTTAACAGAGGAAATGTGCTTACAAAGATAGTACTCCGAACAAGTAATCATTACAGTATATGATGTAAAGTAATTGCAGACATTCATTTGCAAAAGTTTAATCCTGCAAAGTTTGGGTTTATATGGTATGCATGTTTTGATTGCCCAACCACAAGAGACACTTTGTGTTTACAGGAAGCCTGCACAAGATTGAATTTTCCACTAGAACTACATGCTTTGACTATTGCTTTCTCTGCTGGTGTGGAGGGTATATGCATTCCTGATGTTTTCCTACCTTACCTAAAGATTGGTGATGGTGAGTTGTACATTCAGCAGTTGCATTAAATAGTAAGAGATAAAAACAGGCAACTAGCAAGTGGTACTATGAATGAATCAAGATGCAAGTGTTGAATGCTTTGTTCTAGCTCATGTCATGTAGCATTCGCATATTCAGCTGTAGTTCATGCAAAATGCAAGGTGTAGCATACAATTCCTCCACTATGCATAATGATAAGGACCCACAGTCAGGTAAGGTGAATTTTGGTCAGTTTATATACACATACCAGTACCAAACACAGACAGTTGTGGGGCACATAGTCTGAATGATCACAGTCTTATCACTGAAGAAAGCAGTTTTAGCGATGGGCTCCATCTGATCTGATGGCATCAACCAAAAACTTGAAGAATTGGATCAACGATCAATGACTCAATAAACATTGACGACAATTGCAACAGGCACTGTCCAATGAGAAAATGTCGTCTTAAGCAAATGTGGGTGACCACTATTGAAAAAAATATTTTGAGTTAAAAAGCCTTGCCCAACTTGATGTACTTGCTCTCTTCAGTCACTGCTGTGTATTCAATACCTGTAGCCCGACGGCGGTTGCAGGAGGACAGTGCTCTGAGTGACCACATGTGCCTAAGTGTCAAAGAAGTGACGGAGCTCCTAGAGTTCTGTCTCTCCTCCACCATCTTAGGCTTTCGCGGGATGGTGTGCCAACAGACATTTGGCACGGCAATAGGGTCCCCGGTCTCAGTGATGATCGCTAATGTAGTGATGGAAGAAATGGAACAGAGAGCTCTGGTGACGACAGATATGCACCCCCGGTTCTGGAAACAATATGGTGACAACATGTTCACAGCACCGCTAGTTGACGGTGTGCAGAGGTTCCTGGACCATCTGAACAGGGTGGAGCCGAGCATCCGCTTCACAGTGGAGGTAGAGTCGAACAGGAAGCTGCCATTTGTCGACGTGCTACTAAGACATGATCCCGACAGCTCAGTATTGACTATAGTTTACAGGAACCACACACTGATAGGGTACTTGGACTTGGCATCCCATCACGCCCTTGCCCACAAAATTGCATTCGTCAGAACACTGCACAGCAGAGCAGAGGCCATCAACTCATCTATGGTAGGCAAGGATAAAGAGACGATGCACCCCAGGCAGGCCCTCACCACTAATGGCTACCCTAAAGGGGTGATCCAATGCCACTCAACAGTGCTGAACACCAGATCGGTGGACCAAGATGACACTCAGGGCCCATTCATCACACTGCCCTATGTGTGGGGTGTGCCGGAAGCAGTGAGATGCATCCTTGCTCCAGTAGGTGTCAGGGTCTCTTTCCGGCTACACACGACCCTCAAGTAGCTTCTGACAAGGCCAAAAGACTGTGTCCCAGAGAAGGAACTGACTGGTGTGGTGTACCATTCCAATGTGCTGGCTGCCCTGCCACCTACGTCAGCCAGACTGGCAGATGCCTTGACCAACAGTTAAACAAACACAGGCAGGCAGTGGAGTCAGGACAAGCAGCGACCTCTGCATTGGCAGAGCATGCCTGGGGGACCCACCATCCGGTGGATTGGGACAATGTTGAAGTGTTAGACCACCAGCCCCACTTGCACCAAAGACTAATCTTAGAGTCCATACACATTAGATCACACTCCAGACCACTGAACAGGGACAAAGGATCTATGCCTCAGCCCTACAATTCTTTGTTTTCCAAGTAGATCACCAACCCAAACTGTCCCCCTCCCCCTTCCCCTCCCTTAATTTCAACTGTTAATTTAATCATGTATATCATTAGCTGTCACTTCCGTTTTGATTTCGTGCTTTTTCACACCTCTTTAGTGTACTTAAAGTGAGCCTATCCTCTGTTTTTGTATTCACCACTGACGATGACAGCTGCATAGTTGTCGAAACATTTGGCTTTCATTTGTTCAGGCTTTTGCTAGTGAAGCTCAGTGATAGTTATATACACAATTTAAAGTGCACCTGAGGATTTGATAGTTAAGTAATATAAGCCTTCTGGATGCAAACTTTTTAATCTTTTAGTTGGTGCAAGTAGCTGCTTCATACCATTATGGATGATCTTCGCTGGGACGCACCATCAAAAGGTGGGGCAATTCTTGCACAATAATTGTGGCGTTATGAGGCAGTTTGACGCTGCAGTTATTTTACATTGCAAAGATGGGCTAAAGGTGGACTCAAGCTTGGGGTAAAGTGCTATGCAGCTGGAGCTCAAATCAAAGCTAGCTACACGTACACAACCTACCCTCCTAGGACACCTGGGCACCGTTTCCCAAAAGATCAAGCCATAAGAAGGCTGTAAACTCAATTCGTCAGATGTCATTGTGTCAACTAAGTCTACCACCATTTTCTGCTGTATGTTTAGATCACTTTGTCTAATACTTGTGTTCTCTTCCTTCAATGGGCTTGTCCATGCTTGTCTTTCAACAGCTGATGCATGTGTTCCAGCACAGTCCATTTTAGTATGTTAGGAAAGATGCTATGAGACATATACACAATTCCTGCCATCATCCTTGTGCTAAATACATTGAAACACCTTAATTCTGTCTAGTTTTCCCTGCCAGGAAGCCACAGCTATGGTTTTACGGCATCTGTCCTTCAGGGTTATCAGAGAGAATCCTCAAATGCCATCTGCACAGGCGTTTGCTTTTTAGTCACCTGCCATAGCTAACAGGAGGCTTCTCCTGGCAGCTATCATGGTCTACTCAGTGAAGAATCCAAAGAAACCACAGAATCTGGAACCAATACTTCGTTCAGCCACAGAAGCGAGAATTACGCGTAGCTATGAAGGCAAATTGATATTGTGCAAATGCATACTTAGCTTAGGGCATTTTGGTTCCATAGGCTTTCAACAGCTGGCCTACAAAACTAAAATGTTGTGCAGTTGGTTGTGATTGATTTTGCTCTGTACTGGCTGAAAATCCGTGAAGTTCTATGATCGAGCCACATAGCAACGAACCACTATGATAATGCATTGCAATTATACCCACTTTAGAGGTTTGCAAACCCAGTGACGTCACGGGGAGTGTGGTACTGTTCCACATTTTGGCATTGGAAATCAAGCAGAATCATCGAAAACGGTATGAAGGAGCCATTTGCGCCACCTAAAAGGTTAGGCAGTTGAATCAGGTGGGTTAATACTATTTAAATAATGGGTCCCCCATTCACACCAGCCTTGTGCTGAAGGGGTAACCTTTAAAATACAATACAATACAATGCAAAATATTAAATGCAAAGGTTTGTTAATTGCCTCTTCAGGAGGTCCATGAGATAAGTTCCTCAGCAACCCATCGTTCTCTTGACCGATAACATTGAGTAAGACTGCTACTTGCTACTCAGCTTTCTTTCTATTGGCCTCAAAATACAGCTGCATCCACTCCAGGTACACAACAATCAACTCACTATCAGGGTCAAACGTTTCCATATCCCCAACTATCGCTGCAGCCATGTTAACTGATGAAGACCTTTTGTGATGGACAATTTCCATGAATACGTGCGACCTTCGTCGCCACTTGTGATGTAAGCAACAGTCACCGACAACTATTAAACAGGTAATTATCCAACTAACATGATAAACAAGAGGGTGAGCAGCACTCAACACACGAGGCACGGATCACTTGAAAAATATGGAAATCTACTGAAGCTTTGGGAAACAATGCATCTGTGCATGCACACCAGTCATGTGAATACAACCAAACACACTAAAATGTGATACTATAATGACATATTAAGGTGACGTGTGCATACACTACAGAAACACTTTCATACGTGTATTTTTCAGACAGTACTCTCTGACGTCTATTTACAAATGTGCCCAGAACAAATGGCTACATTTACATACATACATAAGAAATGTTCACATTCCACATATTACAAACACCATGCACAAGTCAGGGGGGTTCATTAAGTTCAAAGATTCAGTTCATTTAGTTCTATTTCTTGTCTCTTTAAAGACCATCACTAGTGTGTCAGTCAGGGCACTTATCTTGGCTCTCCACTCATCCACTCTGATGTCCTCTAGCCAGTCACCACAGTCCGGCAACTTGGCAAAAGCAGGGCCCGCTTCAGTGTGTCAGACCAACGCAAGAATGGTCTGCCTTGTCATCAGCGTAGATGGTCCCAAGGATCCTATAACAGTACAGGATCTCTGTACCTCTTCATGTCAGTGATGTCCCCCTCTGCCTGCTTCAGCCCTACACCCATCTCCTCACAGAACCTGGATCCTGCTGGGAAGGCCACCTGTGTTAGAGCAGCCAGGAAGATGATGAACAGCACAGGGCCCTCAATCGATCCTTGGCGAACTCCCATCTGAATGGAGAACTTCTCTGATAGCTCCCCCTCATAAGAGACACACCCCTCTATCTCAGTATGCAGGTTCTTGAGTGCAGCTACAAACTTAGGTGGGACTCCAAAACAGGTGAGGATCTTCCAAAGCAGAGCACGATCCAACAAGTCGCAGGCCTTACAAAAGTCCACAAAGACTACATACAAAGGTGTCCGCTTTTCTTGGGCCTTTTCTCAAAGAGCTGTCTCACAATGAAACTAAGATCCTCTGTCGACCGACCCGGCTGATAGCCGCACTGTGACTCTGGGATAACTGTGGGGACCAGCCATTGCATCAGGCACTTTGTGAGGATCCTGGCGAAGATCTTACCGCCAATTGCGAGAAGTGCAATGCCTCTGTAGTTGTTTGGGTCGGTTGCTGACCCCTTCTTGTGGATAGGCACAAAGGTACAGTCAACCCACTCCTTCATAACATCGCCCTCCTGTGCATAGTTGCACATGCACACCAGGTAATCCACCAGAGTATCACTCAGTTTCCAGATCTCATTGGAAATTCCATCCTCTCCAGGTGCCCTGATATTTTTACAGTGCCTAACTGCTTCCACCACCTCCTGTCGTGAGATTCATTCGGCCATGACGGGGGATATCCGCTCTCTGTTGTATCTCCTCTAGAACTGACTCATCCACCTGCCTGTCCTGATTGAGGACCATCTCAAAGTGGGCTTGAAAGGCTTCTGCAGTCTCCTTGGCTGTCTTGGTCCTCCTGTTTGTTCCTGGGAAGGACAGTGCCACGAATCTCCTCCTGGTAGGGCCAACAATCTCATCGAGGAGCTGGTGGACCAAGCGGGTGTTACCCTCATCAGCAGCCCACTGCAGATGATCAGCTCTGCTTTCCCACCATTTGTCCTTCTAGACTGCTAGCTCCTTTCTGGCCTTCTCCTGTGCCTCTCTCGTATTTCTTGCCACTTTTCTCACTGCTGCAATGATCCTGTCAACCTCCACTCTGCTGTTATAGACCCAATATTTGGAGCGTCTTCTCTTAGTCCTCACCACTCTCTTTGCAAATTTGTAGATGGCACTGGTGGCATTGCTCCATGTCAAGCCTAACGAGGGGATTGCAGAGAGGGCCACCACAAGCTCAGTGCATGACTTGGACACATGGAGTTGAGATCTCCTATTCTCTTCCTTTCTCTTTCTACTTCTCTTGGCTGTAGCCCCCCTCCCCCCCCCCCTCCCCCCCAGCTTTATCACAGCACGTACCAGGTGATGGTCTGTCAGATGGATCTTCCTTGCTCCATGAAGGACTTTTCGTTTTACAGAAGAGATCCCTACATTTATCTTAGTGTATTGACACACTTTAGCGAAACTAGACAAACAGCAGTGGCAAAGAACTATTGATGGCCAGGGATAGGCTTCTTTCTATGTATTTAAAGGCGGCAGTGCACCTGAAGCCAGCCTGGAGTACACGTAAGAGAATGGCAGTGTAAGCTGCTCGTACCCCCTATGTTCTTTCATGTTCTCCTCCTCCTCCTATTAATAAACAAGTGTTATTCCCTTCATACTTAGTGGTAATGTGTAAGTAGTGTCATCAATTGATATGTAATGAAAATATTCCTACTGTAGGTGAAGTGTGTGTTCCCCTAACAGTGTCTCCTGACAATCCATTGCCGACCAAAATAACAGTTAGGTAAGTCAGTTGTCCTGTGTTTTGTAAACATGACATGTTTCTGTCTTGCAACTTCTATTTTACCTTGTTATGTAGTGCAAGCTTCTGTGGATCTGAAGGCAAAGTGTACTCAACTGTACTTGCTCCCATCAGTATTCTGTTTAGTGACTATTTCATTGCACCTAATGTGAGTGATTTGGGGGCACCATTTGCACCCTTCATACACAATGCAAGTCAAAGTATGCATTATTGAGTGCTTGTTAGTTAATGTGGTAGTGCTGCAAGGATTTACCAGTTCCAGAGCTTGATAACCACTACACTACATATGCAGTGGAATGTTTTTACCAATTAATTGTAGAAATTACTACTAGTGTAAGGTTCTGAAAGTCAGAACCAGTGTCACCCAGATTGAAGCAAAATGCAGCAGCACAGCTTGTGCAGTGGTACAACCCTCCAACCCTGTCAGGCTCTTGCATAAGTTACACATTAATGTGGTTTTCCCCATTCAACAACTTGCTTTAGTAGTGTTTCCCTCAAATATCTGTCAATTTATCTCACTTGTGGTAATGTAATCTACCTGGCAAATCTACTTGACCCACTTCCAACCATTACATAAGTTTTGCATAATAGGTGGGAAGTGGGTCTGGTAGACTTGTCAGTTGTCACTGTACTGCCAGGAGTTGGTAGAAGTGATACATAGAAACAACACTCTGATACTTGCTGACTGTAGTTTAGCATGTAAACACTGGGATTGTATTTAAACAGTAATAGTAACTGTTTAAATAATAATAATAACCCCGCCTTGCAGACACCCCTGAAAAAGCACCACAATTATGCAGACACTTTCAGAAGTCCAAACGATTGGTCCTATTCTAGTAATATAAACTTTCCCTTGAAATGCAGGCATCCCATTAATCCATATTGCGGATAGCGACTGGTGTACCAGCCTATACAACACCATGTAAATCATACCCCATAATCTGGATACCATGAGGCTTCTACAAAATGGCTGCTCACTTTATATTGTTAACCATGCAGATGTGAACATTTACATCTTGTACTTAACCCATTAGCCGCGGAATTTAAATCGTGCGCGCTGTCACGAGTGGCGAAATTAAAATGGCAGCGCACGTGCGAATTCAGCGCACCGCGTGCTTGCACCTGCTGGAGCCTTCTCTTGCCCAGAGAGGCGGTAAACAATTGGTCGCAGCCTGAAGCTATGTTCCAGGAAGGTCGTCGGTCGTTGTGCCCTTCCGAGGATCTTCACGGAAAATGGTGTCCTCCATTCCTTCTTCTTCCGCATTCAGCAAAGCCAAGACTTGCAGCCCAGTCAAACGGGACCTTGAAGGCTCTTCAGCCATCCTATTTTAGGGTTATTTGAAGTATTCATTGTAGTAGCCGCTTTCACTGCGTTGTTATCAGTGCGAATGTGAAGTTCGCTTACCTTCCGTCGACGAAGACGCTTGAAAAATTCGCGTACTGTTCGGAAGCAGCTTGCGCGCAACAGGTGCAACCTGGAGACCAGGTAAGGGCGTTGACAGAAAGCTCTGGCACCGGTTTGGGTACACAGAAAGCAACGTTCTGTTCGGAGGCTCCTCGACTAAGATAATGCTCGAAATTCGGGCAAGTCTAATATGACGCCAAAAGGTGTCATCCATGGTTATGTGCAGACTCATTCATGGCACCTTTTGGCATCATCCGCGGTTAAAGGGTTAATGAAGTAACTAGGGCATACATTCAAAATGCAAACAGCCTCGCTGGGCAGCTGCAAAATGTCAAGTGTGCCTGAGAACATGAGGAAGAAGGCGAAGAGAAGTGCATTGTGGGGAGTAAGCCGGCGCCTACATTTTGTTGGGCATGCTGCTCGCTGCATCAAAGACAGATACCAGCCAGTGGCAGACCTAGAATTCTGGCAGGGCTCAGGTCCTATGCGAAGGGGGCAGGGAAACAGAAGGACATTCCTCAAAACAATCATTAGTGATCTGGGAGTACATATGACTGCTGCAGAAATCTCAAGATGTGCTGCTGACAGAGACGAATGGAGGAAGCGAATGAACTAGCTACATAGGGAATGCAACTACCAACTTACTGATATTGCACAACTTTCATTGGACATGTGTACACTATAGCTTCTTGTATGTAGCCCCAATGCTGTAATAGGCTGACGTATGTATGTATGTAGGCGCACTGCATTGCTGATGGAAAGCTGTTACCATCGTGTGTGCTACGTCTCACAGAGCCTAGCACTAATCACGTCTAGCAAATCTGATTGATAGCTGCTGGGTGACACAGTAGTGTGAATGTTGCTCTTGTTGTAGTGGCTGGACGTTTGATAGATGCGAGCAACATGGCTGGGTGTACTTTGAAGTCGTCAGCACACCCATGAGCACAAATCCAAGTGTGCAAAAGTGCACAGACGTATATCGTCTTTGTCGCCCATGGAAGACAATTCATCCGGGAGTGTCAAGTATTTGATGGCCAACTTGCGTATATGAAGATGTCTTGCAAGATAGTGGACTTTGCGATATGAAGCAACAGCAGCACCTAGAGGAATTTCTTCCATGTCCATACTCACTGTGGTGCAAGTCCTTAGTAGTCTGTCCGACTCTTTGTCTTCCAAAGATGAAAGCACTTTTTTCCTTAGCATAGCGCACCAGTGTGGCAGTGAGAGGTGTCTAAGCAGCCAAACGGTCAAATAGCTTGCAATTGTCACTTGTTATGTGAACCTGCCTCCAGACAGCTCACAGTCGTCTCCATGGGGCTCATTTTGGCCTTGTTGTTGTGCAAGCATTGCACAAGTGACACGAAACTACATACGTGAGCATGGGATTGTATTGTGCAAGCGTTGTGGATATACATACACAAGCATAGAATTTCATTGCACAAGCTGTGGATATACATACGTACTTACCCACGGGGGACAACAACACATCACGATTATTTGCCTCGCTTTTGGCTTTGCAATAATACTGCATGCGTATGCCTAACTACATGATGTTACAAGTTACAGTTTCAATGGGGCTTCATAGTGGTGTCACAGAGCAGCCAAAACGCTTGACGTACACCTTCCTTTCAAAGAGGCAAAGCTTACAATGTGGTCCGTGGCAATCACCTGGAGACCTGGGACAACCTTCATCAACTGATCCCTGGTGGTTGGACCTTCACAGAGCAGTTCAGACTACTGTGGTTAAGCTGCAAACCCATGTGTGCTGCTTCCTTCTCTATCAACTGCAGGTCACAGTTCTGACCTTAGCTTCTCTACCATTAGGTGAATAGTCAGGCAGAACAGCATGAGGCCGAAGGGGTCTCCCTGCAGCTCACCCCCAGATGTTAGGGAGACCTGACATCTGGGGGTGTATACACAAATTGGTGGTAGCTAGGTATACAGGAAAATGAATAGCTGGAATGGCCACGCATATGGGTTACGTCCTATGTAAACAATGGAGCTTGCATGTGGGCAAAATATTTGTCTCCGTATTTCCTCTTATTTCTCCTCCAAATCGCATTCAAGGAACTCATGTTTGGTATCATCGCAAACACCTATCCTTGCACTATAATTGTATGATTAAAACATGGGGATAGTCGGTCTCCTATAAGAAAAATGTCGCAGTCAAGTAACCAAGTAAGCTGGCACATATTGTCAGTGTGGATAGTGATGCAGAGTACATACTGCAATACATAATCATGCATTCTAACTTTTCCATGTGAGCGAAGTTTTGTAAATTACTCCACTGCAAAGTTACATCAAGAAAACTAAATTCCTCTCCCTTTCTTGCAAGTTGCGTGCTTTATAACTCCGCACAGGAACATAGTACAACAAACACTCGCATGGAAATGCTAGGTCATTGCCTTTGCTTTCAAAACAAGTTTTCTTCATGTCTTTTTGTTGCAAAACCGCTATCCACGCAACGATATTCTTCAGAACTATATTGGCAGCCATACTGAACAGCTATTGTTACGTGACAATGTCGTGACTTCCTGCTAAAACATCAAATTTGTTCGAATGAGCCCTCGAGAATGACCGCGTAACCTTCTTCAAGCTGTGCACAGACATTTTACTGCAATGTGGAACAATTTTCTTCGCAATTTGTTCACACAGGAACGACAAATTCTGCTTTTCTGAGCAATTCGGGCTCTCAAATCGCACGGACGTCGTGTGCAGTCACATGCATAGCCACGGTAACACAGAAGAATGTGATAAAACCACACGATTCACTCTATGTAAGCAATGTTTAGCAGCAGTGGACATAACCCACAGGCGCATACAGAAGCCTTGTATGCCAGCCCTTGTTACTGCACAATAGTAAGCTGGCTGAGAAATAAGGGGTGGTAGCGAGACTATAGTGCAGATAAAGAGGTGCAGCAAAATGTTGCTAGATGTGTAAAGAGATGATGAAAATGTATCCAGAGTGTCAGCACAACTTGAATTTATTGTTGTTTAATTGATTGTAGAATTTTGTGGGATACTATTTGGGCCAGCACACATAAAATATAATCATAACTTGTTCACTGTAGATTGAAGCCATTGTAATGGAACCATATGGGCTAGATGTGCACTTGCTTCAATTTAGCAAAAGGGGCTTAGTTATTACTATAATGATGGTACTCGGTGATTGCAGAATAGGCTCAGAAGGCAAAAAACACTGATACTGAGTAGAGATATGTAGGTTGGATTAATCACTATCTCATAAGCTATGATTCTTGATGTATTTCTAGAAGCAACGTAGATTTTGCAGTGATGTCTGGTCAGGCCTGCATGTACTGACACTTTGTGCACCAAGGAGTCATTCGCAAAAGTTACTGTCTGGCAAAAGCTGCATGAAATGTAATTGCAAATATCTTGGTGCCATAACCCTATGAAAAGTGTGTATCTATTTTGTATGTAACTTCTGCATTCTAATAATCCTGTTTGTGTAGATTGATTCACAAGGTCTGAAAGGGAATGTGTGGAGGTGAGTTACAGCAACCTTTTTAGAATTACAGAATGCATGTTTACATACTTATTTGCTGTAGTGTGATGCATGCAGAAGAGCAAGAGCTGACGTCCCAGCTAGTCTTTAAAGATAGCTGGCAGTGGGCAACACAGATGACTCAAGATCATTTGAAAGACTATGTAGTTTTTCATGGAGATGGTAAACACAGTTACCTGTGCAATGAGTGTAATGTGATATATAATGCATTTTTGATCATTGTGTAAGTTCCACCATGACTGCATGATTAAATCAGGATTGTCTTTGTCTTTAAGATGTGAGCTTGTGCTTCGTGTATTATTTATCATTGTCTCTTCACAGATGAAATTCAGTTTCTTCTGCTATTCCCAAGTGATTGTCATCTGCTAATGCAATGGCACCGAAGGGAAACAGGATTTTATGTGATCCTCAGCACTGACAACTGGATTGTCTTGGAGCAAGCTACACTGTGGTTGTATTCTTGGTTTAGTATGTACTAGTGCCATTTCCAAACAAGGGCTAGTGTTTACACTTATAGACATTATTATATACAGTGCAAGTTGCAAAATGCAAGGGTGAAGCCAAAAATAATCAATGCAATATTTTGTAGTAAGTTATAACATTTTGGTAGAGAGGTCAGTTCATTGCAGCAAGCCACTGCAACGGCTAGGCCGGGCTAGGTTGAACAAAGGCTAATCAGGCTAGTCACTCTTGTATCTCCCACCAGTGAAACACTTGTGGTTTCAACAAGGGCGAATATTAATGGGAGGAAGGCTAAGTCATTAATATTCGCTCTTGTTGAAACCACAAGTGTTTCACTGGTGGGGGATACAAGAGTGACTAGTCATCCTGCATTCCATCAGTACGCCACACTGATGAGCCCCAATCAGGGCGAACCAGCTGTCTGTGGCTCTTCCATCTTTGTAGGATAACTAGTAATGGGGGGGGAGGGCGATCACTGGTTGCCATCAATAGGGCTCCGGCCCCCCAGCCTCCTGAAACACTTCGGTGTAGAAGGCTGGAAGGCGTAATAACCAGTGATTATCCTTTGTTCAACATTTTGGTAGTTTGGCTGTCCTGCAGCACAGACTATTGATAAGATTAGACAGCTTGTAAGGTTAACCCATTAGTTACGAATGACGCATATACGCGTCATGGCGAACTAGGCTCAGAAAACGTTTCTTTCTCTGGCTACGAGCTGTCCACAGCAGCGTCTCTTTCACAGGACTTGCAGCAGTATCATAACCCTCCTTTGGCATACTGACCTTATTTCCTGATCACGCAAGCTAGGCGAAACGAAATGCTTTAGTTTGCGAGCGATAATATGCAACGTTTCTTGCTTGTATTTAAGCTTTGGTACGCGTGCGCTGGCATGAATTGGTCTAAGAAGAAATCCACATCTTCCTGGGATAGTGAATCGAGCAGCAAAAATAGTGTGGGGCTTAGAAAAGGGTCGGACAATGCGAATGTTTGCAGGCTTGCTCGCAGGAGTCACGTACGAAGCGCGAAGAGTTCGGATTGTGCTTGAGAATGCCGTCGACTGTCCTGGAGTACTTATTGAAACTTAGCATTCTTTCTACGTCGCCGTTAGGGTTAAGAAATGGCCTTAAAGCGTGAAATACGGCACGGCGAATTTCTTTGTATGCGCAGCCATTTCAATTTTAGAAGTGGGATCGAGCTGGCGCGCAATTAAAACTTCGAGACAAATGGGTTAAATGACACAGTGTGCAATTTGACCTGCAATTCTACACACACACGCCGAGAGACAGAGAGGGAAAGTAGACAGAGAGCGTTAGCTAGAAATGTCTGTTGCAAATAAAGGAACATTTCAGCACGCATTACCTGCCCATAGTGTAACTTCAAATTCTTTCAAGAGTACAAACCTTTGCACACTTCAGTGCCAGGATTTTCTAAATTGTGTAGCACTGTTCCACTGTCTCAACAAACTCCACAAGGGTAGCTAGTTTCCAATCATTTACTATATAAGGCTTTTCTTAAACTAAAGCAAATTTAAGAAACCTCTTTGCACTGGTATATTCGATTCAATTCAATTCATCAATATAGTGCACCATACTAGTTGGTACTAGGACACTCCTCAAACAAGGCAAACCAATTGTCAAACCACACTTAGATCTACTGACATCACATCAACTTGTGCAACATCTTTCTTCATTTTTGCCAAAACCTAAGAAGGCTCTTCTTTATAGAGATAGACTGACAACTGAAGTCCAACTAATTAGCATCACAGTTAATGATGTCAGTAACTGTCACCAGTTTGCTCTTCAGCGCCCTATGTATCCTCATCAACTGCACCCAACAGTGTAGCCCGGTGCTCTCTCCAAACCAAAGTATACAATCCCAGAGAGTCGTTATCGGTGTGACAGTCCCCCTTCAGTTCAGTTGAAATGTATGAAGTCTTTAAGGTGGTGTCTATGCCTGAGTTTGTCGATGCATTCCATGACAATTGTATTGCTGAATTCCAGACCGTTCTGCGCTGGTATGGGATATGGTGTTAGATGGTGATGTTGGGTGCCCAGGTGGTGAACCTGAGAAACGAGACCTAAGAGATGCAAGAGGGTTGCAGCATCTAAGACAAGAGATCATCTAGAAGAGCTAAGACAGAGAGCAATTGACAGAGACTCATTCAACGAAATCATAGACACACTGTAGCAGATGGACAAAAGCAAAGGGGATAGTTGCCCATTCAAAATTCAGTACATGGCACAGTACAGTTTTAAACGCATTTTCTAATGCACATTAGCAAGTGAAAGAGTCTTTTCCTCCCTATCTCTAATGCATTACTTTAAATGTTGCCAAAGACTTTCATGCATTACAGAAGAGAGGGGGGGGGGATTGTCTCCCCATCTCTGGTGCATGGCTCTAAATGATCACAAACTATATTTCTCAAGCCGATTAGCCAAAGGGAGTCGTGCCCACTCAAACTCCGGATGACTCTCAATATTGCAAACAGGTTTTCTAGTTCCCATTAGCAAGGAGGGTCTTGCCCACAAAAAATTTTAGTGGGTGACTCCAAATGTTGCAGAAGACGTTTCTCATGCCCATTAGAGAGGGGGGGGGCGGCCATACCAACCCATACTCCTATGGGTGACTCCAAAGGATGCAAGCTACTTTTGAAGTCAAGTACTTGAGTTTGGCTGAGAAAGACTCCCCCTTGCATATCGGCTTTAGAAAAGTCGTGTGCAGCATTTGAAGTCAAACACTGCAGTTTGGAATAGTAAGACTCATTTTTTACTTACTTGCATGATAAAAGCTTTTGCAATATTCCGAGTCATTCACAGGAGTTTTGGTGGGTAAGAGTCCCCCATTGCTAATGGGCATTAGAAAGACGATCACTGGTTGCCATCAATAGGGCTCCGGCCCACCAGCCTTCTGAAACACTTCGGTGTAGAAGGCTGGTAGGCGTAATATCTAGTGATTAGCCTTTGTTCAACTTAGTCCGGCCTGGCCGTTGCAGTGGCTTACTGCAATGAACCGACCTCTCAACAATCCCGCGCAAGTCACGCTCATGACTTTGCCTTCCCCATTAATATTCACTCTTGTTGAAACCACAAGTGTTTCACTGGTGGCGAATACAAGAGTGACTAGTCATCCTGCATTCCATCAGTACGCCACACCGATGAGCCCCAATCAGGGCGAACCAGCTGTCTGTAACTCTTCCTTTTTTGTAAAATGACTAGTAAAGGGGGAGGGCGATCACTGGTTGCCATCAATAGGGCTCCGGCCCCCCAGCCTTCTGAAACACTTCGGTGTAGAAGGCTGGTAGGCGTAATATCTAGTGATTAGCCTTTGTTCAACCTAGCCCGGCCTGGCCGTTGCAGTGGCTTACTGCAATGAACCGACCTCTCAACAATCCCGCGCAAGTCACGCTCATGACTTTGCCTTCCCCCATTAATATTCACTCTTGTTGAAACCACAAGTGTTTCACTGGTGGCGAATACAAGAGTGACTAGTCATCCTGCATTCCATCAGTACGCCACACTGATGAGCCCCAATCAGGGCGAACCAGCTGTCTGTGGCTCTTCCATCCTTGTAGGATGACTAGTGAAGGGGATGGGCGATCACTGGTTGCCATCAATAGGGCTCCGGCCCACCAGCCTTCTGAAACACTTCAGTGTAGAAGGCTGGTAGGCGTAATATCTAGTGATTAGCCTTTGTTCAACCTAGCCCGGCCTGGCCGTTGCAGTGGCTTACTGCAATGAACCGGCCTCTCAACAATCCCGCGCAAGTCACGCTCATGATTTTGCCTTCCCCATTGATATTCACTCTTGTTGAAACCACAAGTGTTTCACTGGTGGCGAATACAAGAGTGACTAGTCATCCTGCATTCCATCAGTACGCCACACTGATGAGCCCCAATCAGGGCGAAACAGCTGTCTGTGGCTCTTCCATCTTTGTAGGATGACTAGTGAAGGGGAAGGGCGATCACTGGTTGCCATCAATAGGGCTCCGGCCCACCAGCTTCCTGAAACACTTCGGTGTAGAAGGCTGGTAGGCGTAATATCTAGTGATCAGCCTTTGTTCAACCTAGCCCGGCCTGGCCGTTGCAGTGGCTTACTGCAATGAACCGACCTCTCAACAATCCCGCGCAAGTCACGCTCATGACTTTACCTTCCCCCATTAATATTCACTCTTGTTGAAACCACAAGTGTTTCACTGGTGGCGAATACAAGAGTGACTAGTCATCCTGCATTCCATCAGTACGCCACACTGATGAGCCCCAATCAGGGCGAACCAGCTGTCTGTGGCTCTTCCATCTTTGTAGAATGACTAGTGAAGGGAAAGGGCGATCACTGGTTGCCATCAATAGGGCTCCGGCCCCCCAGCCTCCTGAAACACTTTGGTGTAGAAGGCTGGTAGGCGTAATATCTAGTGATTAGCCTTTGTTCAACCTAGCCCGGCCTGGCCGTTGCAGTGGCTTACTGCAATGAACCGACCTCTCAACTTTCTTTTTGTCTATGACCATGCTAAAAATTTTGGAGTAATGCACTTGAGTTTGGGTAAAAAGACTCCCTTCTAACTCACTGGCATGATATAAGTTGTTTGCAACATTTGAAGTCATGCACTTCAGACTAGGTAGGTAAGACTCCACCCTTACTAGTGAGCATGTGAAAAGTAGTTTGCACCGTTTGGATTCGTGCACTTGAGTTGCACTTGAATGGATAAGACTCCGCACAAGATTCTGGGAATGAGAAAAGTACTTAACAGCATTTGAAGTCATGCACTTAGATTTGAGTAGGTAAAACACCCTCCTTACTTACAGGCATGAGAAGAGAAGTATGCAACCTTTGGATTTATGTACTTGAGTTTGGCTGGGTAAGACTACACCCAAACTAATGAGCATAAAAAAGTCGTGTGCAGCATTTGAAGTCATGCACTAAAGTTTGGCTAGGTAAGACTCCTTCTTTACTTACTGGCATGAGACAAGTAGTTTGCAACGATTGGAGTCATACCCTTGAGTTTTTCTAGGTAAGACTCCACCCTTGCTAATGGGCACGAGAAAAGTCGTTTGCAACATGTGAAGTCATGCGCTTCAGTTAGGGTGGGCGATACTTCTCCCTTTCTAATGATCAAGAGAAAAGTCGTTTGCAAAATTCAAAGTCATGCACTTGAGTATGGCTGAATTTGACTCTCCCCTTACTAATAAGCATTACAAAAGGCGTGTGCATCATTTAAAGAAATCCACTGGAATTTGGGTAGGTGGGTATAGTCTCGCGAGCCCAGTACCTTTTATTCAGGTCTTGCTTAACCCACCCGCCCGAAGAATACTGTCTGGGAGTTAGCCTATCCAGAAGTTGTGCAGGCTCCCAACTTCGATTATCTATCGACGCCTTCTTATGGTGCGAAATTCGAAGTGTTACTAGCAATCAGCTTCGTCGGCTATTCTTCTCTGGCTTGATACTAATGGCGTTCCATACGTATGGTGGAGATGGAACACTGCTGCTTTTGTAAGCATCCTGCACTGAACAAGAAGCACTACCAGAGGCTTTTTGGCACAGCTATAACAATACACTGCGCGTCGCCATCGCTGACAAACATAGAGTTTTTGGC
The DNA here is from genome assembly GCA_964019415.1 of Ianthella basta. NCBI lineage: Eukaryota > Metazoa > Porifera > Demospongiae > Verongiida > Ianthellidae > Ianthella > Ianthella basta. Next base: position 4,708,126 of record OZ025875.1, read on the forward strand.
AGGCCTGGAAGCCTTGGCCCTTGGGAGCCTGGAAGACGCTTTCTCACGAAGCAGTATCAATTGTAAAGACTGTCGCATAGTGCAGCAGCCACTCTATGAGCAATTGCTTCAATCCTTGCGCCTTTTTCGCACACCGCCATAACACGTAGGTTTGAACTTGACCCACAACAAAGAGGTGTTATGAAACACCTAGTCCAGCGTTCCCACGGATATTACACAACAACAGTCGAGCTACCTCTCAGACCCTTTCTCGGGCCCTTGCGCGATACCGGAAAGGGTCTGGCCCAGCGAGACTACTGTGGGTAAGACTCCGCAGTACTAATGAGCATGAGAAATGTCGTTTGCAATATTTGAAGTCGTGCACTTCAGTTTGGCTCGGTAAAACTCTCCCTTGCTTATGAGCGTGAGAAAAGTCGTGTGTAGCATTTGAAGTCAAGTACTGCAGTTTGGGTAAGTAGGACTCTCTCCTTACTGCCATGAGAAAAACTTGAGTTTGGGTGAGTAACACTATTTCCTTACTATAATATGAGCATGAGAAAGGTCGTTTGAAAGATTTAAAGCAATAGATTTGAGTTTGGTGGAGTAATACTACCCACTTACATATAGACATGAGAAAGTTGTGTTCAGCATTTGAAGTCATGCACTGGAGTTTGAGTAGTTAAGGCTTTCTCCTTACTGGCAGGAGAAGAGTAGTTTGCATAATTTGGAGTTAGGCATGCACTTGATTTTTGGTGGGTAAGAATCCACCCTTACAGAGACTTTCCATGACGTTGCAGAAATTTTAGAAACCGATGACAGTCACGTAGATCAATCGCAAAGCCGGAGTCGCCAAATTCTGCCTACTGGTTGGCCCATGTGACTGTCTCACGGCTTGCCGATTTTTGGTGTACGTTGCTAAGATTTCGCAATCTCCTATACTATAGAACATTAGAAAGTTGTTTGCAAGATTTAAAGTTATGCACTTGAGTTTGGGTGGGTAAGGCTCCATCCTAACTTACTGGCATTAGGCGAGGAGTTTGTAATGGTTTGGGGTCATGCACTTTAGATTGGGTGGATAAGACTGCCCACTTACTAATGAGTCTGACAAAAGTCGTTTGCAACATTTGAAGTAATGCACTTGTGTTTGCCTGTGTAAGACTCTCCCCTTGCTTATGGACACGAGAAAAATCTTGTGCAGCATTTGAAGTCAAGCATTGCATTTTGGATAGGTAAGTCTTCCTTCTTCCTTTCCGGAACGAAAAAAATGGTTTGCAATATTCAGAGTCATGCACAAGTTTGGTGGGTAAGACCCCCCCTTTGCTAATGTCCATGAGAGAAGTTGTTTGCATCATGTGAAGTCATGCACTTCAGTTTCGGTGGGCAATACTCCTCCTTGCCTATGTTCATAAGAAAAGTAGTCTGTAACATTTTGAGTCACGGACTAGATTTAGGCAGAGTTAGACTCACCCTTGTTCATGGGCATTAAGAAACTTTGTTTGCAACTTTTGAAGTCGCGCACTTGAGTTTGAGTAAGTAACATTCTCTTCTTACTAACTGGCATGAGAAACGTCTTTTGCAACATTCAGAGTGTTGCACTTGAGTTTGGGCAGGTAAGACTGCCCCCTAACTAATGGGCCTTGGAAACGTCGTGTGCAGTCATGCATTTCAGTTTGTGTAAGTATTACTTTCACCTAACATGTACGAGAAGAGGAGTTTGCAACGTCTAAAGTCATGCACTGGAGTTTGAGAGTGTAAGACTCCCCTCTTGCTAACGAGCACGAGAAAAGTCGTTTTCAACATGTGAAGTCATGCAGTTCGGTTTGGGTTGGCTGAACTTTCCCCTTGCTAAAGGTTATTAGAAGAGTAGTTAAAAAAATTTGGAGTAATGCACTTAAGTTTTGGTAGGTAAGACTCCCTCCTTACTGCCAGGAGAGGAGGAGTTTACAAAGTTTGAAGTCATGCACTTGAGTTTGGGTAGGTAAGACTCTCTCCTAACTTAATGGCGAAAAGAAAGGCGATTGCAACATTTGTGATAATGCAATTGCATATGGGTGAATGAAAGACTCCACCCTTACTAATAATCATGAGAAACGTCGTTTGCAACATGTGAAGTTATGCACTTTAGTTTTGCTGGGAAAAACTTCACCCTGCTAATGTGCACGAGAAAAGTCGTGTGCTGCATTTGGAGTCGAGCACATGAGTTTATTTGCTATTGGTCATGAGAAATGCTGTTTCCAAATTTAGAGTCACAGACTAAATGTTGGGTGGGTTAGAATCTTCGTTGCTCCAGGGCATTATACTTGAGTTTAAGTGGGTAAGACTCCCCACTTGCTAATGAGAATGAGGTAAGTCGCATGCAACTTTTGAAGTTATGCACTAAAGTTTGGATGGGTAAGACTTTCCTTTTACTAATGAGCACGAGAAAGGCCGTTTTCAACAGTTGGAATCATGGCTTTAAGTTTGGGTGGGTTAGACCCCCCCCTTACTAATGATCATGAGAAACATGGTTAACAATTATTGAAGTCTTGCACTGGAGTTTGGTTGGATAAGACTCCCCCCTTGCTTATGTATGTGAGAAAAGTTGTGTGGAGTATTGAAGTCAATCACTTGAGATTGAATAGGAAAGATTTTCTTTTTACTGACATGAGAAGAAAAGTTTGCAATGTTTGGAGTCATGCACTTGAGTTTGGCTTGCTTATTGGTATGAGGTAAGTCGCTTGCAACATTTGTAGTCAATCACTTGATTTTGAGTAGGTATGACTCCCACTTGCTTGTTTGCATGGGAAAAGTCGTTGGAGTCATGCACTGAAGTTTGGGTGGGCAAGACGCCCCCATTGCTAATGGTCGTGAGAAAAGTAGTTTATAACAATTGGAGTTACAAACTGGAATTTGAGTGGGTTAACTTTCTCCTTACTTACTGGCATGAGAAAAGTTGTTTGCAAGATTTCTAGTTATGCACGTCGTTTGCAAAATTTGTGAAAATGAGTCAAGCACTTGAGTTGGGGTAGGTAAGACGCCCTTCTAATTTACTGCCATGAGAAAAGACGTCTGCAACATTTGGAGTAATGCATTTAATTTTAAGTAGGCATGTGCAGTACGAATGTAATAAATGTTGCAAACGACTTTTCACATGCCAATTGACAAGGGGTTAGTCTTACCCCAAATGTTGTAAAGACTTTCCCCCTATTAATTAGCAAGGGAGTAGCCATGCTCACCCAAACTCAAGTGCATGGCTCCACATGCTGCTAACGACTTTCCTCGATCTATAAGCAATGGGGGTCTTACCTACCCAAACCCAAGTGCACGAATATTTAGTCTAGTCTTTCCCACCTAAACTCAAGTACATGACTACAAATGTTTCAAATGACTTTACTCATGCCAGTAAGGCAGGAGTCTTACCTGACCAAACTCAAGTGCTTGACTCCAAATGCTGCACACGACTTTTCTCGTGCTCATTATTAAGGGAGAAGTCTTACCCAACTAAACAACTGCATGAATCCAAATGTTGAAAATAACATTTCTCATGCTCATTATTGAGGAGTCTTGCCCACCCAAGATTGATTCTCCCCTACCAAACACAAGTGCCTGATTTTAAATGTTGCAATTTACGTTTCTAATGCAAATGAGCATGTGAAAGTCTAACCAACCTATAATTTGGTTTGAGACTCTAATACCCCTTTCACACGAACTATTATTCCGGATTCAAGAACCGAATTTGCATCCGGTTTGTGTTCACACGGACGATTTACGCTGCTAGTGAACGGTTAATTTCCGGCGTTGGAAGAGTTACTTTTAATCCAGGTGTCGTTTTGGCTGCGCGCAAGAAGGAGGAGGCGGTGAGCATGAGGAAGACGGACAATGGCAGTACAGAACACACTCTATGCGGTAGTGGGGTTGCAGCGGCAAATGCTGGTCTGCGCAAGTTTAGCGAGTGCGCGACGCCTCTTTCAAGGTACGAGAGTGAACAGTTTAATGTGGGTTGAGCACAGGAACGCAGCATTCTTTCAAAATATTGTTCCTGGTTGGAGTGATAACGACTTCAGTCGTGCAACATTTTGCTAAACGCTATATAACGTGTGTTAACGCAATCAACCCCCGGATTCACCGTATAATGCGGATTTAAAACTACCTCGCCAGCAGGTGTTTAACTCGGATTCGGATCCGTTATTTGATCGCCGTGTGAATGCGGAAACCCACAATTATTCGGGTTTCAATGGAGATTAACCGGTCCCTGTGAAAGGGGTTTAAATGTTGCAAGCTACTACTCTGATGCCTATTAGCAAGGGAGGAGTGCATGACTCCACATGTAAAAGACCATTCTCATGTCCATTAGCTTGGAGGATCCTTACCCAATCAGACGCAATTGCACAAATCTTTAATCTTAGTCTTATCCACCCAAACTCAAGTGCATGAATTCGAATGTTGCACCGACTTTTCTCATTCTCTTTATTAAGAGAAGATTCTTGCCCACCCAAATTCTTGTGCATAACTCCAAATGTTGCAAATGACGTTTCTTATGCCAGAATGTAAGGGGGGAGCCTCACCTATTCACACTGAAGTGTTTGACTTTAAATGTTGCAATCGAAGTTTGTAATGCGTATGAGCAAGGGAGATTCTAACCAACTCAAAATTCAGTTCATGACTCCAAATGTTACAAGCTACTTTTCTCATGCCCAATAGCGAGGAGGGAATCTTGCCCACACAAACTCAAGTGCACGAATCTTTAGTCTTGGTCTAACTAATTCAAACTCTAGTGCTCTACTCCAAATGCTGTACACGACTTCTCTCGTGCACATTGCCAAGTGCGGAGTAAAATTCAAACTCAAGTACTCGACTTCAAATGTTGAAAAGAAGTTTCCACTGCCCATGAGCAAGGGAAAGTGTAACCCACTAAGAGCTATGTTGCAAACAATTTTTCTCAAGCCAGTAAACAAGGGGTGAATCTTACCCACCGAACCTCAAGTGCTGCACATAACGTTTCTTATACCCATTAACAAGGAATATTTACCCACCCAAACTCCAGTGCACAAGTCCAAATATTGTAAACGACTTTCCTCATGCCAATAAGCAAGAGGGGGAGTCTTATCCACTCGAACTCAAGTGCATGACTTCAAATTTGCAAACGACTTTAATCATGCTATTTATAAAGGAGAAAATTCTACACACCCAAACTGCAGTGTATGACTCAAATGTTGCAAACGACTTATCTCGTGCCCTTTTGCAAGGAAATAATCTTAACCATCAAAACTTTAGTGCATTACTTGCAATGCTGCAAGCAACCTTTTTCATGCCCATTTGTAAAGGGTAGGCTTACCTACCAAAACTGCAGTGCTTGACTTCAACTGTTGCAAACGACTTTTCTCATACTAATTAGCAAGGGAGTTGTCTTACCCACCCAAACCCAAGAGCATGATTCCAAATGTTACAAACGCCTTTCTCATGCCAATGAGGAAGGTGGATGTCTTACCTACCCAAACTCAAGTGCTTGACTCTACGTGTTGCACACGAATTTTCTCATGCGCATTAGAAAGGGGCAGTCTTAAATACGCAAACTCAAATGCCAAAATCGAAATGTTGTTGTTCCTAATGCCCATGAGCAAGGAGAGCTTAACCCACCATAAATCCAGTCCCTGACTTTAATAAATGTTGCAAACTACTTTCTCAAGCCCATTAGCAAGGGGAAGTCTTACCCATCCAAACTAAAGCGCACGAATTTTCAGTCTTACCCACCTAAACTCAAGTGCATATTTTCAAATGTTGCAAACGACCTTTAACATGCCAATTGTTCCATGACGCCGTCAAATGACTGTTCCAGGGTGCATACCGGACATACTTCGAGCGACATTTGCGCTTGCGCCATTATGGAAGTTATCCAGTTTCGTGCAATTTTAAACTGCTGCGAGGTTTCTTTTAGTTGTCATTTACACATTCTTTTGGTGGTATAGAGCTAGTTGTCACTTCATTACATTTACTTACGCATACATTTGCACCATCCCTACATCTGGCAACATTATTTAGGCCTCCTAATAATACACACTCATTCTGGCTATTCAGCTTCTCCTTTACGCCTTCAGGTATCAGCTAGCCTTAAGCTTATAACTTCTCTCTGCTTAGCTGTGCTCTTATCTTTTTTTTTTATTAGGTTTAGTTAGCCCTGCAAGTTGCTTACTACTCAGTAAACTTTGCTGTGCTCTAGGACCTCCTCCTCCACCAATTTATTACGATGTATCAGTTGCAGGCTCCATATACTATTTGGGTTAATCTTTTATGTAGTTATCTCAGTCTGCCAAGAAACTCCAGCAAACCACTAAGCTCAACTTCAGTATTAATGCTTACCATAGTTGTTCTCTACATTGCTGGCTGCAAACCAGCACACCCACTCTTATACCCATGCACACTGTTTATAGCTCTAGGCCAGCCCAAACATTGTACACTTCACTGCCATTGTTTGTGAAGTTCAAACTCCATAACTATACGTACATCCAGTTAGCTAGTGTCTAACAGCATATCAGAATGCACTTGAACATGCATGCGTCACAGTGTACAGGATTCTGCAATTGCTATATATGTAGCTGTACAGTGTTTCCTCATCAACACATTAGCCATGTACACGGGTGTATGCATGAATCTTGGTGCTATGTATATGGGAAGATGCATGGCTAGATTGAATGGGCATGCAATTTTAGTCGCGCGTGGCAGGCCTTGATATTGCACACTCACGATTGCACAACAATATGCAGGTAGAGAAATAGAGGATGGTAGCAAGACCACAAACGTGGCAAAATGTTTCCAGATATAGGGGTTAATGGTGCAAATGCATTCAAAGTCAGCGAAAGTTAATGACCTGAGTTTTGCATATACCAGCAGGCCCGCCTCTTTGCAGAGACCGACCTTCCTCCTTGTCCTATACATATAGGTCTATTCTACCAGGTGGTTTGCTATGCCTTTTAGAGACATATTGCACAATCCTACATCTGCCCTTGTTTTTGAATAAACATTTTTACACACCCATTTTATATATAGATGCTCTTGTCCCTATAATGGCACAAAATATCATGGTATGCTCATTTCTCAAAAACATGTGGTCACAATGATATTATATTCTCTTCTGTCCAGAACAGGCTCGAATTATTCAAGAACATGTGCAGAAAACATCTCTTTGGCAGGCAAACCACTTAGTTGAAGGGAATGTTCGACAGAACCGTAAGATAGCACTTAAATGGCTAAACTTACTACTGTGCTACGCGGCAGCCATTTTATTATGACGTTAGCATATTATTATACTGATGGGTGGAGAAAATTCGCGAATGAAAATTTCGCGAATTTGGTGAAATCGCGAAAATCGCGAACATTAAACCTCGCGAAATTTTCCCGCTATACAATAGTCCATGTCAAAGAATACTAACATTCCATCAATAGATGTCAACTAGAGTGTGTGCAACAGCAAGGGAGAACTGTGACAGAAGCACCCTCGAAACCCTCTAGATTTGAAAAGAGGATTATTCTGCGGAACTGGCATGGAGATGATTCAACCATCAAATTTTAACCAATTAATTAACAATTATGCAGTGTCATGTACAATAAATCTTTAACATCTCTCCTATCATTTTAAGGGCACTGATCCCACCCTTTCTATAGTTCCAGTATTCTTTCATTTGTTACCTAATGAAGGCCTATACAGTCGTAATGTCCTGCATTGTAGAACATTTGCCAAGCAAATCCAGTTTGCATAGAAGCTATACCAACCATTGATCCATTATATGTAGCAATGAGAGCCAGTGTGCATGTATACCTGTTTCATTCATATACTGTATACTTCAAATAACTCCAAGTTGCATGCCAAATCTGTAATAATGTTACTCAGTGATGTGAAACCATCTAGATGCACTTAGTTATGCTATAATTATACTAATTAAAACATAGTCAAATACATTAATATGAGAACTACTTAGTTTCAAGGATTCTGTCTATGTTCCATTTACTTTGTCTCTGTAGTTGGAACTTGCAACAAAGCTGAAGTATGCCCAAGTTTTTTCAACTCTTCTGCAAAGTCACCTTCGAATAATGAATGAATAAGACAGATGATAATCATAGAAGCCCAAATCAATCAATTAATCAATTCAACAATAGCTGTTTCTACATTGTAGGAGGTAGCCAGAATACACACTGTCATATAAATACAGGACTTGTTAATCCTTAATGAGACGTCACGTTCGTGATGTCTATTTAGGAATGTGCCAGTTCAAAATTACTAATTCCTTGCAGCTACATGGGACTAATTAGCTAGACATTTGGGTCCATGCATCCACAAAGAAATTAGGAATGCAGAGTGAACTTCATGGCAATGTGGTTCATTACGGTGTTGAGTTACTGTTGCTTGTTTCTATGCCTTTTCTGCTGGCCATTCCTAAATCCTTTTTAATACTAAAGGAATTGTTTCTACACAAGTTAATTTAATCTTGTCCAGTCTGTGCGTTCGATTGTTCGTTTGCTGTGCGTGGCATTAAAACGGGTATTTGATTGGACGACGTAATGACGTAACCGCAAACATTGCCGCTCTGGTAGTGTGCAGGTGCCTCGCAGCCAGCCGTCTCTTAGACACTCGCACTTCTCAGTTTGGGTCTTCCATGCGCGACGCGCATTTGCGCAGAAGTTTAATGTTATTGTCTGGTGCGAGGGAACTTCTCTGGCTATCGGTATGTGGGTATTTCTGCTTCGCTATTTAGGTACTTAAGCTGCCAGCGCTCCGGGCTGCTGAAAGCTCTTTCTCTATGGCGAAGTATGCTATTGGGCAGAGAGCTTGCTTGGCTTCGGCACTGCCTTATTGGCTATGGAATAACATGACCAAGCAATTCTTGATGCTAGTGAGGTTGTTCCAGAGCACAGTGAGTTCCAACATGGCAGCATGCCTACAATCCGCAACAAAGAGATCCAGCCGAGTGGTAGTCCCAATGATGGTAGGGGAATGGTTGCTGGAGGAGATTCGCATGCCCTGTGGATCCGGCAGGTCTGCATAGATGGAACCTTCAGGACTAAACCTCTGCAAGAATGAGAGTAGGGCGGTGAGCACCATGTCATGGCGCCATGTGTACCTGCCATCTGTCAGGGCTGCAGTTCAACATGTGCTGCACGTTGCAGAGGGGGCCATTGCACAGAGGGCACTTCTGGTTAAGTGAGTAGCCCCATCAGACCAGGGAGCTTGGGCATGGTAGACAGTCACAGCTTGCCCTCAGTACAAAGGACAGCTGACCCACTGGCATTCCTGTGAGGAAGCGCTGCCAGAGGTGGTCTTCCGCATCAAGAGGGAGGATGTTCAAAAGATCATTCTGGACAGTGAGCTGGCTGAGATGGTTCTCCCAATCCTGCACCTGCTTCTCTCTCGCCAGCTTCTTACACTTGGCAAGCACCTGAGGCTTCTTAAGAGTGTGTGGCTTGGCTCTGTACTGGGCAACGGCTGTTTAGAACTGCTCCACAGCCTTTGGGTCAAGGTAGGAAGCCTTCAGGTAAGACGGTTCCTGCAGAGAGGGAAGACACTCAAGAACATGTGGATCAGTAGAGTGAGCCACTGTTGTCAGCAGTGACATCTTGGCCTCTTCCAGGAATAGCGGGAGGAACTTCAGGTCAAGGCTGTTCGGATGAAAAATAGCAGATGGAGTGGTGCAGCGAGGGAGGTGCAGCCATTTCTTTACCATTCTTGTGAGCCAGATTCTGGAGGGAATAGACATAGCTCTGGGGGATGTCATTTACCATGAGGTGGAAGTGTAGGGATGGTAGCAGTGAGTGGTTCAACATCCATGTCTTGTTGAACAAAGGCTAATCACTGGATATTACGCCTACCAGCCTTCTACACCGAAGTGTTTCAGGAGGCTGGGGGGCCGGAGCCCTATTGATGGCAACCAGTGATCGCCCTCCCCCCCCCCATTACTAGTCATCCTACAAAGATGGAAGAGCCACAGACAGCTGGTTCGCCCTGATTGGGGCTCATCAGTGTGGCGTACTGATGGAATGCAGGATGACTAGTCACTCTTGTATCCCCCACCAGTGAAACACTTGTGGTTTCAACAAGAGTGAATATTAATGACTTAGCCTTCCTCCCATTAATATTCGCCCTTGTTGAAACCACAAGTGTTTCACTGGTGGGGGATACAAGAGTGACTAGTCATTCTGCATTCCATCAGTACGCCACACTGATGAGCCCCAATCAGGGCGAACCAGCTGTCTGTGGCCCTTCCATCTTTTTTGTAAGATGAATATTAATGGGGGAGGCCAGCCTCCTGAAACACTTCGGTGTAGAAGGCTGGTAGGCGTAATATCTAGTGATTAGCCTTTGTTCAACCTAGCCTGGCCTGGCCGTTGCAGTGGCTTACTGCAATGAACTGACCTCTCATCCATGTCTTGTATTCACCCCTGACTGGTGTTCCGTCCACAGCTATGAGTTCATATATGAATAAAGATTCTGTATAAAGTACTAAATCCGTTTATCTTTCCATCTTATCTGTGGTCTCCCTCTTGGTCTATTTCCTGGCTTCTTCTCCATATACACACTGTCTTCGCTAATCTTTCCTCTGACATCTCTTCAATCTTCGTCCTCCCTTGCCTCTTCTTTCTTAGTGCAGTATCTAGAACATTTAACTGCCTCAGTCTCTCTCTAACGCCATCACTGCTTATCCTATCCATTCTCGTCTTACCCCGATCTTTCATCTGGTATCTCATCTCTTCTTCACATACAAGGTCTGTAGAGTCCACTTTTCACTGCCATAGAGTAGTGTAGGCTTCATAATAGGAATATATACTCTCAACCTCGTGGTCTTGCTTCTCCTTAAGATCTGTGACCTCCAGCCTCAGTAATTCAATGGTTCTGCATGTCAACCCAATCATACTATTGATGTCATCTTCGCATGACCCCTTCTCATTGCCCCAAAATATCATTCTCTCTAAATATTTGTCACCAACTGTGGTCAGAAAAACATTGTCACTTTGTTGCAATTAGAACTGGAATGAACAAGATGGTCAAGGATGACAAATATATTCATTGATTATCTTTAAAATGGGCGGAAAAATCTTGAAGCGCATTGTTAGTAGCATTCTTGAGATGACATGGTGGGTTTAGAACTCACTGTATACAGCAGTTTGAGGCTATCATGTTTACAAAGGCTCCTGGGTGCTGACTCAGTGAACAAGTATTTCGAGTTGCCCCATCTCGAAATATTTGCTCCCTTTGGTCGCTGCTCTGTCACTCATGATTGGCAAACATCACATTGTGTCATACACCTCAGTGACAGTACACACACACACACACACACACACACACACACACACACACACACACACACACACACACACACACACACACACACACACACACACACACACACACACACACACACACACACACACACACACACACACACACACACACACACACACACACACACACACACACACACACACACACACACACACACACACACGTATAGGCTGGCTTAGTGTACTATAATTATAACATATATTACGGTAGGTCGGTCCATAGCCTCTATATAGGACCTTTAGAGATAATCAAGTTTTTCTGCGTATACATTTTCTCGTAGAACACATTGTAGCTGGTAGAATTCTTAATGAAAATTTCAACAATATTTGCTCTGGCATCTGCAAACATAAAATGTGAAATCTGCGAAAATGCGAAATCTGCAAATATACACTGAATATGCAGAAGCTTGGTATAGGCATGATCCGCGCACTAAGCAATATTCGAGTCAGCTTACTTCATCATATCAGAAAGTCAATATGGTGAATCTCGATCCCCCCAGATGCCTCTTGGATTGTGATGTTACACTGAATTAATGCTATTTTTAAGTATAATGCTGGTGGCCCATTAAACTGAACAGAGAGTAGACAGCCAAATATACTGTATAAATCTACAAAATTAGGCAAGATGTAGGGATTGCATAAGATACAGAATAGAATAATGTGTAGAGCATTAGCTGCCAGTCCTATAGAAAAGGGTGTTGTACTACATCCTACCTTACAGCATTGGTAGCATCCTTGGCACACATTACTACGAGTGATAATATTGCAAATATTGCTCTGTGTAACATTCATTCCTTGCTTTTGTCATTGTGAGCCATCCCAAAAATGCTTCATTAACATTGGAATATGAATTGTTTGCCAAATTGTATACACAGTACATACAATGGCATGGGGCAATACATCATGAGGCTCTAAAAGTAGTGAAATAAATAGACTATTTTGAATATATGGGAAATAAGAAAGTTTGACCATTACAGCTTGCATCTTGTACAGGAAACACTATTAGACCTGCCAATTATTTGATCAATATTGATACTTCATAAGCTACAGTTGTAACAATGGTAACACCACTATCCTGGCAACACACATCTCAAATAGACAACACCATCTGTCTGAAAAATCATTTCCAGTTGGATTAAACCCTCACCCTTTCTATACATAAGAATGCATAGTCTACTTACCATTTTGGTGCATCTGTAAAATTACATCTGCACCACCAATGAACTCTCCATTCACATACACCTGAGGAAAGGTTGGCCAGTTTCTAAAAATTAGGGCAAGAACACAAATATACAACTATCAGCATTTGCACAAAACTAGTCAAATTATAATCAGCAAGGAGCACTAATTCAATTTGATTGCGAGAAACAGTGATAGGCCTATGCGAATCATCAGTGTGATTGACATCAACAGCAATTGTCCCAACAACTGGAGAGCTGCCACACTACTTCAAGTATGGCCCTTACTAATGGGTGGAACATGCTAGCCAATATCAAATGCAAACTGGCCCAGAACGTGGCTCATGACATGGTTGCTGCATACAGAAAGAAGTACAATTGCCACCCATATTCAGTCATCGACACATCATAGCCATCTACAGTCCACAGTATACTTGGCTGGTGTTCTGTACTCCTTATGTAACCTACACCACTTCATGTGTGCCTACCAATAATGATCTCCAGCGCAAAATGTATAATGGTTCTGCATCTACATCAATCAATTAATCAATCAATCAATCATCACAGTTTATCTCCTATGCAGGAGGTAGCTGCTGTCTTTACAGTATTTAAAAAATAATGTTATGTATAATTAGTTCAGTGCAACATCTATACATAGTCTAGTCAATATGTAGTATTATTCGAATCTGTAGCTAGAAACTGTCTATCCATTTCTTTCTAGGTCTTCCTCTAGGTTTCCCTGTAATTTCTTCAGTGCACTCCTTCTTCACTAATCTCCTGTCTTCCATCTGCTCCAACTTCTCCTTCCATGCTCTTTGTTTTCTTTTTACATTCTCCATCACCTCCTCTTGTCCAACTGCCTCTCTCACATCTGCATTTCTTACTCGGTCAATCCTTGTCACTCCTTCGACTCTTCTCAGGTAAGCCATCTCTGTTGCCCCTAGTCTACTCTCAGGTCTCTTCATCACTGTCCATGTCTCATTGCCATACAGCATGGTTGATAGCACTATTGCATTGTACACCCTCATCTTCGTGGCTTTCTTTAACTCCTTCCTTTCCAACACCTCCTTCTGCATTGCCCCTATCACTCTGGCCGCTGCTCCCACTCTATGTTCAATTTCCTCTTCACATGTCCCATCAGCACTCAGGATAGCTCCTAGGTATTTCATATTCTGCACTTGTTCTATCACTACCCAATCCACACACACGTTGCATTCTTCTCCTTTCCTACTAACCATCATTACTTTAGTCTTGCCCCAATGTATCTTCATTCCCCAGTTACTCATTGCCTTCTTCAACTCCCTCAAATTTGCCTCCATGTCCTCCTTCCTCTCTGTTAGTAGCATTACATCATCTGCAAATAGCACTACACTCTCTTCATTAGTTGTCATCTTCACACCTCCAACAAAATTCTCCATTCCCTCCCTCACTATCTTATTCATGAACACATTGAACAGCCATGGTGACATGACACAGCCCTGCCTCACTCCTTGTGTTAATGGGAATCAGCTTGACAATTCGTCCTTCACTCTGACACAACCTTCACTCTTCTTGTACAATGATCTAAATGCCCTCAGCAGTCTTCCCTTCACACCATATTCCTCTAGCACTTTCCACAACTTATCTCTACCCACCCTGTGATACGCCTTTTCCAAATCCACACATGCCACCACCATCTTCTTGTTCTTCTCTATCATCTTTTCACTCAATTGTCTTATGGTAAAGAGCTGGTCTGTTCAACTTCTGCCCTTTCTAAAGCCCCCCTGAGCCTCAAGTACATTGCTCTCTGTCATGCTTCTTATCATTTCATCCAGTATCCTCGCATAGGCCTTGCTTGGGATGCACAGAAGGCTTATGCCCCGTTAGTTCTCACACTTTATTTTGCTTCCTTTCTTATATACTGGCAAGATTACAGCTCATCAGCAGTCTTCCGGGACTTGCCCATTCTCCCATGCAAGACTCATTATCCTATGAAACCACTTCACCACTACAGTCCTTCCAGCTTTCAACATCTCTGCACTAATCCCACATATACCCGGTGACTTTTTGTTTTTCAGCTTCGATATTGCCACTTCTACTTCCTCAACTGCAATTGATACCCTCTCTTTCTCATCAAGTTGCACCTCCCTGTCTACTTGGTTAACATTCTGGCCTTGGGCGTCTTCTTGCAGTAAGTCACAAAAATAAGCCTTCCATCGGTTACGAACTCCCTCATCATCTACTATCAACTGGCCACTCTTATCACATATTTTCCCAGCTACAACTGCTATATTTTCATTACACATGTGGACCCTACTCCAAAACCTTTTCTGATACTTTTTAAAGTCATCCTCTAGTGCTGCCAAGCTCAATCCACTCCTCATTTCTTGCTTGTCTTACCACTCTTTTCGCTTCCTTTTTGCCTCTTGGTACCTCTCCTTTGCCTTTGGTGTCTGTTGCTGCAGCTACTTCAAATAAGCCACCTTCTTATTCTTTATTGCCTGCTTCACCTCCTCATTCCACCATCTAGTTCTTTTCTGAGCATTTCTGTACGGTTTTGTTCCATACACCTCAGCTGCATTTCCATTACATTCTTCTTAAACTCTCCCTAGACTTGCTGTCCCACAGTACATTGCCCTATCCAGTCTCCTTTCTAACCTCATCCTGAATCTACATTTATAAAAATACAATCACCATGACTCTTAATGAGATCAGATGGTCCTAGAAGATGAGATAATTTGACAGGCTTAGTTACAGACTAATGACATTTGTGAATGAAGTCGTGAAGGATGCTAGCACTGGCACTAGCACATACAATGCTACCAAGAAATCTGATAGTAAGCACACCAGAGACACATTCAAGTATCAATCCAGGTAGAGGAAATCACAGCCCAAATGAAGAATCTACTCCCTCATTCGTCTGAAGACTTTGAGGATCAATCAACCTTTGACTAACAATGACTGGAAATTTATCCCTTTTGAGGGTCCAGCTACAGTGCTAAACCCTCACACCAAGGGACAAGCCTTGCCAAGATCTAGCGTCAAGATCCGATTCTCACCCAAGCTGTTCATACCACATCATGGGCTCAAACCTTTTCTACGACTTCACAGCCTCCCACCATCATCCCCCCTCATTACAGGTTCTGCACTGTCCTCCACCTTCCCCAGGAACACGGTATCTGGGACCATCTTGACCACCACAGGGCTTTGGCATCTGCATCATGCAGCTGCATGGAAGCTGGTGAATCTGTGTCTATGCCTTGGGGCCTGACCTTCACAAGTCTCTAACTCTATAGTAATCCTTCAATACAGATGTATTGAAGGACTGCTATAGAGTTAGTACCACGAGGAGCGGAGGCAGCAGCCCACGCTGCACATCTCCATCTCCAAGGCAAGCAGTCTGATGGTCTCCTGATGAAACTGGATTTTAGGAATGCCTTCAACTCATTAAGGAGGTATAAGATGTTGGAGGCTGTGACAGAGTCAGTTCTACCTATAAGACGCCATCACACCTGTTCTGCGGCAACCACATCTTGA
>OZ025875.1:4724305-4919305 GCA_964019415.1 Ianthella basta
ACCACATCTTGAAGTCCATGGAAGGGGTCCAGCAAGGAGATCCCCTTGGTCCATTGCATTTTGCCTAACAATTCATCCCCTGGAATGTAGTCTGAGGTCTGGGTTTGAGGTCATCTACTTAGACGATGGGCTCTCGGTGTCAGTGTGAATGAGGTTCTGGCTGACTTCAGAGTGGTAGACAAGATGGCAGCAGAGCTGGGCATACACATTAACCACAGCAAATCTGAGTTGATCTATGAGGACACTGTCATCAGAGAAACCATCCTACATGAGGCCCCCATTCTGAAAATGGTGAGCAGCAACATAGCCAATCTCCTAGGTTTTCCTATTGGGAAGTGGAAGGGCATCGTAGAGGGCATTCAGGCTAAAGTTGAGCAACTTCAACTCTTGGGAGACAGACTCAGAATCCTTCATTCCCATGATGCCCTCATCTTCTCGGACACTCCTTCTCCATCCCCAAACTCTTGTACACCCTCCACACTGGACCTTGCTTCTTGTCAGCCAACATTGAAGCATATGATGGCATGCTCAAATCCATCTTGAGTGATACGTATCACCAACGTATGCCTTGAGGATAATTTAGTGTGGACTCAAGCATCCCTACCGATCAGGTGTGGAGAGCTAGGCATCTGTGGAGTGGTCCAGCTTGCACCATCAGCCTACTTGGCTTCTGCTGCAGGCTGTTCCAAGCTTGTCAGTCAGATCCTCCCTCCTCACCTCACAGCCAATCCCAACTGCTTCTGCGACGACGCTCTCAAACGGTGGCAGTAAGGGCATGACCAGGCTTCCCCATCTGATCGGAACTCCCACCGCCAGAGGGTTTGGGATGCCCCAAGAACACAAGACTCCTATGACAGCCTCTTAGAAGCCTCTACAGATCCTAACACTGCTGGCGGTGACTACCAGGGAGTCTGGAGCCTAGTTGAGTGCCCTCCCCCTGTCCTCAGTTGGTCTTCATATGGACAATGATGTCATTCGGGTTGCAGTGGGGTTACACATAGGAGCATCGCCGTGTGCCCCCCACCAATGTCAACACTGCAAGACGATGGTTGATGAGCAGTGCACCCACGGATTGCACTGCTGCTTTAGCAAAGGCTGCCAACCATGTCACACAGCTTGTAATGACATAATTAAGAGGTCACTTGTCACTGCTAAGATTCCTTGCTATCTTGAACCCGTGGGCCTCTATTGATTCAATGAGAAGCACCCAGATAGAGCATCCATAGTCCCTGGAAGGGTAGGAGAGTGCTGGTGTGGGATGTCACCTGCCCAGATACACTGGCAACCTCCTACTCCAGCTTGGCCACCAGATAGGCGGGAGCAGTGGCAGAGGAGGCAGAGATGAGAAAGAGAGGCAAGTACTCACACTTGGAGACCAGCCACCACTTCACTCCTGTGGCTGTAGAATCCCTGGGGGCACTTGGACCAGATGCGCAGTCCTTCCTACAGGACATGGGTCAGCATCTGAGAGAGGCAACGTCTGAGCCCTCATCATATCATTACCTGCTGCAAAGGATTTCGGTGGCAATGCAGCATGGTAAGGTGAACACTGTCTTAGGCACCCAAGGGGACCTGGAGTTGGCAGCTGACCCTATATTCCTATTTAACCTTTTTGCCTTAGAATCTTCTTGTTGTATTATTCTGTTAATTGTTAATAGTTGTTGTTTTAGGCTCACATCACTCTGTGCATGCATTAGCTTAATGTTTGAATTCATAATTATTTTATTCTATTACGTCATGTCATTGTATTAATTGTCATTTTGTGCAAGATAAGAGGATGGAGATGGGAAAATGGTGGAAAGATCTCAAGCAGAATCCCAAGCAAGGTCTCAAAGATGTTGCCCATGTATGAAGACTGGTCCCTGTGTGAGGTGTTAGTGTGTGAAGAATAAGCTATCGGGTGTCGACTGTTGGCCATCGCTGTCAAACCCAATTAGATGCCAGAATTTGAACCGCTTACCTTTAACACTAATTCCAGTCGCAAATTCCTGCGTAAGAAGTAACGCTGAAAGCCCTTGCATACCAGATTGCGCTCACTCAGAAGATTCAGGATCTAGCAGTTCAGAAATTGGAGAACTGCTTAAATTTCTAGCCAAGCCTACAAGGATTCTAAGGATACCCCCCGCCTGTCTCGACCAACTGTAGCTAGAAAACTCGCCACCATTATTGAACAAGTTGTGTCTCGTAATGACGTCCCATCCTGGGCTAGGCTTCTCCAATTTTGCAGGTGTCTTCGCCATCCTCAGCGAGGGGGTAAGTGGTAGAGTTTGGCTTCTTCAGTTAACACGCAAGTGTCTGAAGAAAAAGGTGATCCTGACGAGTTGCACAGTACTGGAAGCTATGGAAGATAGCCAAAATTGTGGAATTCCACTGAGGCATCGGCAGCCAGAGTCAGCAGCAAGTTGGAGGAAGGGGACTACAGAGGTGCAGAGAGCTTGGCTTGTAGCAGGACCACAATAGCAGAACAGTCCCCTTCCACAATTGAAGCCATGAAACTGAGGCATATAAGGCAAAGAAACTGAGGTATATAAGGTTGCATACTCTCATCCCTTAACTACTCTTGCAGCAACTATGTCTGAGGGTTACTTGACCTGAACCTTCCCTTTTGTGGGGAGGGGCATGTGATGCTTGACTAGACTCTACTTAGTCACACAGAGATTCTTTTAAAGTATCAGATGTATAGGTAAACTCACGAATGCTGTTTCACAGCTTCTTTGAAATCTTGGTCTTCCAATACATTATAATAGTCAAATTCGGAAACTCCTGTAATCAAGCAAATGGAAGGAGACAGATTAAGACTAGCATTCAGCATGACTGTACCAAACAGTACAATACATCATGGATGATATGTTCTATAGTTTTTAGTCAGCTGCTGAAAGCCATGTGAAAGCTACGTACACTACAGTGAACCCGAATACCCATACGTTGCTGATGCAAACTTCTATTTTCAAAATAGTTATTTACTGATGAAGAAGGTATATATCGATGCAAGATACCAACCACTACATCCTTGGGGTGTTGAAGGTGTCCCTCTTTTGTTTTCACTTTTAGGTAGGCTTCAGTACGTAATGAATTATATTTCGGGCAATTCAAGATGGCAGCACTCGAGGCCTATGCTTTACAAGGCTTGTAATCATCTTTGTTTGCATTCCACCATCTATCTATTGAGCGAAATTAGGACATAGGCACGTGTATACACGGTAATGCTAGCAAGAAGCCTATTGAATGACTCCTGTGAGATATAGCTCCAAATATCACGAAGACCAAGTGATGGGTATCTTAAAATGGCAGCGTTTTGAGACTCATTTCAACTTTTCAACTTCCTCTCTTGCGTAGTATTTTAGTTGGTTGAAGGGAGATTAGAACCATTTGTTCATCATAATACATCAATGGAAAGAGGTTCCTTGGATGAATTGGCTTGACGTTTAACTGAAAAGCCTTATATTGCACATGATAGGAAACTACTCTTGTGGAGTTTGTTGAGACAGTGGAACAGCGTGGTGCACTTCAAGAGTCGTGGCACCAAAGTGTACAAAGGTTGGTACTCTTAGAGAAATTGAAGTTCCACTATGGGAAAGTAATGTGCCCTGAAATGTTTCTGCATTTACAACAGACATCGCTAGCTAATACATACATATTTTTGAATGCATAAAAGGTGACAGGTGGGTAGAGGTGACCCTGACACTGTTAAAATAGAATGTTCTGAATACAGACATGCACAGTTAAAGTCAGGCCTCAACAACAAAAGGGAATAATAGATAGAAAAATTATTCAGGCATGCAATTACTGTTAGGTTAGATGAGAGTAAGGGTACAGTTAAGCATGCAGGTTATCAAGGTAATCAGTTGTCTTCTCTCTAGTTTCTCTTGCACCATACGCTGAATGACTCCACAATAGCTCGTCAAATCACCTCCCTCTCCAGTTCACTCCTCCCTTTGAGCTGGTAACCACAATCTGGTTGAGTTGCATGGTTAAAGCTGGGGACATGAATGAAACCTCTCGAACCGACTTCAATGGCGGTGAGAGTGGCATCAAAACCATTCATTCTGTATCTTTTAACAAGCTGTGCATACTTTGCCTGCATCCGCTATGCTGCATCCTTGATACCAGCCTCAAATGGGATGGTCAACTCCACCATGTGGATGGAGGAGCCACTCCAGATGACAATGTCCGCGTCGGTCAACAGTGGCAGCAATGGTCTGGTGGAAGGTGAATGGGATGTTGGGGAATCTGCAGTGGCAGATGTGTAGAGAGGAAGGAGTGGATGCAGCCCAGAATGCTTGTCATGCCTGTCGTTGTTCATTTCCTCTCCAGGGCTACTGTGCAGTTGTTGAGCACGTGGTGCAGCATTTGCTCCTTGCTGCAGTGTTGGCACTGTGGGGAAGACATCTTCTTCCACAGGAAGAGGTCCCTGTTGTGTGGCGGTGTGTCTGCGACAGAGTTGAGGGCAAACTTGAAAGAACGCTCTGGGAGGGACTGCACTGTGGTAGACCACCGGTCAGCTGCTCTTCCCTAGAAGTCAATCCTGCACTATCTGGCCTTGAAGAGTCAGACCTGCACTGTGGGCAAGCTGGGCTGCATTGTCTGCTGCCTGCACTTTGGCCTAGTCTTGGGTGGTGATCTTCTTCTTTGTGGCACCTGGGTCCTCATTCATCACATCAACCACCTCTTGGAACGGGCATGCAAAGGCATTGGTGAGGTCAAGCCAACAGACAGACAGGAATTTGCGTTTCTTCTGGGCTTCACTGATGATGGATAGGAGCTTCAGGTGATGTTCTGTGCACCCAGGCACACCGTTGATGAAGGCCTTCTGCACAGATGTGTTTAGGTAGACAATACTATTGATGCATTACTATTACTGTATTAGGCCATGTTGTATTGAGCATGCGCAGTGTGTAGCCACGTGTAGTTTTTGATTCATTGCTACCCAATGGTCCAGTGTACGCATGTTCAGCGGACATCCTACATGGTGTCAGAAGTGGGCCCCTGAGCGCAATGGTCAGCTACAATGTCTCTCTACAGCCCCCACCTGCCTTCCCTTTCGACTCCCCAGACGAGTGACCGAAGTGGTGCCGGAGAGTTGAGCAGTTCTGCATTGCATCGGGATTGGCAAGTGAGTCAGAGGAATGCCAGGTGAGTACCCTCCTGTACTGTCTTGGGGAGCACTCGGAGAATGTTTTGGCATCCACTGCCATCATGGATGCAGCCTGGAAGAAATACGCAGACATCCTCAGCTAATTTGACATGTTTTTCAAAGTCAGGAACAACTTTACATTCAAGCACGCCCGCTATAATCGCCAGTGCCAGGGCGAAACAATGTCAGTGGAACAATACATCACTAGCCTGTATAGTCCGGCAGAAGACTGCCAGTATGGGGGCGCTTAAAGAAGAGATGATCAAAGACAGGATTGTAGTTGGGATCTGTGACACAGCCTTGTCTGAGAAGCTACAGATGGATGCAGACCTGACTCTGGAAAAAGTCAAGACCATGGTCTGCCAAAAGGAAGGTGTCCATGAACAGCAGGCGCTCTTGTAGAAAGGTATTACGGAAGAAACCTCATCCCTCGATTCCGTCAACAGATGCTTCATCCAGCAAAAGATCAAAGGGGCCAAACAGTGGAAAGAGGAACTCCCCAACCTTCTGCAAGCAGGCACATGCGCTGTGGAAAAGGCCCCGAATGCCCTTCAGAGTTGCCCAGCCAGGGACTCCACCTGTCACAGGTGTGGCAGAACAGGCCACTTCGCGGCCAAGTGTTTCTCAAAAGCCAAAGCAATTAATTTGTTGGAAGACGACCAGCTAGATATTGCATACTTGAACACAGTCAGAAGGTCTACATGTCCATCCACAACTTGGAATGTCAATGTGTAGGGTCAATGGCCACCAACTGGAATACAAAACTCGACACTGGTGCAGAAGTGATGGCAGTTTCAGAAGGGGCATTCCACTCCATGGGACATACAGAGCTGTGCAAGCCATCCAAGCGGCTTGTGGCCCTGATAGCAGTCCCCTCGAGGTACTAGGAAGCATCAATGTGGAACTCTTGTCATCATGAAAACACCAGCACACAAGAAGTGTTTGTTATCCGCCACTTACAAAGCAACCTGCTAGGCATACCAGCCATCAAATCCCTCCATTTAGTGCCCCCTGTTTATGCTACTACGGTCTATAGAAACTTTCCACAGCTTTTTGAGGGATTGGGTACTATGGCTGGTGCCTATGACATCCAGCTAAAAGCCGATGCCAAGCCCCAGGCCCTCTTCACTGCAAGGCATGTGCCCATTCATCTCCATGCCCAGGTCCAGGCCAAGTTGGAATGGATGGAGTCACTTGGAGTGATTTCCAGAGTGGACAAACCTACAGAGTGGTGTGCAGGCATGGTGGGAATGGTGGTTGAACACGTTCCTGGCAAGTTACTTTACACCGCCGATGCCCTTTCCTGTAGCCCACTACATGTGAATGAGGATACCACGATGGACAAATATGACAGTGTGGAGTCCTATGCGGCAATGGTCACCTCGACCCTACCTGCCAGCAGTGAACGGCTGGAGGTATACCACAGAGCACAAGCAGCTGACCCCATCTGCCAGAACGTTATTGCCTTTTGTCGGTCCAAATGGCTCAATAAGTGAGCCATACCAGCTAATCTGCAGTCATACTGGGCAGTTCGTGGTATCTTCAGTGTCCATGAGGACCTGCTGCTCTATGGGGAACGATAGTGGTACCCCACCAGCTTCAACTGGAAACACTTCACAAGCTCCATCAGGGCCACCAAGGGATCCAGCGTTGTCGTGCACGCATCTACTCCGTGTGGTGGCCGGGGGTGTCGAGTTATGTGGAAGACTTCTTGAGACAATGCCCTGAATGCTCCAAGTCACTTGCTTCGACACCTGAGCCATTGTGCTTTACTCCCCTGCCTGCCCACCCTTGCACCCATGTTGCAGCAAACCTGTATGAGCTAAAAAACGTAACTTATCTAGTTGTCATCGACTATTTCTCCCGGTATCCAGAGGTCATAAAACCTGCCAGCACCACCTCCACAGCCATCATCACAGCACTTAAGTCCATTTTCTCTCGCCACGACATCCCCAATGTATTCATGTCAGACAATGGACCTCAATTCTCCTTCCACCTAATGAAGTCATTTGCGGCCACATATGGCTTCCGATATGTCACCAGCAGCCCCCACTACCCCCAGAGCAATGGCCTAGCCAAGAGCATGATGAAAACCGCTAAAGCTTTGTTATCCAACGTCCCAGACCCTTACATAGCTCTATTGAGCTATTGTGCCACCCCCCTCCAGTAGTGCAACCTCAGTCCAGCTGAGCTCCTGATGGGGAGGAGAGTCAGAACAGGCATCCCCGCTCCCACCAGCCAGCTTCTTTCACAGTGGTCTTATCTTGAAGACTTCCGTCACAAAGACGAGGCGGTAAAGAGGAAACAGAAGAGAGGCTTTGATCGCCATCATTGCGCCAGACCACTTGAGCCACTGGCAGATGATACTCCAGTCTGGGTCCATGGTGGGAACCCTCCAGTGCAAGGCAGAGTGGTCTCCACAGCTGAGACACCGAGGTCCTATACTGTGACCACTCCCGCTGGCCAAGTCTGTCTACCCCAGGGTCTGTTTGGAAGTGGATGCTGATCCCTTTGATAGCCATGTAGATCATGCTACCCCAGAAGTCTCTACCCATAATCCAACCACCTCAGAGTGTGACCAGATCATGACAAGGTCCAACACCGGTGTTCGCCTCCAACCCCCTGAACATTTGACCTACTAGCTTAAATGGGAGATGTGGAGTGACTGACATTATATGAGTTGCACTTAGGTATAGACAGCACTATTGATGTGTAACTATTATTAGGCCATGTTGTATTTAGCATGCGCAGTGTGTAGCCACGTGTGTTTTTTGATTCATTGCTACCAAGTGGTCCATTGTACACATGTTCAGTGGACATCCTACATGAATGACTTTGGTGAAGTTGAATAACTGCTGGCAAAAAAGGATTCAGTTTCATCCTTACCAAAGGTCAGTTGGATGGGTGTGCCATCATCTTCCTCCAGGACCTTCCGGGCAAACTTGTGGAGATCTCTGTGGCACTCTTTCCTCTGCTGCTTTGCATCTTAGCATCTACCTTCCTGGCCTTCTTGGCAAGCTTGCTGTGCTTGTGCACAAGCTGATGGAAGTCTTGAGCAAGTAGTCTGACTTCCTTGGGGCTGTTTCCACTTCTTCTCAATTGTCTCACCCTCTTCTTCACTGCATTCTTCTCTACTTTCATCTTAATCATCACATTTTGATCTCTTCGTGGCTTGGGTGGGTGTTCATGGTGCTGATTGGACGCTATGGTACCATGCTTTGAAGTGAAGAATGAGTAGATGCCATGGCAGAGGAACTCGTTCATGGTATCCACATTGACTCCCACGTGAACAGCTGGTAGAGTGGTGGCTTGAAAGAGCTAATCAGACTCCACCCAATCCTATGGTGTTGGGCAGCTTCATTGCTGGTAGGATTGAAACTGGCCATGTCACTGGTGATATAGGTGGTGGTTGGGCTTGGGTTTGGGATGAACTGGGATCAGGGACCCTAGCTGAGTTTGCATCTATTGGGGTAGGTGACGGTGACGTAGGTGGCTGGGTAGGAGCATTCTTACAGGTAGCACTGTTTCTCAGGTGAGTATCTAGATGCTCTGACTTTGGGCAGGGCACTTCCTTAGCCTTGGTGGTCACAGTTCTTGGGGAGAGTCATTTGTGAAAGAAGATGGGTGTAATCCATTCCCTGCCTTTGAGGGCACCCTTTCAAGCGGTTCCCAAGTCTGGCAAGGACTTGGAGACAGAAGGAATAGGCTCGGGAACCATTGGGTACAGCTTGTGGATCCATGCTTGAGGTGGCAAAAAGGTGTTATAGTAGTAGTTTCCAAAACTGCCGAGCTGGTTGAGGGATGTAACTGATGGTCTCCCGGAAGAGTACTGGGGGGGAGGAGGGGGGGACTGAACAACAAGCGGCTCTAGAAATGGTATTCTCTGCTTCTTTTTTTTAGGTACAAGAGAGCTATTTCGCTTTACTAAATTAGAAGTTGAGCAACTACAAGTTCCACTGTGCATTTCTGCTGAAGTGCGAGAGCAGAACGAAAGCAAATAGCAGGATTCTATCTAGGATGCAAATATTTTTTTGGGAGGAGAGGATTTTAATAAAAAGAGAGTGTGGGGAATCTGGGTACATGCTCCCCCTGGAAAATTTAAGATTTTCATTCTCTGAGATTGATTCTGACCTGATCTGAGTGGCAAAATTACATTTCTGGAACCATGTTTATGCACTCGTCTTGTCAGCACTTGTGCGAATGATATCTAATAAATTGCTCCACCCATAGATTTAGTGTTAGCTATACTGGAAGCCAGGTGATAACTTTATCTATGAAAATTTAAATTGCAACTGGGCAAATATTGGGGGGAGGGGGGGTGTTTGGGGGAGAAGTTTCCCCCGCCCCCCTGGTAGATTGAACCCAGAATGGTCAGGACTGGAAGGACTAGTTGCTCAATGAACTTATATCTTTTTCAGTTTGTTGTCCTCTGTGATGTAGGACTTCAACCGAGATACAGTGCCTCGTACTGCTTGGCCTTCAGCAGACTGTATCCCAGCTTTATAGCTGCCCTGGAGATTGCCACTCTCACTTCTTCAACCGGGTATTTGTTTGCCATCACACTCGAGGCTACAGGTAACAATGTGAACTAGCAATCTGATTGGCGCTGCGCACATTCTGGCAGCTGTTACAAGTACCTGTCTATTTTCACTAGACCATCCCTCGCTCACTGCGCTCGCGAGGGAAGGGAGGGGTTGGGAATGAGACTAGCTAGTTAGGTAGTACAGAACTTGTATCATTGCTCTGCTTCTAGTTCCGCTTGCACCAGATCTGGGAAGATCCAGTCACTGCACACTTGACGACATCCATCTCTAGGGCGAATTTTGTTGCTGCATTGGCTTTGACTAGGTTGGAGAGCTGCTTGAATCCAGCCATGTGCAAGAAGCCCCTGGAGCCAACCTCAAGTGTGACAATTGCGGTGGTGTGCCCACTGGCCCTGCATGCATCTTTGAGGTTGGATATCCTCGAATGTATAACAGCATTCTTCTAAATGACATGATGAAACAACAATAATTTCACTTAAGAGCAGTCAATCAAATGTTATAGCCATTTAGCCAGCTAAATACATATGGATGCCGCATACCTAATGTGGTTAGATGTTAACAAACAATTGGTAATTGGTGATAAAGTAGGGACAAACAGCAAAAAACACTTGTGGAATTTCTGAAGAACTGACAAAAAGGATTGCTGCTGCATATCGAGAATACAACCTCTCTCAATAATTATTGTTTCATGTTCGAGGAGGCCTGTAAGAAGAGTTCAGGAGCACTGATTTAAGAAAAGTTGCTGCAGATCTCCTCTACCCATCAAGCAAAGTATCTGCAGTGGTCCCCATAAATGTGCCTTGGCCTGAGTATTAATATATACTAGCAGAGAAATGTGCCTTTGGCACACTTCTCTGCTCTAGCAGCTGACGCAGTTGCTTCTGATGCCAGTGCATCAACACAAAGCAGTTTCAATGCTGGCTTTCAAGTAATGGCTACTGAGTGAAAGCTGTACCGAGCTTGTAAGTTGCTGTTATGGAGTAACATGCAGTGGACTCCTTGCTGCCCCTATGAACTGACTCCTGGTTCTTCCCTATGAGCTGATTCCTTAAGCTTGTTGTTCCCTAGAGCTGAGTCCAGGTGGTGACTCTGGAGTGAGCATGTGTCTCCTTTTCCTCCATGAACCACCCTCTGCAAGGTCTGTACCTTGTAGCTCCCTCCCAGGTAAATGGAGAAGACTCCTTATGGCCCCTTTGAGATGATTCTTGGTTTTTCCCTTGAGATGATTCTTGGTTGTTCCCTTGAGCTGACACCCCTTGAGCTAGTTCCTGGTTGATCCCTTGGGCTGAATCCTGATGAGTATTGCTCTTTCAGTGATGAAAGTTGTCGACGGCTCCAGAGAGCTTTCATCATCCCTGAATGTCTTGATTTTTTGCATCACACTGCAGCAGTAGCTAAGGGTGCAATAACTGCAACCATGTCATCGGTCCATTGCACAAACGTAAAACCTGGATAACTTGAGCCCATCCTGTCGCCATTGAGCCACTTTCCCTCTCACAAGAAGACACTTTCTGCTATATAGCTTATGTCACTCATCGCCTTCTACTGTGAACTATAACAATAATAGTAAAGAAGCTATTGCACCATTTCCCAAGGAGGAGTTTTGTAACAACTGAATGTGCTGCAAACTCCATAATTGAGTTTTCTTTCCTCCATAAAACAAAGATGGCATCCCACAGGTGCAAAATCTATATTTTGCAAACCTTCATTGAAACACCCCACTGAGGACACCCTCCAGATAGTGCTTAGAAGATAGGATTGTGTTTGCTGCAAATCTTTCTGTCGGTTTCAGAGATTAGTGCAGACAAAAATTGGCCTAGCTCCAGTATAGTAAGTCCCACTTGAAATTTTAATGTTGTTGCCGTGCCTACATGTGACATGTTACTACATCATTTTTGTAAAGGATGTTCATGCTAAGGATATGCAGTTGCACACTCTTATCTCCTGTGCATGCACTCCTTAAATTGTACATATATCATGTACCTGGTAGCATTCAATTAAATCACTACAAAGCATCAAGACATTTACTTACCGTGCATGTTGAGAATCTGAACAACCAGGCGGCTGAAACCACACTGTAACAAGAATAAAACAATACAGAAACTGCTACATTGAAGACAGGAACTACCGTATAGTAGAACAAATTTGCAGTTAACATTTGTGATTTGTGTATTGACATTGTGCATTTGTGTTTAATATTGCGTTTTTTGGTTCTTGTACACAAGGAGCAATTAACTTCTTCTTTCGTAATTCTCTTCATAATTTGTCTTCCACATTCTGATGGTACTTTCCATCAGATCAATGTCCCATTGCTAGGAGTACATCACTATCGTCCATTAACATGCTGACTCCACTGTGTAGTAAGCATCCTGGGCCTTCTGTTGCGCTGTAGAAAGGCCCCAGACTGTCATCATGCATGCACGTTGGAATTGGTTGGAATAGATCCCTTGGTTTTCCCTCTTCCGGAGTCCTTAAGGGTTCCATTCTTGGCCCTACCCTGTTCTCTATTTTCATAAATGATCTGCCTTCAGTCTCCTGAATCTACTGTCCTCTTTGCAGATAATACAACTGTCTACATTATTAGTGATGATATATCTTCCTCAAATTCCTCCCTATAACTTTGTCTAAATCTGGCAAACATGTGGATGATCAGGAATGGCCTCAAACTCAACACATCAAAGACCAAATGCATGCTTCTGCACTCTGCCTGCTGAGTAGTTCACGGTTCCTTGGCCTTGAATATTGATGGACTACCCATTGAGCAGGTCCGAGTCTTCAAGTTTCTTGGTGTCCATTTAAATGATACCCTTACTTGGAGTGATCTTGTAAACAAGTTTTGCCTCAAAGTCTCTTGAAACCTCAATCTTCTACGTCGTATCTCCTGGTTCCTTCCTAAGTCACTTCTTATCCTCAACCTGAAGTCCTATATACTCCCTACCTTCGATTACTGTGATGTTGTGTGGTCCAGTTGCACAAATGATGAAGCAAAGCGCTTGGAAACTCTTTTAAACTTTGGCTGTCGTCTTGTCCTTCGAAAACTCTATTTCTATTCTGCTGCTGCTTCTCAGAAGGAGCTTGGTCTTACTACTCTGACCATTAGGCACAAACTTCATACCTGTATTATAATGTTCAAGTGCCTTCATTCTTTGGCTCCACCTTACCTCAGTACCATAATCCACTCTTCTTCATCCTGCCACTTCACTTGGTCTTCCTGCACTCACCAAATTAATCTTCCTACGGCCAGGACTTCTTTTGAATGCAAATGTTTTAGTTTTGTGGGCGCCTCAACTTGGAGAGCTCTCCCAAAAGAAACAAGACTGATAGATGACCTCCATACATTCACCAGACAATGCATGGATTTACTTTCCCATTAACATGATCTCGTGCAAATTTGTTCTACATGATTACCTTAATCCCATTCTTATCAGTTTACATGTTACTTAATGTCCAATCAGTGTTAAATTAAGGTCACTCCTCATCTGTATAGCCCAATGTATCCTTTGCTTTTCTTTTTCCTCTCTTACTTTTCTTTTCTGTCTTGTTGGGTGCCTGTTAGAGTAGCCATGTGGCGAAAGGCTTTCCCAACTAAAATAGGATTCCTGACCTGACCTGACCTGACCTGGAATTGAAAGCGAGGAGAGCAGACACCTTCCTGTTGGTAGCTACTTCAATTGCCTTTAGAGTTTCACTGTGCTTGATAGGGAGCCATTAAGGTCAGTGAGAGACATGCACAGAACTGAAACGTATCTCATCAGGGCTATAAGTGCACTAAGCACTGGAACAAATGGGGCTACAATACAATTCACGAATATGATTTGTGCAGATACAATTTTCATGAATATAGACATATTGCAAAATAAGTTAGTTTTATCTCACAAAATATTTCTGCTATACAGTAAAGCAGAAATTTACTATCCAAGCCAATTGTGGGTGGGTTTTAAATTAAGCAGCTTCTTAGTTTCTGAAGCCAACATATAGTTAATTAATTCCACTATCCTATTCAATTCATGCATTTGTTCAGGAAGCACGTCAATCCAACACAACATGATTTATCTCACACTTCAAATGTGCTAGAAAGATGAGGTGAAGATATAGCCGTCGATTAGCTGCAAGAGGTGCATCCACTGCTGCCTGTGCTAACAATGCACCTGAGGAACAATCTTCACTACCTATCCGAGGCTTACACGATGCCTAACGTACAAATGCGACGCTCTCAGTTATCAAAGAAAAGTTATGACACTAAGCGAATGTGCACTTCAAAAAGTCAAGAGCTTATGGACAAAAACTGTGAACCATAGCAAGCAAATCAACACATAGAAGCTGCAAGAGGTACATCCACTGCTGCCTGTACCAATAATGCACCTGAGAAACAATCATCACTGTGTTCGACACAGGTGAGTGTCATGCGTATAGTTCTGAAATTCTGGACCAGGTTTTGATATCATTTCAGCTTCCCTGTTCTCCTCATCCATGCGTCTATTCAAGCAGCAACTCAATCCAAAAGGAGTGAGTGTGATTTGGTCAACACAAGGATGAGGCCAAGACATAGCCTTCGATTAGCTGCAAGAGGTACATACACTACTGCCTGTGCCAATAATACACTTAAAGAACAGTCTACACAGTGCTTGCCACATGTGTGTGTGATGACTATGATACTGCAGTAATAAAGCAATCTGAATGCTTTTTGCTATCCTGCATGTTCTGTTAATACATGCATCTGTTCAGGTACTGAATCAGTCCAGGAGGAATGGATGTGATTCGTTCAGCACTTCAGCTACAGGGATGAGGCTGAGAAGTGGCCTTAGATCAACTGCAAGAGGTGCATCAACTGCTGCCCATACAGTATCTGTGATGTGGTGAATTATGAAGAGGCTCTGGTTCCAGAAATTTTCCTATTTCACTATTGTGGCTCACTCTATGCCAATACCTGTGTGCTCTGCTCTGTATACAGGTGGCCTCATGAGTGAGAAACGTTATGCTGCAAGAAGGGAACAGTGAAAGTGGAGCCAGTACCTCCTCTACAAAATGACATGAAATCACTTTTTGACTCAACCCCTTTAGGACAGGTTTTCCTCAACTCAGTGAGAGCATACAACAATGCACTAGCCCTGGCATCACTTGGTTGCAAGAAAGCTCAGACATCAGGGTTCAACCCAACTTTCACTATCGAGGGAAAGCTCTCCCACAGGATTGGGTCTTTGCTACCACAGGTAAATGAACACCCAAAGTTTGCACGGTTGTTCTTCCATGACACTGAGAATCAGGCACATAACAGGGTTTCCCATCACACTAGTCTGGACCCTGAAATTTGTTGGCCAACTCCAAAATACTTTGCATGAGCATAACAGTTATGTTCAGGCCTTTAAGAGTGCTATTGAGCTTACAAGGCTTCATGATGTGCAACTCATTCTTCATGCTGACAAGTGTATGAAGCCAAGCGATGAGCATTGCAGAAGGTATAACCTGCCTGTGTCCAGTGAAGTGCCTGCCTTGGTGCCCGGTGACTTTGCAGGCAATCTTGATGTCATTCTTCATTGCAGAGAGGGTGGGCTGCGCAGAATCAGTACCCTCCACCGGTCATATGATCCTCTGCAGTATGTTATCCCTTTCCCAAATGGTACAGATGGATGGCAGCTTGGACTCAAGCGAACTACCAACCAGATTTTGACTGCATCAGATTTCTATGCTTTTTGTTTGCAGGTGCGAGTACATGATTTCAACATCCTAATGAGAGTTCGCAGGCTGATGCAGCAGTATGTAGTGGACCAGTGGGCAAAGATTGAAGGAATCTGAATGGAGTGGGTGTGCAATAATCAGAAGACCATTTGTGTGGAAAAGTACCAGGGACTAATTGACGCCCAGGAGCAAGGAGATTTGGTCAATGCTGGTAGAAAAATCATCTTGCCCCCTACTGTGTATGGATCACCTCGCTTTTACTGTGAAGCATTTCAGAATGCCCTGGTCATTGTGAGAACCCTTGGGATGCCTGACATTTTTGTCACATTCACATGTAATCCCAGAAGGAGAGAGATCAAGGAAGCACTCAACCCAGGTGAGCAACCACATGATTGTCCTGACATTGCATGTAGGGTCTTCAAGCAGAAGTATGATGCTCTCATGGATGACTTGATCAAGAAAGAAATCTTCGGCTGAGTTTTGGCACACACTGCAACAGTGGAGTTTCAGAAGCGAGGTATGCCCTACGTGCACATCCTTCTTATTATGGAGGAAGTCAGCAAGCCTAAAATATCAGAGGCCATTGATAGCATTGTCTGTGATGAACTGCCAGACAAGCTGTCAATCCTGAACTACACAGAGTCATCACAAATAGCAATGTGCATTGATCATATGGTGCCATCAATGCAAACATAGCCTCCACTGCAGCCATTCCAAGAGTCATTTGTGAGGAGACTAATGTGAACCTGCTGCAGAGGTTGTGAGTGATTCCTTGCCACTGCTAAACTTTGAACAGAAGCAGACATTTAATGCAGTACTGGCATCAGTTGAGGGTGAAACTGGTGAGCTCTTTGGACTTGATGCCAGTGGTGGTACAGGCAAACCTTCTCCCTCAACTTCATCCTAGCTGCAGTTTGTGTGCAAAGGTAGATTGTACTTGCAGCAGCCATGTCAGGTATTGCAGCCACACTACTGCTCAAATGGACGGACTGTCCATAGTCATTGCAAAGTGCCTATCAACATCATGAAAGATTCCACCTGCAATATGTCACCCTGTGAGTCTACAGCTGAGCTCTTTTGGCAAGTAAAACTTCTCATCATTAATGAGATCTCCATGGGCAACCGCTTCATTTTTGAGGACACTGACAGCACTTTGCAAGACATTCGAAAGGACAGCAGGCTCTTTGGTGGCATAACGGTTGTTTTCGCTGGTGACTGGAGGCAAATTTTGCCAGTCATTTGACCTGGTGGCAGAGAAGAGGTAGTCCATGTCTGCCTAAAGAGGTCATACATCTGGGAGCATGTCCAGAACATGAAACTTGTTGAGAATATGCGCGTTAAATTGGTTGGTGGCACAAACATTGAGTTTACACAGTATTTAGTGGGCACTGGTGATGGAAAGCTACCTGTCAATAGAGACATCGGTCACTTCAAGGTACGCATCCCTGATGACTTGGTTGCTAAGCCATGTAAGGTAGAAGATTTGTGCCAGTTTGTCTTTGAAGACCTTGACATGCATTACCAGGACCCAGCCTGGCTATGTTCCATCATCTGCCCAACAAATACTGGAGTGGACAAAGTCAATGACATGATGATGTCAATGTTTCCAGGTGTTGTGAGGGAGTACCTGAGCTCAGATTATGTGGAGGAAAATGAACACTAATTTCCACTGGACTTCATCATTCGGCTTACCCCCTCTGAGTTGTCACCACATTGTCTGGTATTGAAGGATTGCAGCATCATGCTACTCCACAACATAGATCCTGTAAACGGTCACTGTAATGGAACACGTTACACACTCCAGCAGCTTAATGCACATGTACTTGATGCTGTTGTAGCCACTTGTCCTCATGCTGGTAAGGGGATTTTCATTCCTCGCATTCCAATGGCTCCATCTGACACTACATTCCCATTCCAGATGATTCATCGATAATTCCCTGTAAGACCTGCTTTTGCAGTAACATCCAACAAGGGCCAAGGTCAGACTTTGCAGAGGGTAGGCCTCTACCCAGAGAAACCCCTTTTCAGTCATGGTCAATATTATGCGGCAAACAGTAGAGTGGGGTTCAGTCAAGATCTGAAGGTTGTTGCCGTCAATTTGAATACTCAGGGCATGAAGGAATTTATACAGTGTTGTATATCATGAAGTGTTCTGAACAGATGTACACTAATTGCACCATGTATGTACTTTTCATGTGTACACTTTGCATTTCAAACTGTATTGATGACCGTGTTTCTGAGCATAATGCTCCCAAATGTGCATGAACAGTAAGGTTGATTAGTAAGGCTTGGTGAAAGGTTAAAATGTGAATCATAGGCCAGGAACCTACCCGAATGGCAGGTATTCAGGGTAATAAAAGAGCACATCACGGCAACATGGGGAGTGACCTTAGGTGGTTAGCGCCTTAGCCACTGGACTCCTTCAGATGAAATGGATTAACACAAGTAAATTCTGTGCGCACGAAGTTTTACAGAGCGAGTCTATGAAATGCTCCCAATTGCAATTAAATGGACGGCTTTGATTGGCTAGCTAAACGCTCCAATTACGAACTGTAAACTGGGAACCCACCCGAAGGGCCGGCATTCAGCTAGTGCCAATAATATATAGTAGAGACAAGCTTTGAACTATCAGGGTACCTTATTAGCTATTATACTTCACCTCCAGGCACACAGTATCATCCACATCCTCGTTCAGAGTGACACACTAATCACTAATGCAGTCAGCACAGTACTTTGATAGATATAATACTAGCTTTCACAGGATGACTGCTTTGCTTGCCCACAGACTTGAAACTCTTGCCATCAAACAGTTGATGAAATCATGATGTTTTCCAGGCCATCAGCAGTGCTGCATCCCGTACAAAACAATTAAATATTCACAGCAGGCATGGGGATATTGCTTGGTAAAGTGGCAAAGAAAATTACTAAGCAGAGAAATATACTGGTTTTGCATACAAAGAAAAGTATGGCAAGGATGGCACTACGTGTACAGAAACTGCAGGCATATTACACAGGGGAGCTATGGACCCTACATGCAATGGAACAGCAGGTTAGGATAGGTAAACTTCCTTGAATTGAGATAGCCACTTACTAGCTACTTTGAAGACACCCACAAAATGAAAAGAGAAAAGGTATGAGGCAAATGAAAATGACAGAGACGGAAAAACACAGAGTGAGATACGTAAGTACAAAAGTTAGGTTGATAAATCTGAACAATATCTAGTTACAGGGTTAGAAAGACATGTGATTAAGACAGAGAAGGTCAATGACATAACTGTACAAGATTCATGGAAAGAAATTGATCATGCACTGCACAGCTGACAGAATATACTTGGCAAAGCAAATACATTGGGAAAGTTGTATGGTATGCCACATTCTTCAGAGCGCTAATTGGTTACCTTTGCCACAAATGTAGTCTCTTCACAATACTCTTATAATTTAATACATCCTGAGAGAGAGGACCACTGCCACCATTCATATTAGATTTGTGGGCCCATGTAGCATGCTGGTTGCCTGTCAAGCTTACCAACACACAGTACAAGCCTTCACAGTTCAAGGAGTAGCTAAATTACTGCTCACCAGCAGGTGTGTAGTGCACAAAACAAGGGGAGGTGAATGGTCGCTTTTGTGATTTATCACTGTAGCTGAAACCCAACAACAGAATGTAGTTACCAGGCATCAGCCTTACTGGTTGATTTTCTTCCTCCCGCCACAATCTTTCAAACTGTGAATTGGACGTCTTTGCCATAAATACAATCATTTTCTAAACACTTATTAACAGTGTAACAAATACAATACATTACCTATATTTGTCTGATAACTTAATTCATAGACAAACCATAAATTTTACTCAAGCAAATGTAGCAGCAGCTTTCACTCACAACACCTACCATTGGAGAGGTGGGAATTCCTTTCATAAATACCACCAGTGGTCTCTTCAGGGCCTGTAAGGTACATTAATAAGACAATATAAAACTATACCTAAAATAGTACATCAGTAGACAGATCCTTTAGACTTGAAACCTTGTAGGTTTGCCACCCTAACTCAACTACTGGTCCTTATGCTCCCTACTCAGCAAGGACATTAACAAACCTAAGCAGCTAAACCACAATAGACACAAACGCACGCACGCACGCACGCACGCACACACGCACACACACACACACACACACACACACACACACACACACACACACACACACACTTGCTTAAAGAACTCTTCACTACACTTGTCTGGTACTTTGGAGAATCTTCTGAGCATCGTACGCTGCACGTTGATGCGACAGCAGTTGAGAATCAAACGGTCGAAACTTCGTAATGTCATGGCAGTCTTCAGTGTCGCCATCTTTCAAAATGGCCGGTCAAGAAAATGATGAGTTCGAGGATGAGCTGGAGGCAGACGTATTGCAGGAAGAAGACATTCTCAAAGTCTGTGACGAAGCCATTGGCGAAGATAATGGTGAGTGATTAAATCTTTGGATTAGTTAGTTTACTAAGGATTCGGGTTGCTATCCCTCTCTTGCTTATTAAATGGAGGTAGTGAAATCCCAGGGAAGCAGGGAGAATCAGTCATCCTGTACGCAGTCGACAAAGACCTCCGGGTCGAAACGTCCTGCGCATGTGATTTATCATTACCAGTTTTGTCTTGCTCAAGAATTTTGTATCAGTGTATCATCAACGCAACTATGAGCCTGTACAGTGTTGAAGCGCGGAGAGCTGCGATATAATTTCAGTGCAGCAATGCTCCATTACACTTCAACAAGTATTTCGAGTTGAACAAGCATTTGAGTTTAAAGAAACTCGTGGGGCTGCCGCCCCAACTCGAAATACTTGCTCCCTTCAGGCACTGCTGTGTATATTATTATTATTATTATTATTATTATTATTATGCCACATGCCCTCAGGCACTAGGGCCAAACTGCCCTGTGAGGCCAAAAGAAGCAGCAAAGTAAACATCATAATAAGCATAATTATAGTCATGTCAGTATTGTCAATTAATCAGTTCAACAGCAATCAGTCTGGACAGGTACTTGAAAGGGGGCATTAGCTTATAGAATCGGGCACTCCACATCTTCATAATGGCTTTCAATATTGATGCGTGCTTGCATCCCCTGTCCAAAACGCAGACCAACTTGTCATCCTCCTTGAGATTATCAAAATTATTGACTACTTGCCTCATGCACTGCAGGAGAGCTTGTCGTTCTGTGCCCCATGCATGACACTCCAACAACCAATGGGGCACATCCTCAATCTTCCCTGATTGACACTCCCGACACCTTCTCTCCTCTCTCGGCAGCCCTCGCCACCGTCCACTTTCAATCATAAGGGGGGCTGTCCCACCTCTCAACATCATCATCATCCGTCTCAGAGACTTACTAGCTACTTCTAAGCATCGCGATTCACTACCCTTTTCTTTTAGTAGCCGCAATGTTGCCAACTTAGGTTTGGTACTAAGCTCACAAGTCCATTCATCCTCAATCGACCTCTTTGCACAAGTTTCTAACATAACTTTGATTTCTGCACTGGATAGGCCTCGTACCTCCTCAGCTCCAACACCATCCCACCCAAATGACTTAAGACAATCCTGTAGTTTCATCATCCATGACCCTCCACACACCATAGCTTCTACTGCAGCTACTCTCAAAATCCTGCCATCATACAAGGGGTTAGACAGTATTCTAAACCAGAATGCAGCACATCTGACCCTAGCTAACCAAGCAACTGGCATAGCATCTGCTTCCATCAGCAACGATGCCTTAGGGTGACGTAGTCCAACACCAAAAAAGATGCGCAAAGCTCGTAGCTGGATCTGGCTCAATCCCTCTAACTTGTGGTGGCAACCCCAAACCTCAACTCCATACATTAACACAGATTCCACCAAAGACTGCAACAACTGTAGAAAGGATCTGCCATTCACCTCACCAACTGACTCACGGCAGTTCCGCAGCCAAGCACCCAAAGCCTGTGAACCTAGCTTCACTCTATGCTCTACCATCTCAGAACAGTCTAGGAACTCATCTATCACACATCCTAAGTACTTATAGGAGGAAACCCAAGGGATTTCATTCATACCAATCTTGAAGGTAGCTGCACATCTATCCACTCTCTTCTTCCTCATGTGCATCATAGCACTCTTCTCCACATTTATCTCCACAGACCATTCCTCACACCAAGTTTGTAGACACTGCAGGCTCCTCCTCATATCTTCTGCATTCTCGGCCAACAAGACTGTGTCATCTGCAAACAGGAGACTAGATACCAGCATTTCACCACATAGCACCCCAAATCTCTGCGCTTCAACTCTGATACTAGACTGTTTATGTAGAGAGAAAACAGGAGTGGGGACAGAACACATCCTTGGCACAGGCCTCTGGATACTGCAAATTCCTTGCCTAGACGGTTGTATATATATCATCGGTTGGCCAATGACATCATTATATAACTAGGGCATACAGTTGTACATTAAAATGCAACCTGCCTCGCTTGAATCTATATAGCTATTTCAGGAAACATACACATGTACACACACACACACATGCACGCGTGCACACACACGCACATTCCCGCGTGCACACACACGCACACTGTCACAGACACACGCACATACCACATTCACATGTAGGCACACATGCGGTGCATACAGTACGTGCACACAGACACACAACATATACAAAATGCAGCTCGCATATCTCATATCTGACTCACTGTCCTGTACACACGGGTCTCCTCAAGTAGGATGCTGCGTTTTCTTAGGCGATCAGCTGCTTTCTCCTTCTCCCACTAATCTGCTGAGG
Source organism: Ianthella basta (assembly GCA_964019415.1). Lineage (NCBI taxonomy): Eukaryota > Metazoa > Porifera > Demospongiae > Verongiida > Ianthellidae > Ianthella > Ianthella basta. Next base: position 4,746,455 of record OZ025875.1, read on the forward strand.
CATTGGCCCTGTGGCACCACTTGCGAATGTGCATACTTTCTGCACTGTCCATAGTGGCCCAAGCTCGGTTGTGGCTGCTGTTAGCTAGGACATCTCCAAGCTGATGTAGCGTCCGTGAGCATACTCGCTGTGCCAAAAGTCCTTAATAGTCTGTCCGACTTGCAGTGATGAAAGCGCCTTTGTCCTTAGCATAGTGCACCAAAACTTGCAAGCGACACTTGTTTTGCGAGCCTGCCTCCTGACAGTGTACAGTCATCTCCCTGGGGCTTATTTTGGCCTCGTTGTTGTGCAAGCATTGCACAAGCGTGACGGATATACATATGCAAGCATAGGATTGTATTGCACAAGCGTTGCGAATATGCATACACAAGCATAGAATTTCATTGCTCAAGCTGCGGATATACAGTACATACATACATATGGGGGACGACAATGCATCAACATTACAAATGGAGGGAAGGAAGGGTCTGGGCTTTGCGAGACAAGTGTATATCGATCAAGCATCATTATTAAAGTGCACGACATGCAAAATTCGCCCATACTTTGCACAAAGATTGCCCAAAGTGGGATCGAAGTTCGTATGAAGTGAGCCCTAAGTTTGTTCAAAGTTGGCCTGAAGTTCACTCGAACTTGCCCCGAATTTGATCCGAATTTGCAGTGAAATTTGTTCAAAACTGGCCTGAAGTTTGTACAAAGTTGCCCCGAATTTTGTTCAAAGTTTAACCGATTTATTGATCGCTATTGTTAGCACCAATGTTACTAGGGCGTGAACATGCTAGCTATTTGTGCACAAGTTGTTTTGGAAGTGAAGAGTTGGCCTCCATTTTGGGAGCTTTGTGACTACATTCAGAGAGTACAGTGAGTAGTGTCAGTCTTCATTTATCTTCATTCTCAATTTCCAGAGTGGCAGGGTAAGAATCCAGTTCACTTTATGCCTTTGCAATTGATCCACTTGATGGTAACATCAAAGGAATCTAGTGTACACTAAAGTAGTTATTGCCTCGGGATAACTTAGTTATCACCTTGTAGTTATCATCTGGCGACTTGTGTGTTGGAAAGCTGTATTACATGCGAAAAACCCATTCACCGCCAAGAAGTTGGCCAATGCTTCACCACTGTCATTACGGTTCCCCTACTACGTGCTCCTATGCAAGAATCCAACCCTGCTTCCATGTCAGCTGCTGTGCGCTTACCCAGCTTTGAGTTGAAGTCACCACAGACAAAAACAAGAAAACAAGCTGGAGCCTTAATGGTTATGTTCAGCTCAGCATAGAATTATTCACTCACTGATGGATTCTCTCTGATGCGCTGAAATGTTGGTCCGTATGCATTAACAATTTGGCACTGACAGTAGGTACCATCCCTGCAGGGTATGGCTAGGTCCAAGACAGCTATGCGGTCACTCATATACCACCATCTACGGACAAACAGCTTCAGTCAAGGGGCATTGATGAAGCCTAGGCCTCTGTACTTGGCAGTCCGCTGTTGTATGAGCACCAATTTGTGTCCAGACGCCAGCTCAAGATCTTCAGTCACTGCTACTTTCGTCTCTTGGAGGCACGTTGAGTCAAGGTGATATTCTCTCAGTCTCTGCCCAGCTGCTGTCGTTTCTCTGCTGCGTTCAACCCTCGGACATTCCATGTAGCCAGGGAGATGGTGAAGTTATCTTTGTCTTGCTCAGTGCGAGAGTTGAAGGTGAAGAAGGTAGACATTATAAAGGGTGCCATTCACGGTTCAAAAATGGCGGCAGAAGTGGTGCCCTGCCACATGGTTCACCACGGAAACATCTATGTCTTCACCTAGTGATCCCCCCACAAGCTCTCCCAGCCATACCACCTGGAAATGAACATGTCCCCACCCAATGATCTCTCTAGTTCTCTCCTCAACCTGCCTTTACGATCTACGGAGCTAGGAATAGCAACTTTCAACGTATGCAGACTACAACCATCTACCAAGCGACAATTCTTAGCACACGATGTGAAAGCATACGCACTCGACTTTGTTGGACTACAGGAGACCAAGATAACCACCCAACTGGTAGAGAGCCTTCCAGGGAGGTATGTATTAAGATCCTTCCCTTTGTCCACTCGTCACCATGGAATCGGCTTTATTGTTTCTCCAAGGTTAGACCCGCATTTGAAAAGGTACTGGTCTGTGTCTGATAGAGTAGGAATAGCTGAATTTGTTCTGCCTGTCACTAGAAGATCAAGATCAAATAAACTCTATGTGATAGTAGCTTATGGCCCACACTCCCAGTTATGTGCTGATAATCCACAGACAAGGGACAATTTTTACGCCAGCCTTGACAGGGCTTGGAAACAAACCAAGGAAGGAAAGTCACTGACATTTATTGCAGGTGTTTTCAACTCCAAAGTGGGTTGCCAGCAATCGGTTGAAAAGGATTGCATGGGAGTGCATGGTAAAGGTACGTGTAATGAGAATGGTCAGGCCCTGGTACACTGGCTGCTTCATAGACAACTTTTCCTCTGCAATACTGCCTTTGAACTCCCTAGTCGCCATCGCACTACATGGGAAGGTCACTTCAAACCCCATGGATCTTCGACAATGGTGTCAGTCTACAATATCATTGACTTCATAGTGACCCCAACTAGATATCGTAGTCTTCTGCGTGACAGCCATAGTTCTGTGGGCACTGAAACATCCAGTGACCACAGATTGGTTGTCTTCCGTGTCTGATTGAGAAACTTGTACAGACTGTGGAAGAAAGGACCAACAATCAATGCAGATCGTGTTGCAGTAAGTGAAATTGTCCATCAGAAGCCCAGATTTATCGAGTATGTGCATGGAATCAGGGAGTCCCTAACTGCTGCTGCTCTCCACCAGCAAGCAAACAAGCCTGCACAACATCGTCTTGACACTGTTCGACACATTGTCATGTCAGCTGCCTGAGAAACAGTTGGAGCAATTGCACCACATTCTAATCACAGTGGCAACCACTATGACTCAGACATAGCTGCCAAGACCAGTGAGCAAAGAAACCTACGTCTCTGCATCTCCAGCTGCAAAGATGAACAAACCATGGCAGGCCTTGAACAAAAACGAAAACAGATACAACAATGCACAACTTTTTTGTGGAGTGTTTTGCCATGTTGCCTAACATCATTCAAACCACGCGGCCCTGACCCCTTTCATCACTTTCTGAGGGATATCCCTGCTGTGTGTGTTTCTTGCACAATAACAAGGGAAGCTCTTGTGCAATGGCAATGCAACAAAGCCCCTCTACATAATTGGGGGTGTGGTAGACAATAAGACAAAGAAACTGATCCTTGCGTACGTGATAGCCATAAGGTCTTGGCTGGGAAGGAGCAGTTGTTTTTTCACAAAGGATCTGCTGCAGTCGATTGTTGCTACATGGTGTGTCTGGATTGTCTGCCAGCTTCTATTGGTTAAGCAACAACACCATGGATCTTCACGCACTTCACCTCGTGGTCGATATCACTCATGCCTTCAAACTCTTCATACAGCTGCTTCTGCTACCAGCCATTTTGCATTGACTTCCTCACAATCCACCAAGATAGAGCAAACTACAACATCACACCTAAAGTTGACTGACTTGACCAGTCAGATGGGCCGGTGAAGACTGGTGATTGCATGCATTTGGCTACCTTATGATGTTCATTTGTTCTGGCAACGTAGTAACTTGCTAGTAACTAGCTATAATGTTATGCATTTGTATGTGGGGGCTATTCAGAATTTATTACATACATGGCTATTTCATAGTACATTTAATGTCTGCACTGAATCCACCAAGTTCTTCATCTGTCAGATTCTTCACTTTTTCTGCCCTTTGTATGTTTTTTTACCAGTGAGACTAATTGCATTTCAATGTATGCCCTAGTAATAATAATAATAATAATAATAATAAGAAAACGAAACACGGAGAAAGATGACAACACTTTTTACATGATGGCACACTCACGCGTAGAAGCCAGGTTATGTAGCTCTGCATACTGCACAGACACTCTTCTTTGTGGGCAGCATTTTGCAACTTCTTACTTCTGTACATGAGTTGTGCTACTTTTTGTATTATAGCATACAAACAACCATCATCATCCCTACATAGACAGCACTACCGTACTGTTTGATGTATCTGTCATTGCAAATGGTGGTGCTCACATTGTTCTTTTCAAAGCTTAGAATCTTTTGTAATGGCGTTTCTCAATCAAACGAAATGTGTTCATGAACATGTCTTAATAGAGTGATACTAATAGAAAGCTTAACTAAATACTATTCTGCAAGGTACAGCTCTCTTTATCATGGACGGGCATTGTAAAATGGCTGCTCTTGATGCTCTCAGTTTGCTAGGCTCATATTCATCTTTCTTCTTATCTTGCCATGTATCTAAAAAAAGCAAAGTTTTTCTAGAACAAGTTAAAGTAATAATATTATACTTAGTAAAAAGCTTGCCTAATTATTCTCCTGCGAGGTGCAGCTCCAAATACAGCAGTCGTACGACCGTTGGCCAATAATGTCAAAGACGAGCAAATGTACAACTTGGATAGCCTTTTTGTCTAGCTTACTCCTCCTCCAGTCACAAAGCAACATGTACATGTACAGTCAGCAAAGCAATTGGATAGTTTAGTAGGGGTGCCTTTACTGGATGATTAGCTGGTCTGAAGATTTGAAACTCTTGCACACCCAAAATTTTGGCATCTTGATGTATCTTTCAGGCCATCAGCAATGCTGCATCGCCAACTATATGAACTATTGAACTTATACAGGGAAATTGCTAGCAAGTAATTCAAGTTCAGGGGCGCCCGTGTGCCCAAGGAGTTTATTAACTGCGGTGAAGAAGAGAGTGCATGCTGCTGGCACTGCCCTCTATACCACACATGTTCTGAATCACTCTCTGCATTTCAGCTAGATATTTATGTTCACATGGTCACCTTATGATGCAGCAATTGTGCTAGTATACAGGCCAGTCCCATCTTTCAACTCTGTGCAGGTTTGTGTGAGGCACTTACAGACATGGATGTCACTGTTAGTGCCTCCTTGACTGAAGCTGGGAGTGAAGGTGAAGTGAATGACGACTCAATGTCTACCTTCTCTCAGCACAAAGGTTAGCTGCCACCCATCTCAACTGACCTATTTTGTACACTGCTCTGCATTTTGCATTTGAAAGTTGGCTGGCACAGGTTAGATAAAATTACAATTTTGTAATGAACTATACTCCAGAGAGGATCAGGGCATTAAAGCGAGGTTTGTGAAGTATTGTGTAGGTCAGGTTTTACTATTTTCTTATGTATGGATTGCTGACAGTGCTACCAGAACAATCTATTTGTTATTTTTATAGATTCCGTTGCCATAGTAATGTGTATCTATTTGATGTTTCTAAAATTGTAGACACCCCAGGTGTACTTTTACATGATGGTCTATTTTATCTAACTGTGGCCTATGTAATAGTTAAATGCTGACCAAGAGGTGTCTCTGAGATTTAGAGCACGAGGCATGAGGGTGCGAAGCGCTCGAGTGCTGAGTGGTCTAAATCTTCAGAGACATCGATTAGTCAGCATTTCAATGCTTTAGATCCCAAATGATTGGGCAAGGAGCCGGCAGCAAATCAGTTTACCTATTCCTACTTGCATCATCACGTGTCTTCCGGAATTAGTTAGCTATTTCTGACAATGTCCGAGAAGCGTTGTTTGGTTTGATCTCAACTTGGATTGATGATCTCGCAGCAGAATTTCCTACAGGTTGGCAGTTGATGTGGCATGTCAGCTAAGCCTAAGCTTGCTTACTGTCAGCCACAGTGTTTACAAAGCAGTTTCCTTTTAAGTTTAAGCCTGTTCCCAGCTCGTAGCCAGTTCATAGCTGGATTGTTGCTTTACCCTGTTTCTCGTCAAAACAAGTAAGGCGGGTGACGTATGCATTGTATGTTGTAGTGTTAGCTACTATTGTTATTACAGCTGCAGTTTCTCTGCTATAGACTATGGACCTAAGCCATAACCATGCTCTTAATTGGTATTTAGAGCATAGGCATGAACGTCGCGTGTAATAGTTAAATGCTGCCCAAGAAGTGTCTGTGGGATTTAGAGCACGAAGCTCGAGGGCGCGAAGCACCCGAGTGCTGAGCGGTCTAAATCTTTGCAGACACCGATTGGTCGGCATTTAAGTAATATAGATCCAAAAACTGTTCACTAATCCAATGAAAATCCTCTCCACTAGCTCCTCTTGACGACGCCAGCGTCATTGGCAACGGGTGATGATGTGGAAGCTCAATAAAAGAACTTTATGGCACCCGTAATCTTTCTCGTTACACTCCTTCACCGTCTGCCCTTACTCCTGCTTCGTAGTAAGGCCATTCGGCGATAACTGAAGGAAAAACTCGCAGCAACAAGCTTGTACCACAGCAGATACAAATGGCAGTGATGACGTAATTGTACACTTCACGCGCATTCTGCCCGCAACGTACGTGTATGGGATTTATCGTCACGTGTACTCTGCCTGCCACGTACGTACTTGTATGGGATTTATCGTCATGAGCACCCTGCCTGCCACGTACGTCTATGGGATTTATAATCACGCGCGAAGCAATTGGAATGCTTCTTTGCGATTTAGAATCATCGTTTAGATGCATGTTACCATGACAACAGGATCTATGTTGAATTAGAACACGGCTGGGCGAAATAGACCACAACACAAAACCACAGCTGGGGTGTCTACGACGTTTAGAACCATTGTTTAGATGCACATTACCATGGCAACGGTATCTATTTTTGATTAACAGTTTTTGGACCAATGCTCTAAATACATGCAGCCATTCTTTAGTTTTGATGCACAGTTTTCACGTCCATGGTCATAGCTGAGAAACTACAGGGCATAGTTGTGACTAATTTATACACTGTGTGAAGCATCCTCAGATGTCACATTTGTGACGTCTATTTAGAAATGTGCGCTGGCGTCTCCTATCTTAATGTATTAGTGCACTTTAGCGAAACTAGCCAAACAGTGGTGGCAAAGAATAGTTAAAGGCCATAGGTAGGCTTCTTTGGATGAATTGAAAACGGCAGCATACCCAAAGGCAACCTGGAGTACATGTAAGAGAAAAGCGTCATAGGCTACTTGTACCCCATTTGTTCTATTCATATCCTTATTCTTATTCTTCTTCCCACTAAATTTGTGTGCGGTCCTAGTGCACAATACAGGGCACCTATGGGCCCAAGTCGTGTATGAAGACTAGCGTACGGATGTGAAGGGCAAATATGCAAGCGCCGGTGGCAACTTGATAACTACAGGGCTGAAACAAATGGGAAGTTTGTCTTCCCCGTGTAATATCCCAATGCCACCATTTTGTCATGTTTGCATATAGGCCGATATATGGCAGCCATTTTGAGAGTGGCATAACTGTGTTCAATGTTCTTCACAAATTTTCATCTAATTTAAAGAAGGGGTTTTTAGTCAGCACAAGTACTAATCTGATGTAGCCACAGTCCTTTGGATATGCAAAAAGTGTACAAATTAATGTGTAAAATTCCTTTAGAAATAAAAGGGATTTAGGAATGGCCAGCAGAAAAATTATAGAAACAAGCAAGAGTAACTCAACACCATAATAAACCACATTTCCATGAAGTTCGCTCTGCAATCCTAATTCCTTGTAACTGCATGGACCCAAATGTCTAGCTGACTAATCCCATGTAGGTACAAGGAAATTAGAAATGCAGAGCGAACTTCAAGGAAATGTGGTTTATCATGGTGTTGAGTTACTGTTGCTTGTTTCTATACTTTTTCTGCTGGCCATTCCCAAATTCCTTTTAATTCTAAAGGAATTTTTATACACTAGCTAAATACTTGTACATTTCAACAGATCACACTACTCAATGATGTCATAGTGGCTCATTGCTACAGAGCAAATACAAGGGTTATTGATTTTTGAGTGAACACATAGCGGGTAAATGGATTAACAAGTAAGACATTTTGACCACGGAAGTCTTGGTCAGTACACACAAAACCGAAGTGCAAATGGGAAGACTGGCTTTTTCATAAAGGAGTGTGTCAACATAATATGCGAAAATCTTTCCCTTTGCATCTTACTATGTAACTGATGAAGACCTTTGTTCTCAAAACATCTTACCGTGTCTATTCACCTGCTATGTGTTTGCTACCCATTAATTTGGTCAGACAGGCCATTGATATCTAAGAAATTAGTAGTTCATGAATGCATGCGCATGTTTGGATTTGAGAGGTCGGTTCATTGCAGTAAGCCACTGCAATGAACCGACCTCTCAACAATCCCGCGCAAGTCACGCTCATGACTTAGCCTTCCCCCATTAATATTCACTCTTGTTGAAACCACAAGTGTTTCACTGGTGGGGGATACAAGAGTGACTAGTCATCCTGCATTCCATCAGTACGCCACACTGATGAGCCCCAATCAGGGCGAAACAGCTGTCTGTGGCTCTTCCATCTTTGTAGGATGACTAGTAATGGGGGAGGGCGATCACTGGTTGCCATCAATAGGGCTCCGGCCCCCCAGCCTCCTGAAACACTTCGGTGTAGAAGGCTGGTAGGCGTAATATCCAGTGATTAGCCTTTGTTCATGTTTGGATTTGTATCAGAGATTACTTGTAAGAGTAACTTGTAATGATTGTGAATCTCATAGCAGAGTCAACTCAAGTTGTCAAGTAGTCTTGCTCGTGTCTGTGCTGTTGCAAGTGATGCTTTACTGGCAACTCTCAAATGGCATCATTTCCAGGAAAATGTCATCTGTGCAAGAGAAACCATAGCAAATATGCAAGACAGTATAGAAGCCAATTCACGACTCCCAGTTGAGAGTAGAAAATGAGTGGTGTGCCAGATCGCCTGTTGCAACAGTGACCAAGTGTATATGTGGGAATTGAAGATAACCCTGAAAGTATGCATGACTGAACAGAAACAGGACGTAAAGATGAGTGAGCCTAACAGTGGTATAGCACTCCGCGTAGTGATGAGTCAACGCAGTATTGATTGGTCAGGAGCCTAGGTTGACAGTTGAGTGCAATGGTACTGGAAAGGAGAGCAAGACAATCACAATCTAGAGAAACAGGAGTTCCATGAATCTAGGCAAAAGCTTACTATCACTCTTGCTCTGGAAGCCAGTATTGTGACCAAACTTAATACATATTCCCTAATCCATCATTATTACTTTTAATACACCTAGTCCCACATTAGGACATCACCTTTTATCTTATCATATAGTTACTTTATTACTGTAAGCAGCCAATCCCATCCCTCGCAGCTGTTTACTTTCATTCCATTTAGAACACCATTTTGTGTTCTAGCATATCTGTGACATTATCACTTTAATGCCATTGGTAGCCATCTCTCACCTCAATCTTCATTCTGTACACAGTTGACAAAGATCTCCAGTTCAAAGCGTCCTGCAGCTGATTTATTTGTAACATTTGTGTCCTGTTCAAGAAGTTGTCACCAGTGGAATTATCAATGCATGTATGATGCTGTACAGCATCACGGTTCAGATTCAACTTAAAGCCTTAGACACAAGCTGAAAGTCCAGGACTCTACTGATATGCCTGAAATCTGCTCAGGTTTTAGCCAGTGTGTCCCCTTGATCAATCCATCTTGCAAGAACCCAGCCACATAAGTGCTTTTCACCATATAATTAACGCACTGTGAATTGAAAGTGTGATTAGGTACACTAGCCACCTCTTTTCACCCCTGATAGTTCTTTTTTGCAGGGTCTGTGTTTTCAGTGTGTATTCACCCACAAGAAAAGATAGCCTGCTCTGGAAGTGAAGATGACACAGCCTATGTGTGGAACACTGAAACCAGTAGCATTTTGTTCAAGTGTGATGGTTAGTTGATTGCTATAGCTTGTACATCACTGCATAAACCTATTTCACCAGTGCATATCTTTTTAGAGACTGCCTGCAGCAGCCCCAACATTGTATGTATGTATGTTTGTATGTATGTATGTATGTATGTATGTAATAGTTATTGTTGGTTGCCATGGCAATGCCAAAACATCAAAGGAAAAGACTGGGGTATATATTGTATATACCCCTGTTAGCTGGGTTATAAATTTACCAGGAGCTCTGGGCTCTAATTTTAGCCAATCCGCTTCATGTCCAAAATTTACTTTTTTTCTTTTAATTTTGTTCACTTTTCACACCTTTTGTGTCAAGCAGCTGCTGTCCACATTGCATGCATCACTTTCTCGCAGCATGTGCATGTGTCACCTTGTCATGTTGTGGCAGTGTATGCTCATGGGATTCCATGATTGAGCATGACTTGCTGTGTGCATGCTATGTTCATGCAAGAAAGGAATGCTAAAGCATTTCCGTGCAAGCGGGGCATGCTCTACAACACTTACAGTGGCTGCCTCATCTCCATTCTGCAGCTACAGCGAATTCAGATGATGTTTTCCATAAGTAATGCAAACTTGGTAACGTTTGGCGTACATAACTACTTACTGCAAACCTGTATCTTGTTGTGGAATATCTTCAGAGATCTAAGACATTGGAATGACGGTTGCTGTGCTGAAACGTCCTTTGTGTAGGCCTCATTGTAGTCGAAGTAGCTACATAGTTTATACTAGTTCCTTTGGCTGCGGCGACAACAACAGTAGCACTTCTACAAAAGAATCCTTCTGAGTTCTTGCGCATTCCTTCTGATCCCCTACGCGCTTGGCAACGAAATGTTCAAGGGTTTTCAGCGAATCGGCTACATTCTTCTTAACTTTTGAAAAACAATAAGCCAATTATAGTACGCTAAGCCAACCTATATGCTTATTATTTCACTCGCCCTTGGGCGCTTTGCTCCCTCTTGCCTCGTGAAATAAAAAACACATAGGCCGGCTTAGCGTACTATAATTATAACTTAGATGTCACCCAAGAGGTGTCTGTGAAATTTAAAGCATGAAGCTCAAGGGTGCAAAGTGCCCGAGTGCTGAGTGGTCTAGCATTTCACAGACACTGATTGGGCAGCATTTCAGTAATATAGATTCAAAATTTTTCTCTAATCCAATCAAATCATCTCCCCTATCTCCTCTTGATGATATCTGTGTCACTGGCAACCGATGACAATGATGGCCCCCAATAGAAGAACTCTCTGGCACCCATAAACCTTCTTGTTACACTCCTTCACCGTCTGCCCTTGATACTACTTCGTAGGGAGGCAATTTGACAAGAAATGAAAGAATAGTTTGCAGCGACAAGGATGTATTACAGTAGATACAAAATGGCTGTGATAACGTCATATAAACTTTACGCACACTCTGCCCGCAGTGTATGTGTATGGGATTTATTGTCACGTGTATTCTGCCAACCACGTACATCTACGGGATTTTGAATCACTCGTGAAGCAATTGGAATGCTTCTCTGAGATTTAGAATCATTGCTTAGATGCACGTTACTATGGCAGTGGGATCTATCTATGTATGCATGCATGCATGCATGTATGTATGCATGTATGTATGTATGTTGTATGTATGTATGTGTGTATGTATGTCTGCATGTATGTATGTATGCATTGTCTATGTATGTATGTGTGTATGCATATATGTCAATTTATGGTGGTTGTTTGTATATGGAAATACAGTAGAAAAGTAGTGCTACTCCTGAACAGAAGTAAGAACCGACTTAAGAAACCACCATGGGGAAGGGAGGCTGTACAGTATGCAGAGCTAACCTTATTTCCAAGCGCAAGCACAGTCGTGTACTGTAAAAAGGTCTGCTGTCATTTTCTGTGTTTGGTCATCTTCTTCTTCACCAGCCATAGCTCACGAATGATAGGGAGTAGGAGAATAATTTATCCAGCGTTCTACAGCACTTTCGCTAGGTAAGTGCCTTTTGGCAAACGTTGGCAAGGTTTTCAACCCTGTTGTGAAGCTGGTATTGGAGAACCAACCCTTTCCAAGTGCCTTTTGTAAGTTAAATGGCTGGCTCCATGAGCCAGTCCACAAATGGGCGTTTCTGGGCCTTTAGGAGACATTCACAAGGCGCCATTTTGCAATGATATAACCATGTTGACCACGGTTGCCTTCAAAGTCCTCTTTAGGTGTTTAGTCCAATAGCCCCACAACGCAGTCAGATGAGTGTTTGCAGGTGCAGACAGGACAAGCTTCGGCCAACGTAGCCTGCGTGCCATTAGAAGGACATCCCTGGTGGTTGTGCCATTGACCCGCCATTTTCAATTGCTGCGTGGTTAGCTTCCCGCATGGATAATGTATATTGCTCCACTTTCCGATGGAAATTTCCGAGTTATTACAGAACCCTAGGTGCTAGCTGTCGCTTAGATTTACCCCAGAATGAAAAAGTGAAGGCCATTTACCTGCACTGCTGTCTTGTGGTTGTGGCAATTTATCATCTCTGAGCTTATGCTCCATAAAGGGTGCAGAAACTAGAAGAGAATAGAAATTTGTTCTTTCTTTATAATGCAAGAAGCTGTGTTTGTATAACTGTGCTTACATTATATAGTAACTAGCTGCAATGCCCGCCTTCAGCAAGCCCTGTAGGAGGGTCCAGTGTGTCCTTCTATAGCGTGCTCCTCAGCAGCAGCTTGTTCGCTCATGTCGTTCCCCTTAGATTGAGACCTGGTATAGTGTGCGAAGTGTGGCAAAGTTTGGTCTCCAATTGATGGCCGCTCGAGGGAGAAGTTTGCAGACAACCATTTTGCACTTCTCTTTATATCCTTAATCAGACAGCATGGTAGTGCTGTCTATGTAGGGATGGCTGTGGTTGTTTGTATGCTGTAATACAAACGAAAAGTATCGCTACTCCTGAACAGAAGCAAGAACGGATAAACGAACTGCCAGCAGCAAAGGGAGGCTGTACAGTTTACAGAGCTAACCTTACTTCCAAGCGCCAGAGCGCTGCCGTCTTCTTCTTCTTCATCTTCTTCTTCTCCATCAGCTGTAGCTCACGAATGACAAGGAGTAAGACAACAATTCATTTGCAGTTCTTCAGAGTTTTTCCTGGCTGGTGCCTTTTTGTAAATTAGAAACCGCTGCATGCAAGTATCGCTCATTACGGTTACCAGGTCTGTCCAGAGACATTGCTATGCATGAGACACCATTTTACGATGACGTTGATGTCCGACAGTTTTTAGCATACTGTTCATTCAATTTCTGTTCAATAGCCTTGCACGTCTGTTAGATATCCGTGGTCATGCATATACTGCCATTTTTAATTAATACTCGGTTAGCTTCCGGTCACCATTTCTCAGCTCCTTTTGATGGGCTAGTGCAGAAAGGTGCTAGCTGATGAGCTCTGAAAATAAGGTCCTGTACTTGCGTGGATACCCTGTGGTTGCAACTTAGCATGTGCAACTTGCACACCATAAAATCACAGAAACGAGAATATTGAATAGTAATAAATAATATATAATAAAAAGAAATGTAAATAATAAAACAATGTTCTTTTTTGTAGGCCTTAGATTGCAGATATTTTCTTAATGTAACTAAATTTTCTGTAAATGGTATTATGATATTAGATAGTCTTTTTCTTTGCTTATGTTATAATGTATGACTTGATTTTAATTTAACTAGAATTAATAAAAAATTCTGCAAAAGTAGTAAGGATTTAGGGATGGCACAAAAAGTACAGAAACAAGTAAAGGCTGTTACACTGGTGCAGTGAAGCATTAACCATCGTCCCTAAATTCAAGGATGTAGGACTATAAGCTGAGACATTATTGCATGTAGGACCATGGTTAATGCTCCACCATGCCCATATAGTAGTCTTTACTTGTTTCTGTACTTCTTGTGCCATCCCTACATCCTTACTATTCTATTGTAGAAAATGTTTATTGCTGTAATTCGAGTTTTATGTTTAACCTTTCCCAGTCTGTGCGTTCGTTCGTTTGCTTTTGCATGGCATTAAAAGTGGCATTTGATCAGATGGCGCAATGATGTAACTGCCAACATGGCCGCTCTGGCAGTGTGCATGTGCCTCGCAGCCAGCCGTCTCTTCTACACTCCACGCTCCTCAGTTTGGGTCTCCCAGGTGCGACGCGTACTTGCAAAGAAGTTTACTGTTATTATTTGGTGTGAGGGAGCTGCTCTGGCTATCGGTACGTGGGTATTTTTGTTTCACTATTTGGGTACTATAGCTGTCAGCATTCTGGGCTGCTGATAGCCCTCTCTCTATCACAAAGTAGACTATTGTGCAGAAAGCTTGCTTGCCTTGGCACTGCCTTATTAGCTAAGGACAGACATGACCACGCAATACTTTTAACATGGTGTAGGTATATCTATATGTATATGTGCATGTAAGTGCATGACAGTGGCCAAGGTCAGTGCAAACAAGATCAGCACTGTACCCAAACAGTGTCACCCAGCTGTAATCACCCAAATGGTGATGGATGGCCTGCGTTGTCCACTCGGGGACACAACGCGGAGCGAGTGCGGCCAAAAGGCAGTGCTTGCTTGTATATAGATATATTGTACTGAGAGCCCCTGACGGGATCTTGGTTAATGGGATGCGGAACTCTCTAGATCCTTTTTTACAAGAGCTGATTGACATGTTATGATCTGCATGCTCTAGAATATTCTCCTTAGAGCCCTAAATAAGTGATCCATGCACAGCATTCAGCAGTCCTGCTTTGATCAATCATTGAATTGAGTAACTGTGTCCACTGTATGTGTTCGGTAACCTCGGCGAACGTTGCAATATTGACAGACGTATCAATTATTAGGGAATATATTTTGTCGACCATTTTTTGCTCTCTCAGAAGGAGTTTCAAACTGGCTTCCAACCCTGGGTCAATATGGAGCATAGACATTTTCTGCCTTCGAAATTTTTAGAATTGGCAACCACAGCACTGCTGGTCTGCAAACTCAGGGAAAGCATTGGGATAGCACCCTGCAGGCCAGTGACTTGGTTCACACAACATCTTCAATCATGGCCTCCAACCTTGAAAGGCTTCAGTCTGCTGTCTCAGACAAATGTCAGGAGCAATGTAGACCTTCTTACTGTAGGTGCTGTGGAAATGTGAACATTAAGCATTTGCTAACCATCTATAGCATTGAAAGCTTAGTTGCAGACAGTTACCCTTCTGAATTTCCTCCAGAGTGATGCACACATAGTGAGGTTAAGCAGACTGCCTTCTACCGTGACAGAACACTAGCCACTGTGGTGTCTTTGGGTCTCTGTATACTGCTTATATCTGTTTATAAGGCCCTGTTTGTAACCACACAGAAAATGGTGTGACAAAGTTGGCTGTCAGTGAGTAACTAGCTGATGTACTGTCTCTGTGCTGATCTGTAGAAATTATCTTCTGATGGGTGACCAAGCATACTGAGGCCCTTGTCAAACACAAAATCACTTGCCGTTTCTCTCAACCATTGAGTGACCACATCCGGATGTCACGTGCTGAGCACCTAAACTGAATGGACAGATCAGTGAGGGAGGCTATGGTGGAATTTAAAGGGGGAGTGGAGCTAGACAGTTGGCTTGTACAGATCTTGCTGTTTGCAGATGATACAGTAGTAGTGATGACGCAGACAGAAGAGGACCTGACTGAAAATGTAAAAAGACTGTTTGAAGCAATGAAAGGACAAGGTCTGGTGGTAAACTGGAGTAAGTCAAACACTATGGTGTTTTGTACAGAGCACATAGAGTGTAAAGTGGAGGTCAATGGAGTACCTTTAGAGCAAGCAAAGGAGATGGTGTACCTAGGGTAAGGCTGAGTGAGAATGGTGGGATGAAGAGTGAGCTGGAGCGGAGGATCAGTATGGCAGCCACTGCAGCAGGGACACTGAGAGAGCCAGTTTTTGAGAATAAGGAGTTGCGCAAAGAGGCCAAGTTAACTGTGTACAATGCAGTGGTGGTACCTACCCTAGTGTATGGATGTGAGGCATGGGTATTGGAGGAGAGGGCAAGATGAGATTGCAAGCGATGGAAATGCAAGTGTTGAGGAAAGTGGCAAGAGTGACCAGATTGGATTGTGTGAGAAGTGAAGAGATAAAGAAAATATTGAAGCAGGAAGCATTGGTAACACAGGTGAAGAGAAGGAGAGAAGGGTTGAAAGACAGAATGGCAGAGAACCATGCAAGTCTAAGCAAGAAAGTAATGAGAGGACAAGCAGATGGAAAGAGACCCAGAGGCAGACCAAGGAAAAGATGAAGTGATGAGTTTTGAAGCATGTAACTAGAATTGTGCCTTATAACCAGAATCTAGCAATATATTCATTGTATATCATAACTACATTTACAGTTCATACAGCAAGCATAGTTTTTCTGTAGTAAGAACAACCCCCAGTTTTGGGGACATGTTCAATATGGAATGATTGACTGATTGAATAACCTCATGCTCTAAATCCTGCAACTACCTTCTAGATAGTGATTGAACTAAATTTATCACAGTCCATGATGCTAATTGGCTATAATATGAGCCTGTTTAAGTTATATCCCAAGCTAAAGAACGTTATGCATTCTTTTGATGTTCCTGGCATTGCCATGGCAACCAACAATGAATCTCTCTATATAATTCAGTTTGTTTGTTTGCGATTCAGGCAAAAAGTACTGCACAGGGTTCCACCAAACTGTCAGGGATTATAAAGTGGGGCTACAGAAGTGTCCTCCATGGGTTGAAATTGCCTGTCTTGCAGTTCTTGCAGAGATATCCTTCTATTTCTGGTTTTTCGTTTGCGGCCGACAGCCATTTTATTAATTATCCCTCCTTGATTTCTGGTTATTGGGCGGTTTGATTCTCTGTCATTTAACGATCAAATTTAAACTCGGTCGTTGTTATAGCAGCTACCCTCCATTGATAACAGCGAAGATTCTTCCAATCAGCCTGGGCCCGACTTGCTGTTGTGCGACTCGCCATAGCAGAAGCCCACCGAAGGCGGGCGCCCCGCTAGTTATTCTTATATTACAGTGATTATGCAACCTCATATTAACCTCGTCACTTCACAGCTTGGTAAATATGTTAGCCTTTCAAGTCTAAATAGACCTCCTTACCATACGAGATGTATTACATACAACACTCAAATACGATGCTATGTGATATCCTCCCTTGGCCTTCAGCCTCAGGGTGCATGTCACTTTTCATCATACTTAAGTGTAGTATAACTAATGATAGCTTGTTATGCATTAGGGAAGTATGATTATTTGATGTGTACATATGTGAATGTCTGGGTTTGCATGTTTCTAGTGTTCTTCAACTGGTTAGTGTTGTGAAAGTCTACATCTCCTTCTATGCAACTGTTTAGGTCACAAAGACTCGGTTATCTGCACCTCTTTTTCCTACAATGGCACCCACCTGGCCACAGGAGATATGAGTGGCCTTATTCAGGTGTGGAAGACTGAGACTCAGCAGTGTACTTGGAAAGCTGATGTGGATGAAGTAGAGGTTAGCAAGTGCAATGAGCCCTTTACTCTTTCTGTTCCACTGCGACTGCCAGCTCAAGTTACATTGTTTGCACAACAGCTTCACATCAACTCACACAGGTTTGAAAGAGACCTACCTTGTCTTTGTCATGCATAGGAGGTTCAACCAGCAAAGAATGGACTTTTTGCCTATCAGAAATACCACGAGACTCCTGTTGCTATCATTCTTACCAATTGTCAGCCATTTACATGTCATAGTATATTGTCACTGCAAGATCACACACATACCGATTGCAATTTGCACTTAGCTAATATGTTTTACCCGGTCACAAATTTGTGTCTACCTATTGTTAAGAAACTTGCTGTTTTCATATTATCTGTTGATGCATTAGCCACCATGTGATTAGCTGTTACACGACTCACTGGTGTTCACATGCAGTACCAGGAAAGTCCACCAAAGGTGGCTTTTCTGCTATATATATATATATATATATATATAAAGAACACTTGTTTTACAATGTTAATGGTCATGACTATGTAAATAACATGCTGTAGAGGCTGCCTTCTTTACCTTGAATGGCCATGGGCCAGATGTTTGTGCGGCATCTTACAAGAAGTAAAATCCAGTGTTTATCTCTTCAACCTAGCCCAACCTGTCCATTACAGCCCCATGCCTGCAACAGAGAGAAATTCAATGGTAAAGTCAGCAAAAGGCATCGATTTTCTATTAGTGATGTAATCAAAATTGATCCAGAGTTTCTTGTACTGTCAGAAAGGGAATGGAAGATGTCCATGGGAGCAATGCACACTACAGTTGGCCGTCCTTCAGCGATTTGTCACAGAACAAATGTGATTTGAGTAGCTCCACTGTGTGAATGACATCTATAGTGAAGATGATAACGACAACTGTGAAGGCACGATCTCAGACTCATGTGGAATAGAGCTGTACCATTATGAACAGTTGAGATTGTTGACGATAATGGCGACAAGGTAAAGCAGTTCAGATGAAGATGATTGGAGATGGTGCAATTCCAGCTGGAATGTTGTCAGAGTCAAACTGTTCCCTTTTGGCACAAACTTGTGGAAGAATGTGAAAAACATGAAGTTGGTGATTTTGAGATAGGTATGTTCAAGAAGTTGATGAGTGCTATGGTTGACTTAAGCATGTTGTACGGTGCTGAAATCTGGGATTGTAAGAGAAGTCCGCAAGAAATCGAACAAGTACAGTTGCGCGCTTTCTGCATGTTTTTTGGGGTGGAACCTTGCATTCACAAGTATCTTTGATGATGGAAATGGAGTCTTTACTGGTAGTGTGGGTGGCAAGAGTGAGGTGTGTGTAATTCTGGTATAAGGTAATGACTAGTAAGTTATATGCAGGCAGGCTGCTGAGAAAGGTAGGGTTGTGGGCAGTGGAATGTAGTAGGTGAAGCTGGATGAGAAGTATTAGCTGGTATGTTGATAAATTTAGGTGGCAGGACATAAGTGGTAGTGTGATCAATGAGTTATTGGAGGCAGTATTTGCACCATTAACTTTGTTCAATCTTGGGACACTCCATACCCTCATTCCCTCAAGCTTGTTAGACAATTGCAGAGTGTTACAACAGCATACAAACAGGCCTAGGTATTTGAGTACAAAATGTCATGCATGGGATGCTGCCCTTGTTGTTGCTGGTCTGTGTGAAGTAGCATGTTGGTTAGTTCTCCTAATACCAGCTGCAATCCTGTTTGGAACCTTGCCACTGTTTGAAGCTGGTATGAGGAAAACGTCTCACGTCTGATGCAGCTGAGACACTCTCATTTCATCTGTATGCAGTATCAGACGTCACTATTGTTATGTATTAGGAATGTGCCCGATATAATGGCTACTCCTATCTTATTTCACATTTTGGCAAAAGTAGCCAACAGCAGTGGCAAAGAAAAATTAAAGTCCATGGATAGGCTTCTTTTGATGTATTGAAGATGACAGTGCACTCAAAGCCAGCCTGGAGTGCATGTAAAGCAAAAGTGGCATGGGCTGTTCTTACCCCTTTTGTTCCTTTAATATTCTCCTTCTTCTTCACACTGAGTTTTTGCATACTCCAAGCGCATGACGCAGGACACCTATGGACCAAAGTCGTGTACGAGGTCTTGCGTACGGACATGAAAGGTGAATTTCAGAGCACCGGTGGCATTCCAGAAGGTACAGCGTTGGAGCGAATATGAAGTTCGTCTTCTCCCGTGTATTATCATACCCCATTGCCACATTTTGTTGTGTTCGCATACATAACCGTAATGTGGTAGCGCAGTAGTCAGTTCACCTATAATGTAAATTTGAGAAATAAATGCGCTGTTAAAATATTGCGAATCAGTCCAAGTTGAGTCACTGAAATATTAATGCTTGTTTAAATAATGCGGGAACATATCCATACGCACATGCATAGTTACAAGGTAATTGTTCAAGTGATCAAGCTACTGTTCATCAATATTAGATAAAGGATTGGAATCACTGTCACTCTCAGCTATGTCCATGACCTCACAGGTTCCTGTGTTCTCAGTGTGTGTGTGTGTGTGTGTGCGTGTGTGCGTGCGTGCATGTGTGTGTGAGTGACTCGTCCTCAGAGCACCGCCATTATAAAATGCCTGTCACTCAGTCTTCATGATATTTGGGGCTATATCTCACAGGAGAGTCATTCGATAGGCTTCTTACTAGCATTACCGTGCAAACACATACCTATGTCCTAATTTCACTTGATAGGTAGACGGCGAAATGTGAACAAAGATGATTGCGAGCCTTGTAAAGCGTAGGCCCCTCGAACGCCACCATGTTGAATTGCCCGAAATACGTACAAGCGGGAAAATAAACATTTACTTAATAATGCAGAAGCCTGTCCACTTGCATTTATAGCATTAATAAGGCAATCGCATTAATTTCCCAAACTACAGTAACTGTGCTCCATGTTCTACCATCTTCATTGGCATTTAAGAAAGGGGTATTGGTCAGCACAAGTATTAAGCTAATATAGCCATATTCCTTTGGATATGCAAAAGTGTACAATCTAATGTATATAATCTTTTGACAAGTAACCTTTAACTCAGCACTGTGATAACCACTTTTCTGTGGAGTTCACTCAGCACTCCTAATTTTCTTGTAGCTATGTGGACCGTAATGTGTATAATTAGCTAGCTAGTTAGCTAGTGCAATGTAGCTACAAGGAAAATACACAGGCCCATTCAAGCATTTGCAGCACAGATACTGGCATATCGTATACACTTTATCTTTTGCAGGATTAAACTTTCGTGGTTTGAGATTTTCACGTTTTGCTTGTCTGGTTGTAGAGTCTCAGGCAGAATAACTAAAGACTTGTGTAAGTTTGTGGAATGAAGCTTTTGTGGATTGCTGATCTGGGAAAACTGCAAAAGTTTCACCCCGTGAAAGTTAAAGCGTATACGGTAGTACAATGTAACATTCCAAAACCCAAGACCTACATGTACAGATACATGCAGCATGCAAGGATATGACAGGCACACACAGTAGCTCATGTTCTGGGAAAAGTGTAGAAGGCAGTTGTTTGAGTGCATTACCCTTCCCACACCTGTCATGTCATTTCCTTTTCTAGATGCACGTAGCCACTGTTCGGCAATTCCTCCCAGTTTGCAGTACCCCTAGTACTAAATTGCAATAGCTGTGTTTGTCTGCATAACCTGCATATCACTGAATGAAAGTTTGGTCCTCTCCAATCAGATTGTGCTTAGAGTAATTTCCTCAGCCACTGATTCACTCCTTGCCTGAGGATTATTGAAGAATTTGTGTGCATTGAGTCAATCTTCATTTCCTCTATCACATCCACCAGCTATATAATGTTTGGGTATTACTGCAATAACTGACTTTGATTGATTTTGACTTGAATCATGTGCTAATGCAGAGAAATCTGTTTTTCCGCACTATAAAACTTTATTAAAAGTTTTATAGTGCGGAAAAACAGATTTCGTCGTCACTTTCTCTTCTCTTTCTCACACTGGGAAACTGTTCCCTTGTGATGTCATAGCACATCATAGCATAACATGGCTGACTCTGGCCAGGTGTGTGGCCAGAAGTGGCTGATTTTAGATTATTTGCGTTTACGTGCTGTGGGTTTTAACATCACCACTAATCCTAACTAACCAAGGCTCATCCTTTTATACAATAAAAATCTTCCAAGTCAGTGGCCCTCTTAAGTCTAAGATGGACTGTGTTTGCAGCACTTAACTGCATCCTGTTTGCCTGTGGACTAGCTGCATGATTAACTACAGAAGTAACTCCTTTACACTGCGGAGCAGCTGCATATGTGCAGCTGTGACGGTGGTCACAACATGGTAGAAATGATGGCAATAGCACTGGAGATGTTCAAGGTGGCATTTACGGAACATGAATAATCAGTCAAGAGACACGAGGGTAAGACACAGGCATGTGAAATGATGTTCCTAAGAAGAGTGGAGGGTGTGACAAGGATGGACAGGGTGAGAAATGAAGCGGTGAGGAGATCTCTTGGACAGGAAGCAGTGTTGGACATTGTGAAGGAGAAGCAAAGAAGGTGGAAGGTGAAAGTGGAGGAGATGGATGGGGATCGATTGGTGAAGCAAGTATATGAAGAAGAAATGACGGGAAAGAGACCGAGAAGAAGACCAAGGAAGCGATGGACTGATAATTTTAAGTAATCCATTAGAACTTTGACTATAGAACATTACTATTCCAGACATATACTATGTTACCCATTGTACATTAGGCTACCTCCTGCAGAGGAGACATTGCCGTTATGAATGATGATGATGATGATGATGATGATGAATTATCAGTCACATTTGCTGCTGCTGACATCATATTTCATGCAGTTAGCTTGTCTCACTGTGCAGCCTTGTGCTACCTCCAACTAGCTCAAGAATCACTTTCGTGTCCTCTAGAATGCTGTCTCTTGCCAAGAGCATCCACATTGGGGTCCAGGATTGTAGTCCAGGATTGCAACCCAACTCAATTTCCGTGGCTACAAACTTATTCAGAAATTTGCTCCGATACTAAAGACAGATTCCTTCAGTGTCAACCCTCCACTCCGTGCTAGGGTGCAGTCCTAGTGGCACCATCTTCTTCACTCAGTTTAGTTCCCATCTTCACTACTGCCGTCATCATGGCTGCCGCTGTCATGGTGGCAATTTCTATACTATGAGTGTGAAGTCATCAGTCATTGAAGTTTTTAAATGCAACAGCTAATGGCAGTATGCACATTTGTCCAAGGCTGTGCTTAGCGAATGGAGTATGGCTACTGCATGCACCACTAATAGTCTATGGTATACAGTATACTGTTACTGTAGTTCTTTCTTTGTTTCACTGTATTTCTTAGTGGATTGCATGGCATCCTTCAGCTACTGTATTGTTAGCAGGAACAGCAGTTGGAGACATATGGATGTGGCGAATTCCGTATGGCGATTGCAAAGTTTTTCCTGGACATGGACTTGCTGTCACAAGTGGAACAATTCTGTCTGATGGTAAACTACACTACCGTGTAATGCTAGCTCTTCTACCAAAGCATGTCACATGCAGTATAAATCTGTAGCAATGCACAGTGCTGTTCTGCTGGTATAATGGCTTTTATTGAACAGTAATTGCAAGTAATTGTTTTTGGCGGATTTGCATACACAAAACAAGTGACATTAGGGAATTATGTTTCAATTTTTTTCTTTTCAGGCCAAAGAATATTGTGTGGCTACGCTGATGGAGCTGTGAAAATATGGGACCTAAAGGTTGCCTCTTCTGTGGTGTCTTGGAGTGGTCAGGGTAAGGTTTTCACCATGTAGTGAATATGCTGTATGAGTTGTACCCTATTAGTGGTGTTTTGTATGTATGTATGTAATAAACACCTTTTACTTGATACACCATTTTTAACTTCACAATTATGCAATATGATTATATGAAAGACTATATTTTCATTCACTTGCAAGGTTTGTGTTTGTGCTTTTCCAGAGAAGTGTTACCATTCTCTAACCAATGATGCTCAATTGCCAAGGGTTGTCATTGTGTATATACTGAACTCGTGGGGTGCCAGGGCGCCCCTGAACTCAAACTACTTGCTGGCGATATGAGTATACTTTGAGTCAGAAATTGGATATAGGCAGCATTGCTGATGGCCTAGAAGGCATATCTAAAAACCATTTCTATGTTGCTGGATGATAGCTAAGGGCTTCCAATTGTCCAGGTAACTAGCTAGGGTAGGCATTATGTGGCAATACTCTTTCCAAATGCTACACTAACTGATTTATTGTAGTGTTCTTTTAGTAAGCACTTTCCTTTATGATAATAGTTATAGATATCAACTGAGCTGTGATACCTTGATATTTTAGTGTTAGTTACAGTGCAATGCTGATTTCAAACGTTGATTACAGTTAAAGCTTGTCTAACCTGAAAGTTGGCATTACAGTTGTGATTATAGTCGTAGTTACAGTTATGCTCGGCAATGCAAAGTTTAGTCCAATGAGTTTCCTGCATGTACCATTTCATGCTGTTAGCTAGTAACTCATCCCTTGACTCTGACCACTGCCACCCTCACTAGGTAACACCAGTCTACTACTAGATGTGCTGACTGGTCTGCAAACAATGTGTGGCACTTCTAGATCTGCATGATGCAAGGCATGATGCCTTGCCTATGGCTGCAAACATTAATGACCAAGTTTGTACAACTAGCGAACTGTAAGAAGATTGGGTTATTGTATCAGTTAGGCACATCAGCTTTCTTTCTAGTTACAGCTTACGATATCCATAATAATTGAGGACACAATGGTACAGGTACAATAATAAAAGCAGAGCCATAATAATAATAATAATAATAATAATAATAATAATAATAGCGGCAATATATGCGGCAATAATAATGGCGGCAAAAATGGCGGCAGCACCGCGCTGTCAATCTCAGTCCAATTCACGGTGCTGCCCCTGCATGAAGAATGGACGATGTGTCAGATGCCTGTGCGTGAAGAATGGCAGACTTTGTGTAGATTGCTGGCCGTCCACATCCCAGCCCAATCGATGTATGAACAAGCCTGAGGTGGGTCAACGATCTGCTGTGAATGGCGCTATCGATCACCAGCCTGCCGTTGATCTACAACCGGACACCGTTCCACCACCAGAAACCGTTCATCAATTAGCCAGTGATCAACAACTTGATATCTCTACACAAGCTGAAATTGAATCCCTGATTTCACACCTTAGCTCGCCGATTAGGACTGTGAAGCGAATACCTCGGCTCTCTAGAGTGACTGTCGCGCGAAGGCTGGCCAATGTGATTAAGCAGGTCGTCTCTAGAAACGATGTGTCCTCTTGGGTGGGATTGCTCTCCTTTTCCAAGAAATGTCTGCAAACACCTGCCAGAGGGGGTAAGCGCTGGAGTTTGGCAACCCTGATCAACAAGCAAGTGACCCAGGAACCGTCCACGGAGACACCTGCTACTCGGCCTCCCCAGCGAGTGAGACCACCCAAAAAGCACAACCAGATGGAGCAACTGGCCTCCAGGGTCTCCAGTAAACTGGAAGAGGGTGATTACCGAGGGGCTGTCCGGCTGGCTTGCAGCGAGGATGCTATTGCAGAACCCAGTAGTGAGACCCTACAAGCCCTCAAAGCTAAGCATCCTCTGCCACCGCCTGACTCTGACATCCCTTCCTTGGAACACACATCACCACTCGCTTTCACCGTTGATACCCAAGTCATCATGAAGGTAATCTCATCCTTCCCCAAAGGATCGAGTGGAGGCTTTGATGGCCTACTCCCTCAACATCTCAAAGACCTTACAAGTCCATCAGCAGGTGATGGGGGCGCATCCCTCTTAACAGCTCTAGTAGGCCTTACCACACTGATTCTTGAAGGCAGAACCCCCACCTCTATCTGCCCCCTCTTCTTTGGAGCAAATCTGACTGCCCTAACTAAGAAAAGTGGTGGTATTCGCCCAATTGCAGTAGGTTGCACTCTGAGAAGACTTGCCTCAAAATGTGCCAGCCTACATGCCCTCGAATCCATTCCCCAGATGCTGGCACCCCGCCAGCTGGGTTTTGGAGTCGCGGGCGGCATCGAGGCAGCTGTCCATGCCAGCCGAATTTACTTGAATCACCTACCTCCCCACCAAGCCATGGTAAAAGTGGATTTTAAGAATGCATTCAACTCTCTTCGTCGGGACAAAATGCTGAGAGCTGTCAAGGACCACATCCCAGATCTGCTGCCTTTCGTCCACTCAGCATACAGTTCTCCTTCCATCCTTTTGTGGAACGATGTGCAAGTGTCGTCTGCTGAGGGCATACAGCAAGGGGACCCCCTGGGCCCAATGCTGTTTTGCCTGGGTATTCACAACCTGGTATCCAGCCTGTCATCGGAATTCACAGTGTTCTACCTTGATGACGGCACAATTGGCGGGAGTTTTGAGGACATCGAATCAGACCTATTGAAAATTGAGAATCAGGGGAAGGCATTAGGGCTATTCCTAAATGTAGACAAGTCTGAAGTGCTGTCTCACAGTGAGTCCTCAGTCAGCCCTGTTCTGTTGGCTTTTCCAGGTCTGCAGTATGTTCATGCCTCCCATGCCATCTTGTTGGGTTCTCCCCTAGGGAAGGAGGCACTGCAGGCTTGCATTGAGGAACAATGTCGCCAGTTGAAAGTGATGGGGGAACGACTTTGCCACCTCCAAATGCACGATGCCATCACTATCCTGCGACACTCCCTTTCCATCCCAAAGCTCTTGCACATCTTACGAACGTCACCAGCCTTTTTGTCCCCACTCCTTGAGTCTTGGGACCACCTTCTGGAGTCCATTGTTTCGAGGATCACCAACATTGATTTTGATCAGGGAGACTCATGGCTCCAGGCAACCCTCCCTGTGAAATCAGGTGGCCTTGGGTTTCGAAGTGCCTCCACTCTTGCACCATCTGCCTTTTTGGCATCTGCTGGTGGGGCCTCAGACCTAATGCAGGAGCTTCTCCCCGACCACCTGTCGTCTACCCCATACATTGACAGGGACCTGGCTCTGTCTAAATGGAAACAGGCACTGCCTGAAGACACACCGGTCCCTTCTGCCGTAAATCGCCAGAAATCCTGGGATGGGCCTGTAGTCCAGCACACATTCGACACCCTTCTGGAGCACTGCACCAATGAGATCTCAACATCACGGCTGCTTGGTGCCGGCTCATTCGAGTCTGGGGCATGGTTGAACGCACCACCTATCTCCTCACTGGGTCTTCGCATGCCCAACGAGGCTATCCGTATTGCCATTGGTCTCAGAGTGGGCGCCTCCATATGCCTACCCCACTCCTGCAGCTTCTGCGGAGGACCTGTCGACAAGCTCGGCCTTCATGGTCTGAGCTGCAGGATGAGCCAAGGCAGAATCCCTCGCCATCAGATGCTGAATAACACCATCTACCACTCGTTAGCTTCAGCCAACATCCCCAGCAGACTTGAACCATCTGGCCTTCACAGAGCTGATGGGAAGCGCCCAGATGGTGTTACCCTCATCCCATGGACGGAGGGAAAGTTCCTCGTGTGGGACGCAACATGCGTGGACTCCTTTTGTGACTCCCGCATTCGGGGGTCGTCCAGGGAAGCGGGAGGGGCTGCAGCTGCAGCAGAGAAGAACAAGCAGAGCAAGTACGCCCACCTTGACAGGTCCTATGTATTCCAGCCTATTGCAGTGGAAACCTGCGGCACAATAGGTCCAGATTCATTGAGTTTCCTCCGAAACCTAGGCCGCAGGCTGAAGGCAACCACAGGGGAGCCTCAGTCTTTCGCCTACCTGCTCCAGCGACTATCTGTGGCTATCCAGATGGGGAACTCTGCCTCTGTGCAGAGCACTTTGGAGCTGCCAGGACTCCAGTCTATTGATTGATTGATTGATTTAATTGAATTGATTTGATTGATTTTATTTGATTTAATTCATCAGTATGATTGTTCAATTAATGTAATGCGTATCTGTGTCTCTTTGTCTTATAATAATAATTATCATTATTATCATTTATTACTACTATTATAATAAAGTGACCCTTTACACATTATGTTTTATTATATATATAATAATAATAATAATAATAATAATAATAAAAAAAAAAAAAAAAAAAAAAAAAAAAAATAATAATAATAATTATAATTGATCAGATTAACTCTAAGGACAAAGTGAAGACAATTAATTATTAATCACATGCAATCATTCAAATTAAAAAATTGTGTCAATTTCAATTCATGCAATCACTCAATCAGGCCAGACTTGAGCGGGCCTGCGGTACCCATCGCAGAGGCACAATTGCCCCGCTGCACCGCCACGGAGAGCCTCTGAATGAGGTAAGTGGTTGCTGCCTCTTCGCCCGTGGACTGGGTCATTCGGTTGCCCAGTTCTTTGAGGAGTGCCTTTGTGCGGGGGCCAAACACCCCAGTCGTTTCCACTGCGATTGGGGAGAAGAGGTGGGCTGGAGTGAGGTGCGCATACTTAGCCACTTTCCTCTCCTCCGCCATTGCTGCTACTGCTCCGGCTTCTCTAGTGGCGGTGGCTGAGTAGGATGGGGCAATAGTGTTCTGATACCGTATATCGCAAAATTTTCGCAACCTAAAAATTTTGTGAATCGCTGCCAAAATGGGGTGTCAGAAATGTTCGCGAATAAAAATTTTGCGAAGGAGATTCTACAAAGGTGGACATTAAAGCCCTTTTAGTGTAAATAGCAGAAGCAATCGCTTCTGAAATCAAGCAAATGAAAGAGCTACATGCCGTTTGTTCATTCGCCATTTTATTATGACATCACCTACGTACACAAGTTATTATTATACCATAAGTATTATATGCATATAAAATTCGCGATAGAAATTTTCGTGAATTTGTCAATTCGCGAAATTCGTGAAAATTATTGGTTGCGAACATTTTGCGATATACGGTAGGTCACGTTCCAAATGAGGAGTTTCTCACTCCTCCAGGGGACCACTGTTACGCCATCTGGTCGTTTCCCATCCGTTTGATGGAGGCCAGATGGCTCCAAACGCGATGGTATCTTGGCTGATGTCAGAGCTCTCTTCATGATATCGTTCATCTCTGCGTGTCTGTGGTGGCGACCTTCACTCCAGCGGCAGCTCAATCCATGTGTAGCCAGGCTGTCCACTTCCTCCCCACAATGAGTGCAAGAGTGAGGTCTGCACAAAAGGACACCCAGGCGAAGGCCTGCGGCCACCCTGATGGTGTTGTCATCCATGCGTAGGCCAAGCGTCAAAATGGGCAGAACATTTAGCCACGCCCCCGACTCCTTGGCTAAGGAGGCAAGCAGGCGGGCACGCGATCTGGGGTCTGGGGCTGATTTAAACAATGTTTCAGCCAGTGCAGATGCCCTTGGTTCATTCCAAGACCTCTGCCTATGTTGTTCCCCTTCCTCAGGAGGCACCCGATGAATTTATTTAACACGATTAGTTTCTCAGCATTTGATAATTATAGTTAGTTATAAATATAATTAACTAAAAGCTCAAAAGCCTTACTAAATTATATACTAGTTATAGTTACAATTAACCACAATAACACTAATTTATTGATGTACCTAACGTTCTGAATGTGGATATGGGTGTCCTAGGGCGGATCAAGAAACTTTTATGACTACTTTTCCAACACATATAGGTACGTATATAGCTATATATATATATATATATATATATATAAGGAAGCATAGACATTATTAGACTGATACATGCAAATACTAGCCAGAGGTGATCTGACCAGTTTCTGGAAACCTTGGAAACACCCCTGAATTCGCCCTTGGGTGTCAGTGTTTGCCTTATGGAGGAGTGTGCTGGCTAAAGAGGGAGCCATTAGCACTGCCATTTTACAATGGTCCATTTGCAGCACAGTAACATTTGGAGCTGTATCTTGCAAGTTAAATTTATTTTTGATAGGCTTTTTGTCATTACCAAACTACTAACACATGCTTCTAAACATATTTTGTTCGTTTGAAAGAAGAGAAATAGCAACAAAGATGATTTTTAACCTTCCAAAACAATAGACCTCAAGCGCCACCATGTTTTGCCCAGTAAATATAATACAGTGCATTATTGACCAGTAAGGTAATCACGGGTAATTTCGTAAAAACCTGACACTTTCTCAGTCATACAAGCAAATGACAAGAATTCTTTGAAAATGGTAACTGTCAAGGCGAAGTGCTAATGCTTGCTAGTATTCTAATAGCAAACTGTCCACTCTAGAGTTGCCTAGCGATCTCCAGAAGTATGGAACAAAATCACTGTTAAACACCCTGGACGGATAATTTCGGAAATTGGCCACTACTGTTCTCAATTGGTAAAATTGTTTCTTTTGTAGCAATGATAGCGTGTGCTCATCTTAGCAACATTTTGGTGCTAGCTGTGTATGTATGATGAAGCTTACAGTTCTTACTGGCTTCCCATTGTAATGCAGTTAGGATGCTCGGTAACCGTATCATACGGTATGGATTCTCACACTTCTGAGCAATTTAAGCACCGGCTGCTTCTTTTTCTAGTTATGAACTCTTTCAATGCTGCCCCTAGCTGCTCTTTCCACCAGATACGTAGGTGTTCTCATTCACTTGGACAAACATTTCTATTTCCTGGATGTAGGTTGAGGACAAATGGACATCACATAAAACCTATTACATTGTCTACTTGCAATGTACATATGTAGGAACTATCTGTACCATGCACGTTTTAATTTAATGTCAAACACAGAGCAATTCTTTTATTTGCAGGTCACTCTCTGCATGCATCTCAAGTTAATTGTGTGGCTGCCCATGAAAATGGTCACTTAGGGATCAGTGGGTCAGCGGACTCAAGTGCAAAATTGTTTAACTGCTCTACAGGGAAGGTAAGCCCAGTAGATATGTTATGTAGTTTACAGTATCTTTGAGGAAGTAGAGAGTCTCAACTGACCTAATCAAACTTACACTTTTTGTGCAATTGTTGGTTTAGGATTATAATATGCTTTTCAGAAGTTTGGAATGTATCATCCTTTTTTCTACATGAGTTGTAGGTGTAGTTAAAAGGTGTCCCACTAAATGTGACAGCTATTTAATTGATGAGGCAAACTTTTATACAATACAATTGGTGTGTCCAACCCTATTTGGCTATTTTCTATACTCCACATTTGAATAGAAGGCTATTCAGACATACCTACTCAAATCCTAACACTGGTTGTTCATTCTAATAAGCCCTCCAGATCAACTTGTGGTAATATGCATCAAGCTGTTTCTTTGCATTCAATTTCCCTTATATACATATGCTCACTGCTACCACAGTGTATGTGGCGAAGGTGTTGCTAGTCTACGGTACAATTCATAGAAAAGGTAATAATAATTCCGTGTAGCTGTAATTCACATGTACCATTTATGTGGCAAGAACGATACGGAAGATGCTCTATAAAAGCAGCTTTATGTAAACTGTACAATCGTTTCCTTGTAACTGCTAACACAGCTGTCAGAGACCACGGGCAAGGCTCTTTTGCGCTACTTTGACAATGATTCGACCAGGTATGATGCCCCAGGAGTACGTGGAAAACCTTTCCATGCTGCACAAAGCAAAATGCTAAAATCAATTGAGAACACTTCAGATGCAATAAATTTACAGCTAAGACAAAAACACTAACTACTAATCTCCGAAGTTTAATTGATAAATGATATACAGAATCGCTAAATGCTACTGTTTCTTGGTTCACCCTTTTCTATAAACTGTACCGTAGGACACCAGGCGTTCAAGTGTTCCTCTAGGACACATATCATTGAGTAGTGTCTCCCTAGGACACCAGTCATTGACTAGAGTCTCCCTAGGGCAGCAGTCATTGATTAGAGTCTCCCTAGGGCAGCAGTCTTTAAATAACGTCCCCCTAGGACACCAGTCATTGAATAGTGTCCCCCTAGGACTCCAGTCATTGAATAGTGTGCCCCTACGACACCAGTCATTGAATAAGGTGCTATGGGACACCAAACATTACATGGTGTCCCCCTAGGACACCACATATTAAGTACAATCCCCCTAGGACACCAGTCATGGAGTAGTGCCCATGTAGAACACCAGTCATTGAACACATAAGTGTCCCCCTAGGACACCACACATTGGATGCAGTCCCCCTAGGACACCAGTCATTGAATAAGGTGCTATGGGACACCAGACATTGCACGGTGTCCCCCTAGGACAGCACACATTGAATACAGTTCCCCTAAGACACGGGTTCTTTAATAGTGACCCCCTCAGACCTCACACATGCAATAGTGTCCTAGGACGCCACACATTGAATAGTGTCCCCCTAGAACACCACACATTAAATAGTGCCCCCTAGAACACCACACATTGAATGCAGTCCCCCTAGGACAGCACACATAGAATAGTGTCCTCTAGAACACCACTCATTCAATAGTGTTCCCCTAGGAAACCACACATTGAATAGTGTCCTCCTAGGACTCCAGTCATTGAATACTGTAATGTCCCCCTAGGGCACCAGTGGTTGAATATGGTGCTATGGGTCACCAGACATTACACGGTGTCCCTCTAGGACAGCACACATTCAATACAGTCCCCCTAGGACACCAGTCATTGAGTAGTGTCCACATAGAACACCAGTCATTGAATGCATAGTTCCCCTGGAACACCACACATTGGATAGTGTCCCCATAGGACACCAGTTCTTGAATAGTGACCCCTAGAACACCACACATTGAATGCAGTCCCTCTAGGACACCAGTTATTGAATTGTGTCCCCCTTATACCTCACACATACAATAGTGCCCCCTAGGACACCACACATTGAATAGGGTCCCCCTAGGACAGCGCACATTGAATAGTGTCCTCTACAACACCACTCATTCAATAGTGTTCCCCTAGAACACCACACATTGGATAGTGTCCCACTAGGACACCAGTCATTGAATAGTGTGCCCCTAGGAGTCCAGTCATTGAATAATGTCCCCCTAGGACACCAGTCATTGAATAAGGTGCTATGGGACACCAGACATTGCACGGTGTTCCCCTAGATCACCACGCATTGAATACAGTCCCCCTAGGACACCAGTTATTGAATAGTGTCCCCCTAGGACACCAGTTATTGAATAGTGCCCCCCTAGGACACCAGTCATTGAGTAGTGTCCATGTAGAACACCAGTCATTGAATGCATAGTGTCCCCCTAGGACACCTCACATTGGATGCAGTCTCCCTAAGACACGAGTTCTTGAATAATGACCCCTAGAACACCACACATTGAATACAGTCCCCCTAGGACACCAGTTGTTGAATTGTGTCCCCCTCAGACCTCACACATTCTATGGTGCCCTAGGACGCTGCACATTGAGTAGGTTCCCCTTAGGACATCAGTCTTTGAATAGTGTAGTAGCACAGCACTTAAATGGATAAATCACTTCCGCGCTATGTGTTGGCCATCTTATTGTGACATTTGCATAAATTATAATGATGGGGGAGAAATTTCGTGAAGGAAAATTTTGTGAGTTTGGTCAAATTGTGAAAATTGCGAACATTAAATCTTGCAAAATTTTCCCGCTATATGGTATTCAAAGATTACTGGTTCCATGGTTTAAGAGTACCATAACCAAAATGGAAGTACTCTTCTTATTACCTTATACTTGGTTAAAGGCTTAACCCAGTATGCATACTAGTATTTGGGGATATCACAATATGCAGACATACATCTAGGTAGCCATGTTGATGAGCCTGTGTTTCTGATTGATAGTTTACCTACCCCAGTAGTGGGTTAGTTGTATGAATTTTGGGTGGCCAAAAGTGCCCTACATTTGTCCCATTTCTGACTTTTATTGGTGGTTGTTCTGTTCTATTTACACTATTTACAGTACTTAAACTGAATGGTGTTGAGCATATTTGATCTAATGGCATGCTCTAATGCATATGTAAACACTCGTTCTTGCACATGATTTCAGAGCTGCACACTGAGTGAGATTGTGACCCTAATGGACTACATTTGGTCATCTTGAGAAACCTGTGTGGCCTTCGCTGCATAGACTTCCAAGTTGACAGACTATGGTGTACTGCTCAAACATATTATCCAATGTATTGCCAAGTTTTCTTCATTGAGAATTCTCATCATTTGTGCTCTATTTCATATGCAGCTTCTTGGATAATTTTAATAGCGTCTATTTTAGTGGTTATATACTGTGTTTTTGTAGATTATCTGTGATTTACAAGCTGAGAGCATCAGAGAATCAGTGGAATCTGCTGCATTTTGCAGAAGGTCAGAGGAGATTTCTGTTACCTATTGTACGTATGTGCCCAGCTGACATACTGTGGTGTACGTTTACTGTTTTTCTTCCTGGTGCAGTGTGCCTCTTGCTGCAGTTGGTTCCTTGGATGGAGCAATTGGCATATGGGATGTATCTGTAGGCATCTTACGTGAAATCTGCCATGTTGAAGTAAGGTTCAGTGCTTGAGGCTGTGTCAATCTTTCTACTTATGACAGGCTGCATATGCATGCTGGTTTGACAGCCTTCACGTCTCAAATCTACATACATAGAAATAAATGAACATTTTCTACCAAAATAGTTGGGATATAGGGATGCTGTATAAATGAGAGGAACAGATAAAGGCTGTTGCACAATAAAACACTAACCACATCCCTACATCCATTATTGTTTCACCATCTAATATGGCTCTATATCCTTGGATGTAGGGACTCTGGTTACTGTTCCACTGTGCAACAGCCTTTATCTGTTTCTGTCCTTTGTGCCATCTCTACATCCCTACTATTTTCATAGAAAAATTTTATATACGGTATTTCTAGTTTCTGTATTTTATGGTATGCAAAAAAGCTGCTCATGTTAAGCTTGCAGCTTGACATGTGCAGGACGTCCTTGCAGGTATTGGACCACATTTGTGTAATCCTGGAGCTCAAGGTGTCAGCTAGCACATATGTTTCCCCACCAAAAGAACTTAGAAACAATTAAAAAGTGGCGGGTAAATGCATGACAATGGATGTCCTTTGAAATGGTGTGCAAGTTAAACTTCAGTCGAAGTTGACTGCATAAACACCTCCATGGAGGCATTACTTTTGTTACTAACTGAAGGAGGGCTAAGTGAGCAACTGTAGCTTAACTGTTTGGTTTTGTCTTAAAATGGCATCTCATACGTAGCAACATCTCACAAGTGCCTGGAAACTTCCATTTGTGAAACTTGCTTGCTGAGCTACAGTATCTAATGAACAAAGAACATAGATACAGCCAAAGAACAAAGATACAGACAGTTGAAAGCAGCATAGTACTGTGATTAAAGCATTTCTATAACTTGCTATAGTTTGCATGCTATTGCTGTCTGAGAAGAAAAAGAATAAGACAAAACACAGAAATGTTGAGGTAATTTTCTGTGGAAGCGCACACTATGGCTTGGAAGTAAGGCTATTCCTAAGTGGTATACAACCAACACTTCATCACGGCAGGCTTTTTCTGACAGTTTTTAGCACTTTATGAGAATAGTACTTCTTTTTGTTTGTACGAAATGTTCAGCTTCTTCTCCTAAATCATACAGTGCACTGATTGAAGTCCCAGCGTGATGACAGCCACAGTATTTGAGTATCGCTTGAGCCACTTGAGGATTTCTTGGCCAGCTGACCCTGGAAGGTTGTAACTTCTCAATCATGGCATTTGTCATTAGCCAGTTTTCACAGCCAAACACGCGTATGCTGGCATCACACATGACTCCACCATTTATCAGGAAGAGAGGTGGCTAAGGTCACCCTGGAACATCCCGATGTTACGACATAGAAAGAAAAGTCCTGGCTTTCCTTGTGTTTTCTGCTATGAAATGACAGGCCAGCAGGTGTCTCTGTCACCAGAAAAGCACGCACTTGCCAGCATGCACCCTTGGTTGGCCCCCCCCCCCCCCCCCCCCCCCATGCAGTGCACAACTTCTACTGAGACAACCACTTCGCATCTGTCTTCATTCAGGCTCAGGAATGTCTTCACAATTTTTATGCATGGCTTAGTTCTGTGCTATACACCATGGGTGCGTAAACCACGTTTGCTCAGCTCAGTGACTACTGGAATACCCTGAAGGGAAGGCCTTGCACTTGATAAGGACAGTGGAGTATTGTCTAACTTCTACTGTATGGCTGTTTCAAAGCATTCCCTGGCCGTCCAGCTGTGTGTGTATGCTGCCACAGTACAGGGTGGGCTTATCTTAATCTTACAAAAACACACTAAAATTGGGCCAAATTTTGCAAACATTTTCTGTCCCATGAATTTCCCACTGTGTGGTAGTAAGAACAAGGGTATACCATATGTCGCAATTTTTGCAACAGAAACATTTCAGGAATCACTTGCAATAAGGGAGTCAGGCACAAATTTCACAATGAATGCTCTCGTACATTATGCAGTACTATAATATGGCGGTTGTAATATTTCTGTGTAGCTCACCAGACTGCTGATCATCCAATCTCTCATTCAGCTCCTGCAGATTGTGTTGTAGTGCTTCCTCAGTTTCCGCCAGCATCACCAGGTCATCTGCAAACAATAATACCTCCAACTGCCCTGTAGATAGTTGTACACTGTGTGAGGACTGCGTCTGAACGAGAAGCGTCGTTCACACTAACAACGTGACTGAACTTCAATAATAGCAGCAACCAACAATACAACAGCTGCAAGGACTTATATAGGACTGTTACACAGCTGCAACACCACTAATGGTTCACTAGTACACAGTTCAGAGTTACACAGACTTACACATAGCTGCACACACAACATCGAGTAAACAGATAACACCAGTTCATCACACACTGCCATAGAACTTCTTCCTTGCTTCTGACACTATTCTGTCAAAACGATTTTAAAAGCCACGGGGATAGGGAACAGCCGTGCCTTACTCCACTCTTAACCTGAAACCGTGATGACTCCTTACCTCCTACTCTCACTCTCGCCAACCATCTTCATACAGACTCTGAACTGCTACTTACAACTTTCCACTCACATCATAATCTTTCAGTGCCACCCACAGCTTCTCTCTGCTTACACTTTCATAAGCTTTCTCCAAATCTATGATTACTGCTTATAACACCTTGTCCTTCTTGATGACTTCAAACACCTGCCTCACAGCAAAAGCTTGATGGATACGCCTTCTACCAGCTCTAAATCTCCCCTGTTCATCCATCACCAGCACATTCGTTTATACCTTGAATCTATCACTGACAATCCTAGCATAAATCTTCCCCACCCCAAACTTATTCCTCTGTAATTACCACACTCTGTTCTACACCCCTTCTTATAAATAGGTATGATGATAGCCTCCCTCCACTATTGAGGGGTCTTTCCACTTCTCCAAACGACATTCAAAATTTCATACAGCCACTGCACCATTGTGTAACCACCAGCCTTCACCATCTCTACCTGAATACCACATACACCACCTACTTTCCAATTTTTCGTCTTCTTCACTGCCCCTCCTCACTTCCTCCACACCGATCTCTTCTTCTTCACCCTGTACCTCCCTTCCCTCTATTCTAATCTCTTCTCCACTTCCTGCATTACCATTGAGGAGATTATCAAAATGTGTCCTTCATCTGCTCAGTGCCTCCTCTCCGGATCTTAACTCTCTGTCTAGTCCCTTGATGTGTGTGGTTGTCACCCTCTCTTTAGTCTTCACCTTTGACCAAAACCTCTTCTGCATTCCATTGGCATCCCTCTCCATTTCTTTTCCCAGCCTTATCCACTCCTCATTCTTGGCCTTTCTAACTCTGCACTTCGCCTCCTTCTTGGCCTCATGGTAGGCGAGCTTTGCTTCCTCAGACTGTTGACTCAGCAATCTTCTGTATGCTATCTTCTTTGCCCTAACTGCATCTTGTACCTCCTTACTCCACCAGGCTGTTCTGTGCCCCCCCTCCCCCCCCCCCCCCCCTTACTGGTCCTCGACATTTCACATACAGTACTTCCACAGCTGATCTCAAGATCCCTTCTTCTAACTCCACGCAGGCTGCTTCTACGTCATCTTCCCCTTGTTTTCTAATCACCCTGTACCTATTTCTCAGCCTAGCCTCAAACTCCCACCTTACTACCTTATTCCTCAGCTTCCTAACCCTGATGTTACAATCACCTGTTCTGCTTTCTCTATAGGCTTCTTTCCTTCCATCTTATGCTTGATTATCATCAACAACAGGTAGTGATCACTGCCTATCTCTGCCCCTCTTAGCACTTTTACATCTCTCAGTTGGCCTTTCATTGTTCTCCTCACCAAAATATCTATAATGGATCTTTGGTTCCTCCCTCTACATTCCCATGTAAACTTATAGATCTCTTTATGTTGAAACCATGAATTTGTGATCCGCAGATTATTCTCAGCACAGAATTGCAGCAACCTCATGCCATTTCCATTCTCCACTACCTCTCCATACTTCCCAATAACATCACCACATTATAATAGCAAACATTCGTAAAAGTTCAATATAATATTATTGATTGCAAAATTGTGACATAATTATGGTATACTTGTGTAGAAGTGAAATATCAAGTGTGCACTAAGAAATGCCCAAGCTTTGTACTTCCGCATCTAATTCTTTCTCTCTACAGGCCGGAATAGTTAAGATCATCTGGTCTCAGGGTACTGCTATGCTTTACTCAGCCTCTCTGGATGGACTCATTCATTTGTGGGATGGTAGAACAGCTAAAAGAGAGCGCACCTGGTCTGGACATACAGATAGTATACTTGATGTGGCTCTTAATGAGTAAGTATGTGACTGTGTTTCTGGCTGTTGTGAGAATACAACTGTATATACAGTAATGAGCATGCTTTGGTAAGTAATTTGACTAGCAGCTGGATTTACTTGACTTTGGATAAACAAGCATTTCTCTGTAGTTTTCTCCGGTAACTCTGCTAGCCATGCTGAATGGCCAAATGTCAATTGTCAGATTTGTAAATCAGACATTTGGCCCTATTTAGTGTCCTCCCCAAAAGACATGATGATCTACAATGCAAGTGAAACAAGGAAACATACTGTATGTATATAATGTAAGTTGTTGCTAAAATATCTATCTGAGGGTGTCTATATCAACTGAGGTGTAGCTGAGGTTGTTATACTGCCCAAGGGTAAATACTAATGAGCTGCTGTTCTAACTTAAAATACTTGTTTGTGAGGATGTGTTCAGTTTGATGCTTGCCAGTAATGTGTAATGCATGTGCTGTCCATGATTTACTATTGGTGCTTGCTTGTAATATTGTAATGTTAGGCCTGACATTGCTCTATATTGCTCTATATGCTCCTAAAACGTATCAATGAGTTAACACTGAAAATCATGTCCATGCAACCTTGCTTTTTTGCTGAAACTGCGCTGTAACTCAGGTAGTTCCTCTACTGCCAATTCTCAGTTGCACTTTCTCTTGCAGTATATCCTGGCAATTGCTTACCCTGCAACATCTAGTAGGGCTATCTCATGCCAACTATTGCAGTTATAGTCCCCTTCTTTGAAAGGGGTACTACATCAACACATTCTTTTGGTACTACACTCCCCTCTATACCCTATGGACCAAATTCAGCAGCAGTTCAAGAAACACATCTACACAGCACATTGCCATCACTGTTTCGGGCAGGATGTCAAGAGCTTACATTTGTCTTACCATTCTGCAACTTTCTATTCTGGCTCGCTAGACCGTCCCATCTAAACGCCGGGCGCTTAGCATTGCCCCTGGTGCATAGATGGGATGGTCTAGCGAGCCAGACTAGCAACTTCCCTATTGCCATTGGTGGTATTTTGCCCAAGCCTTGTTGAAGGCTGTTAAGAACTGTTCTTTCTCTGCTCTTCTATGTAGTTGTGTGTGTACATATGTCAGTGCATAGCATGCAACACAAGGTCAGCCATACTACCTGGTATACCAAAAGAAGCACTAACCAGTCTGAGGCTCCATTTCCCCTTCTCGCCTGTTCTCTCCTTTGGTCTGTGACTGTAATTAAATTAGTAATGATTCCTGCGTTGTTTTACCCTATATTTCACTATGTTTTTCATGCATTTATTTTAAGCCAGTGCATGTACAGTATTTGGCTAACTCAGGAACTTTTTGCTGGGACTAATCAAGTATCTTTTGCTCTTTTACAGGGAACTGGCCATCCTTGTTAGCTGTTCTGATGATCACAGTTGCAAGGTGTTCCAAGTATAGTGTGCTTACTATTGCATCTGTTATAATAAGTTTATGCAATTTAGATTTTAAGTATGGGATCACTCACTGTACTTGCTTGTATAAAGATATTAATTTCCTCAGTGTAATGTCAGGGTGCTGCATCATGCAGATTTTGCATGTAATGATAGCTAAGGACATGTGACAAGGCGTGAAGACAATTCTTAGAGACTGTACTGTTTTGTGTACTAGTGCTCCCCTAATGGCATGCTCAGTGAAGACCCCCAAATTAAATGGATTTCCACATGATTTCACTGTTGGTGGCAGTACGTATAGGGTTCTGCAAATGTTTCTCATTCATCTCAATTGGATCTGCTAGAAAATGCACTATTCCTTTCACAACTTGAAAAGGGGGGGGGGGGGGGGGGAGGGACTACAGTATATTAATGTAGTGGAGGCTGACAAATGCGGTAAGAAATGTCCCTGCACTACTGGATACCCCCCTTGGCACTGCAATACTCCACATCCACTTATCACCACCTCGATCAAGCACTGCAGTATACAAAGTAAAAACCTGTGGTATATGTCCACCATTGTATGTAGTGCACGGATACCATCATAATTGTACCAAAGGATTCTTGATTCAGCTCACTTCACAGCAGTTTACATGAGTGCTCAAATATTCATACCCTTCATATTCCTGTGGACTCATAATACTCCATAGTGTATGCTATGCTATACTATCCAACTGCATAAATCATTAGCAATATCATGACAATGAATATATACTACTGTAATTGCAGAAATTTTCTTGGGGCAAAAATTTTGCGTTTCAAATTTTTGTGGGACATAAATTTCGTGGATGGAGGCAACCACGAAAACTTCCACACATTGAAATTTTCAACAATCACGGTATATAGGATGTGCAGGGTGATCATGACAAATACATTTTGACTACCATGCAGGAACAGACTGGAACAGTACAGTGCAATACAGCAGGAACTGCAGCTGGTCAGTGAAGCTACTCCTTCCTTGCCAAACTCTAATCTTGAAGAAATGCTGTTTGGACTCCCTACAGTGGCTGATACACACAGCCATACACATGCAAGGCTGTACACATTCAGTAGCTATAGCTTGCACTCTATTGTTCTTCAGCAGTCAGTATACACATACATGCATGCAAGCTGCACATTCCTACCAGTGCACTAGCATTCCACATAATATACTGGGGCTTTATACATAATTATATATCTCGCTGTGTGTGACATGCACACCACAGTACAGTGACTACTGCTTTTACACTGGTTAATGAAGTTTGCATGGTTGCTACATTTACACACAAGTACATAAACAGATGTGGGATAGCAAAACTGGATTATACATGGCTGACAAGAATAATGAATAATACAAGCTTCCGCCTCTGGCATGTCCCTGAATGAAGGGAGAAGGGCATAGTAAGGTGCTACGGATTAACATATATACAGCTGT
The DNA here is from genome assembly GCA_964019415.1 of Ianthella basta. NCBI lineage: Eukaryota > Metazoa > Porifera > Demospongiae > Verongiida > Ianthellidae > Ianthella > Ianthella basta. The sequence continues at coordinate 4,787,312 of OZ025875.1, forward strand.
GTTTGACATGCCACACATGAACCCTCAAACAACAATTACTTCATTTCAACACTAACAGCCTATCAACTTATCAACTACCATTAATGGCAAATGATAGATGCATAACAATACTAGCAGAAGTCATGATCGACACAGTTTAGGGAGAATTTTTCTCTGGCTAGTGAACAAAACAAGCCATGGCCACAGGACTGAGGACAATGAAGGTGAAGTAGGAGGCTGGAGTGGAGGGGAATGTTCATGACATCTACATTTAAAGAAGAAGCATAGCTAGCGAAGCATAGTTCTTATGCAAACTCCTTTGGCGGAGAAGAAGCTTTCCAAGGCTTGATGATTTCTGCGCTCACTGAAACCAATGTGAAGCTAAAGAACAAAACCTGCCATTCTCACTCAGGTGCGACCAATTCATCACACCAGTGTCATTTTCAATGTTGTGCGAACGCAGCCTAAAGCTCTCTCCCTTTCGGGCCATTTTGCAATGGCCAGAAAGGTGGTCTGGTGACTTTGGTCGACTTTCTTGGGCCCGGAAGTCAATTCCTATTGTGTAACATCAGGAGTGGTTATATCAGCCTATGTGAATCTCTTGATGCAAAGTCGGTCGCGAAACCCCTTTCAATCGCCTGCGCACAATCAAACATACAAGCTACAGCACCAGCTTCACATAGTCTGCTGCCCCCTTAGCTAAGCTAGATACCTTCCTGGAATCCTGCATTAACATCTTGTGCATCTGCAAGCATCGATTTCAGACAGAACAATGCAGGAGCCGTGAACCGAAATCGTAAGGGCGATACCTGTCGATTGAGGGGGGATAGGGTATGGCAAAGACAGTGCTTAGGGACACTTTCTTCCATCTTCGATTGTGGTTATGCAACAATTGGGCTATTCTGCGATTTGATTGGCCAGCAGGAATTCCTGCTGGGATTGATTTCCATGCCCAAGAAAGTCGACCAAAGTCACCAGACCACCTTTCGGGCCATTGCAAAATGGCAGCCAGAAATGGGCTGGGGCCGAGACTAATGAAACCGGCGTGACTGTTGTCACGCTGCTAGCAGCTGTGTAAAGCTTCTGGAGGCTCCTACTTCTGTTGTTTTGCTCCACAGCGGAATTTTTTGCCTTGCTATATGACTTAGTATGGCATTTGGCTTGTGGAATGAATTATTTACAATGTCAGTGCAATTTCTCAAATACAAATTGCCACTAATTCTATCAGGAGCTACAAAAGGAAGTTAAGATAGCCAGCGATATCATGCATCTTAGCTCATGCTCCATAAAAAGTGCAGAAGCTAGAAATAATAAAAATTTTCTACAAAAATTGTAAGGATGTAGAGATGGCATAAAAAGGACAGAAACAAGTAAAGGCTGTTACACAGTGGAGCATTAACCATTGTCCCTACATTCAAGGGTGTAGACACATATAGTCCTACAGTCCTATAGTCCTACAGTCCTATAGTCCTAGTTAGACTGTACAACCACAACAGTAGGGAATGACAAGAAGTACAGTAGGAATTAAGCTCAGGCTAACATGATTTGGTAGAAGCTCATAGCTGTGGTTGATTCAACGTGAACTTCAAGGAGCAATATTGCAGCTCCACACAAAGAGGAAGGTGGGAACAGGACGTAATGTATTGGCTCGAGAGCCTTTGTCAACTGATTACAAAGGCTACTCCCACCCCTGCTTTGCATGTGGATGTGACAAATATATCCGCAGAACATGCATTGAGTCAAAATATTTGAGACAATGTACATAATTTCTAACACACTAACTTACCATCATGGTTCAGTGTTCACTGGTGCATTTGGATGTTTTCTTATGAGCTGCTTAAATCTTTCTTCAGAGCCTTCCTCGTATTTGTGACAGAGATATCCTGCACCAAACCCAGCTAAAGTGCAGAGCACATGCATCTGAGGCTCTACATAAGGAAACATTCAGCAATGAAACAAGTATTTCAAGTCAATGAACACTTGGGCTGCCGCACCCAACTCAAAATACTTGCTCCTTTCAGTCGCTGCTGCTGAATCAATATTAGTTAACTCATTGTGCACAAGTGCTATAGCCTGCGCTCTATTGTTCTGCAGCAGTTCTTGAAAATGAGGGTTATCCAATATACATGTCGAGGACAGAGCCTGAGGCCATGTATATTCGATGAACCCGAGTTCGAAATGTATAACTGGCTTGTACCAGAATGCAACCAATTTCACTTTGACAGATTCACTTTAACAAAAATGGTGGCCATACAAAATTGCTTTGAACGCGAAGTGGCCAATCAGCGCCAAGGGGTCTGACATGATTTGCTGAGCATTCAAGATTTTGAAATCCACCAGATTTCAAAATGGATTTCTGGATTTCACTTGGATTTCTGGATTGCTGCGGTTTGTGACTCGGCTCACTTGGTTCTGAGCAGTCTGAGCCATTATAGGTCAATAAGCCACTTGCACACAAGCTAAAGTACGGGTGGAATGTAGTGACGCCACATCTGGCAGTGCCTGTGCGGCCATTTTATGTATAGAAAAGATAGGCGAAATCAGCATTCCACTCTCTTGACACTTGCATGTTTCTACAATCAATCATTTCATGAACCTGTCCTAAACTGGGGGTTGTTTTTATAACAGAAAAGCTATGCTTGCGGTAGGAACTGTAAATGTAATTATGAAATACAACGAATATATTGCTAGATTATGGATATAAGGCACAATTCTAGCTACATGCTTCAAAATTCGTCACTCCATCTATCCTTGGTCTGCCTCTGGGTCTCTTTCCATCTGCTTGTCCTCTCATTACTTTCTCCCTTAGACTCACATGGTTCTCCGCCACTCTGTCTTTCCACCCTTCCCTCCTTCTCTTCACCTGTGTTACCAATGCTTCCTGCTATAATACTTTCCTTATCTCTTCGCTTCTCACACAATCCAATCTGGTCACTCTTGCCACTTTCCTCGCACTTGCATTTCCATCGCTTGCAATCTCATCTTGTCCCTTCCCTCCAATACCCATGCCTCACATCCATACACTAGGGTAGGTACTACCACTGCATTGTACACAGTTAACTTGGTCTCTTTACGCAACTCCTTATTCTCAAAAACTGGCTCTCTCAGTGTCCCTGCTGCAGTGGTTGCCATACTGATCCTCCACTCCAGTTCACCCTCCATCTTCACCCAAATCCTACAATCACTGGACTTTAGAGAATAATAAGATAGGTGCATAGTGCCATAATAGGTCATTCCTTTTACATGTGATTTAGGTCATACAGGAGGATGGTGATGATCATGGTCTTGCCAAAAGTAATTGGGAAGACATCAACACCATCTTTGTCTCAGAGAACTGCTAGTATAGTCTCCTTATGTTTTATTCTGACACAGAGAGCAGCCGTATCCAAATCACTTGCACCTTGAACTTCCATCTTAACTGAAACATTACACAGTGGTAACATCTTACAATGCTTGATTAATGAGTTTACCACCAGCCTTCTTGCGATTAACTCAATAACCCATGCAACAGGTCCGTCATGAATTAACACTGAAGCCCACAGGACTGAGTCTGATCACTGGAATTACCATTACTCCCTTTTCTCTTCCTGCCTCTAATTGTATTAAAAGTGTCATTCATAGAGAAACACCCCCAACGTCGTACGCATTAGGTACAGGGTAATTTATAGAAGAGGCTGGTAAGAAGGCATAAACATGGTAAGCAAAAACCGCATTGATTTCTAGCTATCTTCCCAAAACTTTGTACGCGGCACTCACTTCTAAGCAACGGGTACCTTCTAACAGCGTTACTGTAGAAAGCTGCAAAGAGGCCTCCGCATGTAAAGAACACCCACGTTCGCAGCATCGTCCTGGCGGGCAAGTTCAATTGCAAGGTAGGTCCAGCGTGGGGGAATGGGAGAGATCGACGCTGATTTTCTCTGGTCCCACCCCCTAGGTTCTGCAAAAATGGCGCCCCTACCTGCTCGCTGCGTGCGCCGCCCTCTTCGATCTAGTCTAACAGCTGACGAAAGCCGCCGCAGCCGAAATGCTCTGTTTTTTATTGACAAATCTATATATACTACTTGAAATTGATCCCCCCCCCCCCCCCCCCCCCCACTTCAGAAAAGCACAACATGCACTAGGTAAGAGAGGTTGCTCCGACTTATGCTGAGGCTCATACCACTACACATTAAATAGGTGCACAGGTAAGATAAAGAATAAAGGATAAAGAGATGCACAGCAATCAATTCACAGAGAAGAGAAGAATGTTCAAGATTGCACTGCTAAAAGGCAAAATGACAAGAGGGAGCAATATATGGCAGGTAATGAAACATATCTATACAAAATATTAAAATGTGCTTTCAATCTATCTGTGGGTGTAACAAAGCTGCCACACGCAGTGCTTCCACAGCATCACCTATCACTTAGAAGCAAAGACTGGCAGATGGAACAAAGATTCACAGTACATCCTGAGAGAAGTGCACTGGCACTGCACATGGACAAAGATATGCCCTGGAACTGTTCCTGGAATTTTATGCATGCTTCATTTGTGTCCTTGTAAATCCACAATCATAAATAAACCAAAATAATAATGTATGAATTACACATGTAGTTGTGTATACAGCAATGACTTGCTGAACTCTGAATGAAAAACATGCCATTATTGAAATAGAAACTGAGTCATTAATTTTATGTGCAGCAACTACATATAAGTCAAACTAGCTCCTCATCATTTAAAGCTCGAGCTCCCTAGAAAGAAAGTGATGAAACATTATAAAATAGTAAAATGATGAATAGAATTAAACAAAAGTAGTTTTATTACCTTTAACTTTTCACTGACTTGACCATGAAAAGGCAATCAGCATGTACTCTTGTGATCTTCAGCATGAGATTGCTGATACAGACAAACCAGCCTAACACTTCCAGGGAAGAAACCTATATTCTTGAGTTCTTCTGGCAGACGGACATGCTGGGGCAACTGTCCCAAATGAATGGGGTCAAACGTAACTTGCTCTTTCCCTCTATAATGAAAAGCAGGGTTAGAATGTGAATAAAACAGTTGTACATTCCTCTGTCCAGGCAATGCATTATTAACATGAGAGTTGCGACTATGGTCTAGCTGCAACCAATGTCTAAACATTCTACCAGGCTACATTGACTGCCTGGTTTCAGAGTGACCATCTCATGTCTGTGGTTTTGCTCTGTGGCTCTGTGGCTGCAAAGAATACCTACACATTTAGCAGAACCCTGATTTATTATCTGCATTATGTATCAATTGATGCTCATTTATTGCAGGGTTTGAATGGGAGGACATGGTGCCATTATTGAGTTAGTATCAGCTTTGGTAAAGGGTGCAAAAATCTGCTTCTGTCAGAAGCAAGTACTTGGCACACTGCTCATTGCTGCTCTACAGAACTGTGCTCGCTGTGAGTGAAAGGCAGCTGGTTCTTCCATTTGGTATTTGCATATTGTCATTCACAGTGTGTGCATGTAATACCATTCAAACTGCACAGTAGTGCCGTCTATGTAGGGATGGCAGTGGTTGTTTTGTATGCTGTAATACCACCGAACAGTAGTGCTATTCCCGTACCGGGCTGAAACCAGTTAAAAAAGGCTGCCCATGAGAGACGTTCAGTTGCCTAACCTAACGATGTCCAAATGAAAGTGTGAGTTCATGCAGGAAATGACACCCTGTATACAAATACTGCCATGTTGTAGTTGTATTACAGCATACAAACAGACACCACCATCCCTACATATAAACAGTACTACCCTATGGTCTGGTAAGAATAACATTAACAATAATCTTATCAGACAGTACAGTAGTGCTGTCTATGTAGGGATGGCCGTGGTTGTTGGTATGCTGTAATACAAACGAAAAGTGGCGCTACTCCTGATTAGAAGCAAGAACTGACAAAGGGAACTGCCAGCGAGGAAGGGAGGCTGTACAGTACACAGAGCTAACCTTACCTCCAAGCGCCAGGGCGCCTTTATGTAGAAAGCATCAACGCCTTTTTCTGTGTTTCGTCTTCATATTATTTCTACTGGTATCATGTTTAACATACTGGCTAAAGGCATGCATGTGCATGGTGGTGATTCATGTATGTACTGAGGATGAGGCTGTGCAATGATATGGTGTATAGCTATGTAGATTGTCTGTCTGAAAGAGCATTAGCTTTTTAAATGAAAATATTAATACAGAAACAGCTCAGGCTTCAAAACAGCCGCCAATTTACAATGACGTAATCAAGGAAGAAGGCTAGGACAGAAGCTGCTGCTAAACAGAAGTAAGAACAAATCTTGCATTCCACCAGTACATCTTTCGCTACTACTGTTAATGCTCTTGTAGGGTGTCATACTGCAGATGTGGAGGAGGGTGAAATTGTTAGTGGGACTGTGGAGTGCTCAACGCAAATGGAGTTAACTAGTGATGCAATAACAGATTTGGAAGAAGAGCTGAGTAGGTATCGTTGTGCAGTTGATGATCCGACCTTTAGTTGCAGACAGATAGTGCCTCCACTTTCTGAAGTGACGATGCAATCTGATGAATGTGTTGTATTTTATACAGGCTTGCCCAACTTTGAAACCTTAAAGTGTGTGTTTGATCACACTGTGCAGTTCATACCATCATCAGAGGGAACCAAACTGACTCCATTTCAGGAGTTCATGGCTGTAATGATAAAGCTTTGTTTGAACTGCCCAAGCCAGGATCTCGCACATCATTTAAGTGTGTTGCAGGCTACAATATCATGAATACTGCTGAAATGATTGACAGATTAGGATAATAGTTTATGGAGGTTGATTCTGTGGCCAGATTGGGAAGCTTTATAGAAGTCCACCCAGAGTGCTTTCAGCTACAGTGCTCCAGTCTTAAAGGTTCCACAATGAGATCGCATAGCTATTACTATGCAATAAAATTTCAAAATTCTTAACCAACCACCCAACTAATGAAAGAATCCTCCTTTACTGTGCAATTGAAATCCAAAATAGCTTGTGAATGAGCATTTCAAGAAAAAAACATGCTTAAGAATGCCAGTCTTAAATTCCGTGAAATCAAAATTTCTAATGTCAATTGCATAATCATTGGTGCATTAGGCAAACCACACAGTAGAGACCTGAGGTACATATGGCATGTTATAGTACCACTATCCAGGCATCTGTTAAGGGACTATGGGAGCTTAACTCATATTCACTGGTAAGATCCCATCTAAACACTTTAGGCACTAAAAACCAACACTCTGTCTCTCCATCCTTCTCTCCTCCTCTTTACCTGTGCTACCACTGCTTCCTGCTTCAAACCTTTCCTTATCTCTTCATTTCTTTCTTCATATTCTCATTCATATTCTTCTTTGCCAGGTGTAACTGATGAACAAAATTAGCTATCGAACTAATTCCAAGACGAAACTTCTGCAAATTAGCCGAGCTGTATTCTTTCGTAGTACGTGTATAGGCACTGAAAGCATTACAGCTCAGCGTGCAGGTTTCCAGGCCTTCAGGAGACGTTGCTACTCGCGAGACATAACATTTTAATTTAATTTCATATCTTCACCAATGAAATCAGGTAGTGCTTGCAAATGGATCTTGCTCAGCTTCTGGCAATATTCCCTCTGGTGTGCCTCAAGGCTCCATTCCTGGACCTATCCTTCCTGGACCCATCCTATTTTTATCAACGACCTACCTGCTGTTGCTAATTCATCTATTACCATCGCCTTGTTTGCTGATGACTCAACATTCTCCACTCCAGGTAACAATGTAGCATCAATTGAAGTCAGATGAACTCAGCCTTGACTGCAGTGAAGTCCTGAATGAGACAGAACTGTCTACAAGTGAATTGTTTGAAGACCAAATGCATGCTGATCAATTCCAGCAGTAGATCACCCCCTCCTCTAAACATTGTCTTTGGTGGCTCTTCCATTGACCAAGTTAGGACATTCAAGCTGCTAGGTGTTACCATTAATGATAATCTCAAATGTAATCATCACATTGACTACATCTTGAAGCCTATCAGTAAGAATCTCAATCTATTGTGTAGACTCTCCAGATTTCTTCCAAGGAAAGCCCTAGTTACCCTTTACTTCTCTAAGATAGCTTCATATTTCAATTATTGTTCCCTTGTATGGAGTAGCTGTACAGCTGCAGATGCCAACTGACTCCAACTAGCCCAGAACTTTGTGGCTAGAGTCATCTTGAAGTGTTCAAAGCTCACTTCCGCATCTGATGCATGAACCCAACTATGTTGGTTGTCACTCGAGTAGGTTAGGAGCGTTTATCACTGACGCCTACTTTGTTCTGTAGAGAACGGTGCCACACCCTACATCTGTGCCCTGGTGAACCCTTGAGCATCTTCTAGTAACTGATTGTACATGAACAAAGCTCACACTAGTTTTGGCAAATCTGCCATATCATTCGGACTGTCTAAATTGTCATTTACTTAATTTTGTTACTATTATTCTTGCATGGTGTTCTATCCTATGGATTTTGTCTAATTTGTCAGTCATTTGTTTGTATGAGTAGCTACTACATGTGGATTGTTAACTTTTTCTTATGACAACCCTGTAAATTAGCCTGCATTGGCTAAGTGGTCCCATTCTTATAATACAAAAATAAGATGAATTAATTGAACACTTTGGCTACATTTGCTCGCCTAGTCCTCCTTCAAACTTAGTTATATCAATTATCATCATTATACAATCATTAGTTATATCAATGCCAACATACCTGAACTCTGAATTATATAATAAAATGATTAATTAATGGAATAAATTAGTGAAGCAATAAACTACTGAAATTTAGTAAAATAATTAAGATTTAATTAAAATGTTAAATAATTAGGTGTAACAATTGATTGCCAACATACGTCTATTTGGAGGTACGTATGTGGCTATCTTCCACCAAAGCTTCCAGTAGCCGCTTCTACACTGCATTCTTTTTTGATGGGTTACCGTAAATATTCTAAAAAGTCGAAAATCTAAAGTTCGCAAACTTCCTGTGATCTTGCCTCAACCTGCTCTAAAAATTTGATTTATTGGGAAAACCTCTAATTTTGGCAAGGGCAAGGTGTTCTTGCCGTTAATTTTGTCTCCATGGTTGATGGACACGAATGCTTGTCCAATACTGGGATTCCACACCTCCTTGTAGACATGATATCCACGAATAATGCACAATACTGTGACAAAAAAAGCGCCAGCAGCGGCCATTTTCTATATAGAGCCTTCCCAAAAATGGTGGCAGAGAACGCTCCAATTTTGCAAGAAGGCGATTAGAAATGCAGAAAAGTTCACAAATTTTTATGGTATCTTTGCGGTATAATTAGTGCAGAACCTAGGTACTTAGCTAGCTGAAACCTCGAGCCCTAAGGTTACAGAAATAAGGTCCAATAGCAGCATCAATGCCCTATGGTCGTGGGTTATTATTTAGCTACAGCTTAGCTAGCCACACACTATAAAAAGTACAGAAACAAGAAATAACTAGACAAATGTAAACATTGTGGAGCGAGCGAGAGGAAGCAGGGGCATGTTGGTAAGTAATGACTGCAGCAGCACAATAATATACAAGGAATAGACCGACAAAGCGTTAACATCGGCTACAGCGAGCAAGGCTGAGTCCAAGAAGGTAGTTAAATGGTAGCAAAGCTGCAGCACCCTTCGAACCCGGCCTTTGTATAGACAACTGGTCCAGTGCACCGTCACTCATGATCCTGACAGGTGTCCAGCTGAATCGCAACTATCTGAAGCTGTACTGGACCAAAGCAACTTCTGCAGCAACGAGCAAGAGAGCCATTAAACTGCAGCAGCTGCCGACTTTGTGCCTGACCCACTCAGTCCTTGTGTAGTCATTGAGCCAATGTGCGTCCAGTTCACCCTCCCTATCATGGAAGTTGCATCGTTCAGCGAATTCTCTACAGCTAGTAGGCAAAACGTTAAAAGCCGGTGGCATTGCAGACCGCTGACTCAGCTGACTCAGCTTGCACCAAGAGACAAGTAAGCATGTTTCCAGCCCCAGCCTGGGAAAGAGTCGAAGAAAAGAAGAAAGAGTCCATGCTTGTAAAATGAATGTGTACTGATATAAATGCTACCTTGGTGATGGGCATAACTTTGCATGAAATTGAAAAGTACTTACTGGTGTGCTTAATTGTCCAATTAGGGATCAATCTACAGTTCTCGATAGTGTCTGGATATAGAATTTGTACTGCAAGGGGTAGCCTGCAATTATGAAGTTCAGAGATGTTTCTCTACTGTGCAAAGGCAAGAGCACTAACTTGATGGTATTCACAAGCAGATCTGAAGATGTAAGGTGAAATTTCTCTTCATGCTGTCGACCAACTGTCATCAAGCAAGACATTGCCAAAGTGGACAGCTTACAGGACATCTGCACATAAGGAGAAGCCATCTACACTGAGTGACTACGGAAACAAGCAATGATTACACAGTTAATACACTGAAAGATCTCAAGAGCTTACTTTTCCCAGAAGCATATCTCTCGCATCACTTTGCATTCGTCCCCAAACATTAATACTCAGGAACTCATCTGTACGTTCCACCTTAAAAGAGCATGTCATTTGCCAGGAAACATGCTACAGTGGTGGACAAATCACAGCAAATGAAGAGTATGCTGGCATATTGGATTTCCTACACTTCAGGAACGGCTTGTTCATGACAAACTCAATCATTCTATTCATTGAGGTACTCTCATGTGTCAGTTGCAAGGTGTGACGTCAGGTTAAAATGGTAAAAAGCAAACATGAAGAGGAGCAATAATTACAGAACACAACAAACATATGATGAAATAGGTTCTGGGAGTTGCAGTAGGCAATTCATTATGCCATATAACTTTAATACATAAGAAGGTTGTAAGTGTTCATGAGCTGGCTACACCTGTGGCAAAGATATCCAATTTCACAGCTTGAAGGCGAGAAAAAGAGCTGTGATGGCAGGTTCAAGCCTAATGGTAGCGGCTAATTTTCCTCTATTCCCTCCTTTCTTTCGAGTTGTGAAGTTGGACATCTTTGACACAATACATTATAAATACGGGTTATGCAACAGGTTAGATCTGGGTTAAGTGAGTGATTATGAAAGGGGTACAATTCTTTCATACAGTACAACAAGTATTTCGAGTTAAAAAACTCGTGGGGCGCCGGGGCACCCCTGAACTCAAACTACTTGCCCAATTGATATCTTAAGGTAGCTAAATACACACACACACGCACACACTGAACATGTAAACCCACACATATGCACACACACACAAATGAACACACACACAAACACGTGTGCACACACCCACATACACACAGAAAGAGAGAGAGAGGGGTAGACAGAGAGCATTAGCTAGCAATGTTTGTTGTAAATAGAGAACATTTCAGCGCATGTTACCTGCCAACAGTGTAATTTCAATTCCACTAAAAGTACTAACCTTTGCAGACTTCGATACCATGATTTCCTGAAGTACGTCGCGCTGTTTCATTGTCTACACTGAACTCCATGAGGGTAGCTAGTTCCCCATCATGTGAAATGCTTTTTGGTTAAAAACGAAGCCTCTTTGTGTTGGTATAATTATAATGAATAAACGGTTCTAATCCACCTTCAATCAACTAAAGTAGACTCGTCTCAGAACTTCGCCATTTTTCAATGCCCGTTGCTCGGTCTTCATGATATTTGGAGCTATATCTCACAGGAGAGACTTTCAATAGGCATCTTACTAGCATTACCGTGCAAACACATACCTATGTCCTAATTTCGTTTGATAGATACACGACAAAATTTGAACATAAATGATTGCGAGCCCTATAAAGCATAGACCACAAGCGCCACCATCTTGAATTGCCCGAAATATAGATAGTCCATTACGAAGATGAAGACACACGAATACCTAAAAGTAAAAACAATACAGGGGTGCCTTCGGTGCCCCAAAAAATGCAAAAGCTAATACAAACATCATTCAATAGTTTATCAAAACCTTCATACCCATTTGTGGCAGAATGCCTATATATAGGAAAACATGATGCACACATACGTACAATATGATCAGCTGTCACTAATCTCTTATCATCAAAATGGAATACAACCAAGAAAGGAAACATGAACCCATTATGAGACTCACTCTATTGGCTGCCTTTATGTCTGTCTGGTACTGTCTCTTTGGTTTCCCTTCAGTAGTTTTTAAACTATGCTGAGAGTATGACATGACTTGTGAATCTGGAATGACCGGAAAGGAATGCGGTTTCAGCAAAAATTGGAAAGATACCATTCGCTGTTCTGACAAAGGAAGCTTGGACAAGTTGAGATCAAGTTCTTTAATGCAGCTTCCTCTTTTACCGTTGATAGAAGTAAGAATGTAACCCTACAAAATGTCAATGGAAAAACAACCATAAAATTGTGTACTGTACCACTAATGTATGGTACTTACCGGCTGTAGGTCATATTTCCGGGCTACACTACCATCTGGGTGAATAGCCTTCACAGCTGCGACATGAATCCGCTCCTCTTCAAATGTCAAGTACACATCCACAAGCTGAGCACCTAAGATGTCTGTGTATACAATATGTGACTTGTCAGATGTATCCAAATCACTACTATTGCCCTATTGATGTACTAAGTACTTCATGTGCAGGAAGTATTTGAATTTCAGGTATCAAGCAACACAATCAGCAAGCAGGAGAAATAAAACACTTACTGCACAGTGCACTTCATACACAACATGTACACTATAGTACAACAGACATCATAGTATCAGCATAAATAATGAACAATTATACAGTAGTACAGCTAAAAAGCTTAACTGCCACATCATGCGTTAATTACATGTATACTAGTGGTATGTACATAGCATTGTTTTATAACTTTAATTTTGATGCTATAGAGACCTCCCAGTAGGGACAATTAAATTGCGCTCCTTTCACCAAGCATCCATCAGATGCCTGAGAGTCATGTGAGCCGATGTCTGATTTGCATTTGCAGCTTATTTCACACATTAGTATCAGAAGATCCTCGCTACAAATCAAAGCAACCAATTATGCTATTGCTCATTTCTTCACTTGTGATACAAGCAATGACAGCGAAGCTACAACAAGGCGTTACAATTTGCTGCAATAGATAGAAATAGAGCAGTGAATAAAGTTAGTCTAAGTTTTAATGGAAACTCAAGACAATTCACACTCTCTAGAAATAGGTGTGCAAAGCAGTGAATCAGTCCAAGATATCAGCAACAATACAACAAGGGCATGCAACATGGCTGACACAGAGTGGGGTCTTGTCTACTGGCAACATCGATGCCAAAAGTGTCAGCCATCATCGCCATCACTACTATTCCAGCCCATGCTGAAGGACAGGCTCTAGAGATGCCTTGAAGAAGCCACCAGTGCAGGTTCTATCATGGAACATTGACGAACTCGGTGGAAAAGACCTACACCTCCAGTACGCCCTTGGTTTGCTGCAAATCGACATCTGCTACGTTTCGGAAGGGAAGTATGGTCAGAGCCAAGATACATGAAAGCTCCTACATGATTGTTGGGGACACACATGGTGGAGATTTGTATCTGGCAACTGCACAGGCTCAGCTGGTGTTAGCATCCTCATCGTGGGACTGTGGACCGTGGAAGAACAGGGTGATGTGCATAACCAATGTTTCCCACACTTAGCCTCTCTAGAAAGGAACATTGTCAGTGATGACAACCTATGGCCCTGTCAACAAAAAGAATGAAGTGAATGGAAGAATCTCTAGCTATTCATCACAGTGACCTCAGCAAAACACTACTGCTATGCTCAATCCTTGCTACTTCCTCTTAGTCTGTGGAGATCTCAATGCTAAAGTGTTAACGACAATGCCGAACACTATGGGATAGTGTGTCCAATCTACCACTTAAAGTGGCAGCATTAATGGGTAATACATTCTGGAAATTACTCACATACATCAAATGTTCATCCTCACTGGGTTTTCAAGCAGAAGAGAAACTCCACCTATATCACTCACTGCCACAAGCCCACAAAGGCAGAGCATACCTTAGGTTATAATTATGCTGTTCCAAAGTAGGCATTGTAGGTGAATCTTGAGCTTTAAATGTACTGCAGCCTGCAATCAGACATCCACTCAGACCATTACCCCATTGTTGCCAAATTAGACCTTATCAGTGCAGACTCCCAGAAGTGATGACCAAGGAACTGAACATCAACTCGAATACTTCCATTCAGACTGACCCATTTAAAACTGCCAATAGGACTGCATGAGAATCTTGACCATTGATGATTTCCAATAATTGGTTGACAGATGATGTTACAGTTGTAACCAAGAGGAAGTGTAGAACTCTACAGCAATGGAGGAAAGCTGTACGACAGAAGATGATAGAGCCCAGCACCTCCACCAGAAAATGCAACAGCTTGTCCTGGATTGTGACAATGGCTAAGAATGAGTTATTGCAAAGAACTGTCCACAACAGCGAGAAAGATTTGAGCAAACACTGAACCAGACAAGCCTTTCAAAAAATTGGATTCAAATGTAAAGTAGAATGCACATCACTGAGTTGGAGAACCAGGATGGAAACAGGATCAAAGACAACATGCAGGGTGTTCACATTGATGAGGGATAGTGAGGTAAATGAATGAAGTTATGGAACCAATATCAACACCTGGGGCATGGGGTTGAGTAAGGGTGCAATGCGGAGGGGTAAGCTTCAACTTTGTGGTCACCTCGTCACGGAGTTCTGCTGGAAACCCTGCAGCTATTGTTGACAGGGTGGTGGACATGTGTCACCCCGTATTAGTGGCATTGTTTGCAGGTGTCCAGGGTGGGCACATGAGGTAGGAGCACATACATGTTCCGCTCTTGGCTGTCTGATCCCTGTAAGTGGCCATGACATTGCTTCACTTAACTCTTCTGAATATTGATCTTCTTGGTTCTACACAGCTAGACCCTAGATCACTTCCAGGTCATCTTACTATAATTCATGGAATCTAGGATTTTTATGTATGTTTGTTCAGCCATAAAATCGGCGCCTTCCTGAGAATCGACTCGATACGCTCCGTGCCAGTTGAGGGACTGGGGGGCCATGTTCTTAGAGGGTTGCCGTTCACCTAGCTGTTTTGCGGCCGAAGAGCGAGATGTCCTTCATCAATTCTCCGCGGGCCGACATGCCATTTTTAACATTATCCACCGGCCCTTCCACTACCGGTCATTGGCGTACTTGATACAAGCCATGCCAGTTAAGGGAGTAGGTGGACATGAGCTTAGAGGGGTGCCGTTCACCTAGCTGCCCTGCAGCCGAAGAAAACGCTTCCTTTTTTCCACGGGCCAAGATGCCATTTTTAGTTATTGGTCTCTAGGACATCCAGTTACGGGTGATTTTTTTTGTTGTCAGCCAACGTTCAAACTAAACTCTACAGTCGTTATAGCAGCCAGCCTCTGTTGCTACCTGTGCAGATAGTTCAAAACTGGCAAGGGACTGACTCGCTGGCTTGCAATAGGCTGGGAACCTGCCCAAAGGGCGGGCATTCAGCTAGTATCACATAATCACTGTGAGTATCTCTACAATCTTGATGGAGTAACTAGTAGGTCAATGTTTAAACAAGTCCCATATACAAAAACAGGTTGAATACCCACTTGAAGAAGGAACATGGCTGATATCCGTGCAACTTACGCAGTACAAACTAAGCAAGTAGGATATAATTATGTGATGAATGTCTTCACGCAATGACTTAATCATAGCATTTAGCTTCCTACAATGAATGTCCAACTGTTTGAGGGCACTTCTGTCTGAATAGTTGGTGGTGTCCAATTATCAAGATTATACTCTACATAAATTATGTATAATGGCCATAATTGAAATTAATTCATTCTGAATTCAGTCTGGATTGTTTCCACGGGCTTAGGCTAATCATCTACAGCATAACACAAGAGTCAATCTCCAAGCAACAGATAGCATCCCAATTCTTTACATGCAGTGCTAACATACCTTGCACAGATTTTGTTTCTGCAGTTGAAAGCAGAAGCTTTACTTCTTTTACAGGCCAAGTCAACATAATGTCGCTATAAATAGGCACACTCTTGACAGGCTCTAATAAAAATGCAGAAGGTGCAACATATATAAATGATTCCTTCCAAATGGTGGATATACAGTAACAGTGGTTGCATAAAGTTGCCTTCTACAGCTCATACCCCATGGTCAATGCAGTTTCCAAGATCTGGTAAGTACGTACATTGTTTTGAGGATGTCACTGTATGGCTTTATGTTACAGATGATAATAGGTTTAAAATAATTACAATATTAACCAGAGATGATGGGTAGCACTTTGAGAAGGAGCTAAAAGAACGATAACATGCAACAAGAAAGGATACATATGATGTGTGTAGAAGACAGAACCTCTTGCTATACAATAGGTCCATCTCCTGCATGCTGTTGTGGACATGCACTCTTAAGGGGCAGGTGCACCTTTAAGTGCAAAAACCAGAAAATTTATTATCTACATAACTTTTGCAGTGTATGCACTAGTTACATCTTATTTTGTACACAGTTTCTACTATACCTGAACAAGAAGTGGCAGGAAGGCTGTTTCTTTGACTAGATGTAGTAGCTGAATATGGCTGTTTTGCCAGCGATCACCTAAATCACATTTATTATGCCTGTTTCCTTATAATATGCTACTAAAACCTAGCGCTTTTGCATAATTATATGCGTTTCTTGATTGACCACATGAACATATGCGGGTGGTTTTCTGATTTTGATCAGGAAGTGTAAAAATTGTTATCCTGTCTCATGATATGTGCAGAATTTGCCTATTGCAGCTGTCACATCAATAATTACCACAAACCTCATGTACATAGATGCATGGAGTACATGGTACGTACCTAGAAAAATTCAGATATCTAACTTAAAAGATGATTGAATTAGGTGTAATAAATGAAGTTCTATAAAATGGATGCCATGAAATCACAATGTATTTGTTCCACAATCATTGGAAATGGCTCACAAATAAGTAGCCTGTCTCCTCACTTCTACTTTGTCAATTGGGTGCACTTTGCAGAAGAATAATTTCTCTGCTCTGTTGGAACATCACTTCTTGGTGCTGGCACAAATGATAAATTTTAGGCAGCATACATAGTTGACCTCATAGTTTACCATACTTCCTGTTGAGCTATGCATATGAAATTATGACTAGAAAGTGAGATAATTAGTTGCATTTGCCCACTAAAATAAGAAGTATAATGCATTACTTGGACACTATTGCATCATCCCTTGGGAACTGAGACCTCTTGCTAGGTGACTACAATGCTTAGAATATGTCACCTACTGGAAATAACACCTTAAGAGGTAGGTCACAATGTTTTCTTGGGCTAAGCCTGTGTCCAATCGAAATCAAAACACCTCAGTACCGAGCAAACATTAAAATGAATATTTCTAACATTTCTAAGACTGTATGTTTGCAACAACTTCAACTGGTCCATAATATGCTACATCTCCTGCTCAAAATCACAAAGATGTCATATCACTCACGTAGCTCACTTTAACAATGAGTCTCTAATGTTATAGGCCAGTCCAATAACTACTGGAACTTACCGTCTCCAGCCTTTTGTATTTGTGGCTCTGCCATTTGTTTGATAATGGAAGGTGGCACTGGCTACCTATACCACATCTCAGACATTAGAACTACAGTGAATTTATGCAACCTTGCAACAGCTCCCAAACCTTAGGCAGTCCTTGCCTAGGATATGAACAGGGCGACATATGCTAGTTTTGTACAGTACTGGTCCATATCCTAGGTATCAGCTGCCCATGGTTCGGGAAATGTTGCAAGATTGCAGAAATCCCCTGTAATACCACCACGTAGTGCAATTAGACATAGTCTACATATTTCTTTACTGTAGCCTCCAATACACAGTATACGTATGAGAATACTAACCTACTGACACTGTACAGTACATTTGGGACAAGCTGGCAGGTTGTGGAACTTTCTCTGTGTCCACCAGCATAACACTGAGATCTCCAACTGTGACTGGCACACCACAGTACTGCACCTAAATATCAGAAACAAATGATTTAAAAAGTAGTGCATATCATAAACCGCTTCAAAAGTGGCTGTACTGAAGGCAGTGCAATGGAAAGGCAACACAGAAATGATATACAAATATCTGAATGATTCCTTGATGGCATCCATAGGCGTAGCACAGGGTCCAGCAGGCCGGCAGCTGCCGGACCAATACTTTCATAGCCAAGGAAAAATAAATAAAGCAGAACTCACAGTTAGTGGACAAATGGTTATGTTCAATCCAAAGATCCTTTAACTGACAATTGCTAGTTATCTAAGTCCAATGGGTAAGAGTTGTCAATTAGAAATATTGTTCTCTTGATGAGCGCTGCTTAACATGCCAGGCTGGACTGCCTTCAAGTAACCATTTTTGTGATGAAACTTTGCCTAGCCATAATGATGTCATCGATACAAACAATGGCCAATTAAGGTGAACTAACTCAAATGAGATGATGTGGCACCGTGTGGTTGCACAGTGCCGATCCTTAAGTAATGACTTCATTGCCAAATCTGACTACCCCAAATCTAACTTTCCTATGCATTAAAACCTGTAGCGCTTCTGCTTGGATTACTGAACTGTTCATTGTTTCATTAATATTTATGGATATTGGAACGTCATTGTGTGCATTATGTATATTTGTGCATGTAAGTAATTTTTGTAACAAAGATGTGTAGAATAATGTTACAGTAATAGCATGCTAATGCTGACACAAGTATTTGAATAAGAATGTACTGCAAGCAAAGCGAGCAAAAATATTTTTGGCCCCGCCGGACCAAGGCATATCTCACTGCTACACCCCTGGATGCAGTCATTGAGGCAACTGATCGATCCTCTGGTATCTACAATAGCAGCACAAAACAGACAGATGTCTTGATGGTCAACTGAAGCTGGGCAGGGTCACTTTCCATTACTAAATTTGATATTCATATGCAACATATCAACTCGCACCCTTCTCACATCCTTCATCTTGCAAAAATGTGGTTGCTTGGTCTTTGACTTCTGCTACTGTCATTTTTCTCACCAATCACTCCATACTCTGCACCCACATTCATGACAATTATGTGCACTTACTTTAGCTGGCATCTTCAAGACAGTGGATGGTTGTGGAGACATTGTCTTTCTCCAACCTATTTTGGTTCTCTTCTTTGGCTGTGAATCAAGCAATAGTCTAATGGGTATGAAAGTAGAATGATGCAGCATATACAGAACTCCTTTCAGCATGGCAATGGGGTCGCCAGGGCTCAGTCACAGTGGCAGACCTAGCGATAGAGGACGTGGAAGAGAGAGCACTTTCCTCTTGCGCCCACAGGCTGTTGTTCTGGAAGAGGTACTGTATGTGGACGGCATTCTATGAGCTCTACCAACCTACCATAGGCATTCTACCATCACTTGATCTCCAGCGAGCCCTCAACCCAATTCACGTTCGAGAAAGAGTCCCAGGGAACCATTCCATTCTTGGACCTCTATAGTAGTAACCCAACATTACGACGGCTCTCTATCCACCACTGTGTTCTGAAAGAAGACCCATACTGGCCGTACCCTGGATTGGGGTCAAAACGCTTGGTTATTGACAAATTCCAACTGTCCATTTTCGGCCTGGCTAGTGTGGTACAAGAGCTTTCATCATCTTATACAGAGCTCCTTAATGAGTGTGGGAAGGCGAGAAATAGCTGTACTCCTCATGGAGAAGCATCCAAATCTTGCTCTAAATTGAAACAGAATAGTAGCATGACTGCTTTTCTGCAACTTTTAAAAAGGGGAGACTATGGTAGAGAAGGCTAAATGAAGACATGAAAGGAATATTAAAACTTTTGATGGAGCTCTGGGGATAATGCTGGGACCAATGTAGCATTCCAAACATGGAGAAAACATAGAAGTACATGGTTAAACAAAAAATTGAGGCCTTTGTTGGTTGATGGTCCTTAAGGAGCTGAGAGATGTGGAGTGCATTGTCGATGCACCAGATGGTATCAAAAAGAAATGCTACCATTGTGAGATCAGGTATAATCATGGATCACCTATATGATCAGCTGTACAGCTCTGCAGGAAGGATCCTGAAGATACGTACAGCTAGTAAAGGTACATAATCAAGGATTTCCTCCAGCCTTGTTCATTGGCTGCCAACCCACTCTATCCCACTTTTGTTCGCAGGTCATCATCCCATGTAAAGAACTCAACTGGTATTCTGTAGCAGGCAGTTCCTCCCTGATGACAGACTAGGTACTTGTGTGTGCTTTTGGCGCTTGCTGCGGTTTCCTTATTCAAGACGTTCCAGCCCACCTGGCAGCCAAAATAGCTAATGGATAGATCCTGATTGACACCTTACTTGTAGAATGCATGGTACCATCACAGTTGACATGGTAAGCCTTCTCAAGTTCTGTGTTGGTGCTACGTACATACATACTTGGTCCTACTGGGAATATGTACCTGCAGACCTTTGGCATAACCATGCAGTTACTGTCATTGCTCAGTACCTGGGAGAATGTGCTTTATTTTGAATTGATTGATCATGCCCTTGCGAGAACTGTCCATTGATTGATGATATCCTGGATTGACTGAACTATTAAAAGAAATTTTCACAGCAAGATTGGAATTCAAGGCTTCTTACACAAATTGCACCCCAACAGTTGCATATGGGGTACTGTACACGATCATTGCTAACCTTTCCCTTTGTGCAGTACTATATACCAACTGGATTGCACATGTCCTTATGCAGGAGATCGCTTAGGAAATAGATTCCTGATAATACCTATGTGTAACCTTGATTGCAATACAAGTACAATCCTTACAGGAGCATAAGGACTACACCTGTTCCTCAAATGTGAAAACTTAGCGTGCAACTGTCAATAGCAATTCACTAACTCACCTGTGTATCAAGAGGGTAAGGTACTTGGCGTGGAAGAAAAGGCTTAAACCGTGTCTTTCTGCTTGGAAGGGTATGCTTCTTACGAATGGTTCTGTGCATCTGCAATGACAGGATACAACACTGCAGCAAGAGCATCATACCAGTAGCAGATTATTAGCATACCTGCATTTCAATAAACTTTGCCAAGTGATTGAGGCTATACCCTTCCACTTCCGCTGTTACAGATATTTTAATATCTGCTGGAGGGTCCTGCATGAAAGAGGAATGTACAGTGTATAAGATCTACTGTATTATGGCCATCACGTAATTTGGATAGAATGGCTTAAATATTATGTAGTCACGAATAGTGCTAAAAAAAGAAGTGTGAGGCTCTTGATTGTATATCTATTAACTGTCATTATGGCAATAAAGACAGGGCAGTCAATGAAAGACATAGATGACCTTAACACATACAGTAATGTGTATGACTGCAAGAAAGAAGGGGCTACATAAGCGGTCTAATCACTTTAAGTAACCAAAACAAAGAATAGATAGCAGGAGAAATGACGACATTAGAGCACAGTTAAGGCAGGAAGGAACTGTGGAGCAGGTACGCAGATAGAGAGAAGTCTGGAAGAAATGGGTAGAAGAACAAGTTGGATCTATTACGAAGATGGTAATGAGTGGAGTTGTACCAGGGAAAAGACCAAGACTTAGAGGGAGGCCAAGAAAGCGATGGAGCGATGCTTACTGATTGATGCCAAGATGTAGGCTTTCCAGTATTAGTAATCTTTAGAATACTCTATAGTATCTAACCTATGATAATACTAAAGTTCAATTTATCTTGTATGAACGACCCCATGTGTTTCGGGGACTGTGTTCTAATGATGATGATGATGATGATGATGATGAACAATGAATCTTCTGGGAAAACATGAATAGGGCTTCTCTCTGAAATTGATAAATACCAACATGGGTGTGAACATACGTTAAGTATCACTTAAAGCACCACTGGCAACCACCCTCCTCATCCTATATCTAGCAACAATCACCTTGGGCATGTCAAAAACAAAGTCTGGAGAGGAGGATGGTTGCCTGTGGGCATCTTAGCTCAGTGCCAAGAGCACTGACAGCTTAAGCCAGAGGCCCAGGATTCAATTCTCAGTGGCGCCACCTTCTTTCCAGACTTATACCATTTCAAAGGTGCACGGACAGTAGCAGCTCAGATCGTGCCTTCATTAGACAAATTCACATCGGTCTGTGGACTGTAGTCCACTCCATGAGATTCCTGCTCTGATTTCGCTCACAATTCTTTCCACACACTGACCCTGCACATAGCAATCATCCATTATCTAGTATGACACAAAAATGGCGAAATGGTGAAGGCTGCTGTCTGCTGATCGGAGCGGGTGATTTGTCGCTCATTGAGAATCGGGAACTGACTATGTCCAAGGCTCGATTGGAATCGATTGGAGAAGCAGATTCTCGAGCGAGGTGTGCAGCATGTCTGCATCCTGTGGCCTTGAGAAGAGATGGCGCCATATGCGTACATGGACCGCTTGGGCACTACTGCGCTGGATCAGGTGAGCCGCCAAGCACTGTTATCCAAGATACTGGCACTGCTTGCCATCCTCCATCACAGGCGTCCGCAACACAGACACCAACTTCGCCAGCAGTGACGGCAGGCCCCACCAGACCACAACACATTCCAATCTGGAAGAGGCTTCTCTGAGCTTCTCGTGATCCAGCCGCTAGGAAGCTTGCAACGATTTTGGAACAGGTCACAGTGGCTAATGATGTGGATGCATGAATGCACTTGATGAACTTCCCCAACCGCTGTCTTCGAGTGCCTAAGAGAGTTGGGCGCCGCTGGAATCTGACAAGGTTAGTCAACCAACAGCTGTCCGAGGAGAGCA
Organism: Ianthella basta; assembly: GCA_964019415.1. NCBI lineage: Eukaryota > Metazoa > Porifera > Demospongiae > Verongiida > Ianthellidae > Ianthella > Ianthella basta. The sequence continues at coordinate 4,810,046 of OZ025875.1, forward strand.
ATCCATCCCCACCTTCAGGTCAGCAGAGACCTGCCTCCCGCTCTACCACCCACAAACTACAACCACGACATCAAGATAATCCTGACACACTGCAGGCTGTTGCTGCCAGAGTGTCAGGAAAATTGGAGGAGGGCAATTTTAGGGGTGTGGTTCATCTGGCTGTTCACAGGATGTTGTTGCAGATTCAACCAATACTACTGTAGCTGCCCTGAAGTCTAAACACCCAACCACCCACCCAGACACCAGCACCTAAGGAAGAGGCCCAGGATGCAGTTTTGGTAGTGAGTGAGAGGGAAGTGAACCAGGCTATCCAGTCCTTCCCAAAGGGCTGTGCTGGGGGGGGGGGCTGATGGACTCAGACCACAGCACCTGCTCAACATGACCAGCAAAGCGGCTGGGGCTGATGGGGAGCTACTGCTGCAGGCCCTTACCACCTTCACCAATTTTTGCTTACTGGTGTGACTCAGGTGGAGATACGCCACTTCTCTTTGGGGCCTCACTTACAGCTCTCAATAAGGATGGGGGAGTGCGACCAATTGCAGTTGGTTGCACCTTACGCCGGTTGGTGGGTAAGATTGCTAGCACAGCAGTGATAGACCGAATGGGCACCTTCCTGTCACCACTGCAGTTAGGGTATGGCACACCACTGGGAGCAGAAACAGCAGTCCACTCAGCCTGGCTCTACCTTTAGGACTTGCCCGCTAACCATGTTCTCGTCAAGCTTGGCTTCAAGAAGGCCTTCAACACTGTCAGACAAGATAAAGTCCTTGAAGCAGCTAGTAAGTTAATACCTGAGCTTTATCCCTACGTGTACTCTTGCTACTCTGCCCCTTCCACCCTCTTCTACGGTGGAACTGCTTTACTTTCTGCTGAGGGTGTGCAGCAGGGTGATCCCCTCGGACCCCTACTGTTTTGCCTAGTTATCCACCCCCTAGTTCTGCAGCTAAAGTCCGAGTTTAGGATCTTTTACCTGGATGACGGGACACTTGGAGGTATGGAGACAGAGGTGCTGCAGGACTTGCAGTGGGTCGAACGGGAAGCTGCTTTGCTGGGTCTACACCTCAACCACCACAAAACCGAGCTAATCGGTGGAGAATCTACGGGCGGGCAAGGAGGCCCCTGACCTTCGCAGAGTTAACCCCGAGGATGCTGTTCTTTTAAGATCACCCATTGGCAGGTCCACCTCTGTGGATGCCGCCATCATCAGCAGGGTGGAGGCACTGAAGGTCATGGGAAAGAGGTCAACTCATTTTCAGAAACATGACGCCCGCATCCTGCTTTGCCACTCACTTGCTATCCCCAGGATACTTTACACCTTGAGGACGGCACCGTGCTTCTCCTCTCCCAGCCTTGAGAGTTTTGATCAGGAGCTTCACTCCATGATGGGTGCTATCCTTAACATCAGCCTAGTGGATGCTTCAACCTGGTCACAGGCTACATTACCTGTTGGATCTGGGGGGTTGAGGGTTCGCAGGGCAGTCCAGCTTGCACCTTCTGCCAGGAACTCACGAACAGGATCCTCCCGCAGAGCTCCCCTTATCCTGCTGTGAAGGCAGCCCTCAAGGAATGGAGCAGAGGACATGATCAGCCACCGCCATGTACTCCTGACAACACATGGCAAAGGGCCTGGGACAAGCCATGAGTACAGGCTACCTCCAATGTCTTACTGGAGACTGCCCCGGATCTGCGAGCACGGGCTAGGCTTCTTACCACTGCCGCCAAGGAATCAGGTGCCTGGTTACATGCCCTACCCATTACATCTCTTGGGCTCAGGATGAATGATGAGGTCGTGAGAGTTGCTGTGGGACTTCGCCTAGGGGTGCTGTTGTGCCAGCCACACCTCTGCAGCCGGTGCGGAGCATCAGTTGATGAGTTACCCACTCATGGCCTAAGCTGCCCCAACAGCCAAGGTCGACATCTTCGACATGCTGCCATCAACGAGTTAATCCAGCGATCTTTGGTCACAACTGGAATCCCTGCGCAACTGGAGCCCAGTGGAGTTTGTCGTTCTGATGGGAAGAGACCAGATGGGCCCACGGTGATGCCCTGGAGGTGCGGTCGTGCCCTAGCATGGGACGTCACATGCCGTGACACCTATCCCTCCCATCTGAGGTTGGCCACAAGTGAAGCTGGTGCCATTGTAGAGCAGGCTGAAGTGAGTAAGAGCGCTAAGTATGCTGACCTTCAAGCAAGCTATCACTTCGTCCCAGTGGCGATTGAAACATCTGGATTGTTCAGACAGGAGGCACTCTCCTTCCTCTGAGAGCTCAGATACCACTTGCAAGTGAAGACGGGAGAGCCCCAGTCACATCACTACCTGCAACAGAGGGTTGCTGTAGCTGTGCAAAGGGGGAACACAGCTGCCGTAATGGGGACGTGCATGAGAACTGACAAGGACAATCTATGATTACTCATACTATTAACTGTTTTTCTTGCATGGATGCACACACATATGCGTGTGCCAGTAGCTGTACTTTCCAGCATGATGTAATTTACGTCTTTATTATTATTGCTTATATTTAACAATATTTAAATTTTGCCTCTTAATGTATAGACAAAGTTTGCAAATATCAGTTTTCCTTCTGTTAGAAAAAAAACATTTTGAAGAAACATTACATTATTAACTGAGTGATTTCATTACTTTCTGTTCTTAGGAAACTTCTGCTGTAAGTATAGGATGACCTCCAACATGAGAGATAATACACCTTCACCATGTTCAATGATTGATGTGATATATTTAAATTCTTTAGACTTGGTACCAATCTTTGGGCTGAAACACATCAGGAAACAGTCCTGCAGGATTCTATAGATTGCAACTACTCTATTTCACCTAATTTACTTAGCACTGATGTATATTTGTAACATAGGGCAGGAAAGGACACAGACTGGAGTGTGAAAAGACAAAGATACATATGCATACAAGCATCAGCAATTTCAGCAGCATCACTCACTGGCAGCAGGGATAGTGACCAGTGTGAAAAGGGCTCTTTAGTAAACTTCAGCTCCACAAAGCCTTTGACATTGCATACCCGTATGGTGACAAGTGCAGCCTTGTTTAGCAAGAGTTCAGCATCAATATTAAGTTGAACGCCACCACTGAAAAAAGAAGGGAGGAACAGAGCCCTGCATACTGCCATTGCTTGCAGACTGATACTCCTGCCCCTAAACACCATAACATTATTTAACATGTACATTTGTATGTTAATGACCTGACAGTGAATGCTGAAAGCAGATATTTGCATATGAAGAGGTAGCAACTGTGTACATTGTAAGGTATATCAGAGAGATACAGTAATAAGTCACAGTACATATTCACATACGTACGTATGCTTGCATACAAGATGCAGTACATACAAAACAGTAGTTGCCATGCAGTGGGAAGAGGATAGACCATATATGGATTGGTGAGGGGGAAATTCAGCAGATCAGTAGTAATCAGGCATTCTGCAGATCCATGTGAGCTGTTGCCAGAGGGAGTAGTGGACATGCAAATATACAATTCAATCTAGAATGGTTTCTTGACTGCCTTTCACAGAAAATACAGAACATTTCTCATGGGGATGATGTGATACAGAGAAGTGGGAAATACAGAAGGTAAAATGGTGAGCTTGTACGTGTACATGTCTATATACATTAGTTCCCTTTGTAGCTCCTCTGGTAAGCTTTCCAGTCTGGAAACTGACTCTGATACATTCCAGACACTATGAACACTGCCTCTGAAGGTTCTTTTGAGGTTTGAACTGGAGAGAAAATCAAGCTCTACTGGATTGGCACCACCAAGCACAATGGCTGCTGGATACAGAAAGACAACTTATACAGTGCCATGTTTGAGCTTCCATTTATACCAAGAATAAAATTCTGAACATGGATAAGAGCACATGTATTCTAGACATAGATTAATGCCATTAATCCTGTTTACAAGTTGTCAGGAGCTTGAGTGATGTGATAGGGAGTTGTGGGAGGAGTACTGGAGACAATGATGAGATGGATCTGCTGCAGAGCTTGGTAAAGTGTGCCTGTATAAGATGGTATAGGTCCCAGAAGAGCAGCAGCTATTCACAATTGCATCACAGCAGACTGGGAAAACCCAACATGCAGCCTATGAAGCCAAGATCACCACCAACGCTGTACAGTACGTATATTACCAGGCTATGAAGGACACTATTCAGTTGGGATATGACATCAACTGCAAGGCACATGACAAAGATTCTGGCAAGTGAAGTAGGAGGAGACATTGTGTGAGCTGGTGACCCGACTATGTTACTTTGGGAGGAAGTGACCAAAGGGCTATAAGACCGTAGAAGCTGTAGTAGACATCCTCGTGTTGGACCAGTTTTTCAAAACATTGCTAGGAGAGAAGAGGATCTGGGTGAGGCCGTATGTGCAGTGAGGAGCAGTGTTGGAAGAGTAGAGGGAATTGGAGGCACATGGAATAAGCCCACAGCAGCAAGGGTTTAGTCCTCTATTGTGGTGGTGGGATAGAAGGATGGGCCTTTGCGATTACACACCAACTACAGGCAGTTCAACGTCACACAAGCTGATGCACACTTGATGTCAAGAACTGATGAGCTGCTGGATGGCATTGGCCAGACCCAGTATATAATAACCCTGGATCTACTGCTCTGAGCCAATGAAGTACAGTCATTGCTGCCCATGCACAAGGATTCGATACAGAATCTCTTCTGCACAACCACAAAATGTTAGTCCTCAAGCTGTACAGAATGTGCACATGATGTCCTACAAACAGCTACATTATGTTGCTTCACTCACTTGTATTCAACATCGAGTAATAGACTGATCTCCTGTTGGAAAAGCAATAAAACGTGCTGGTTGTAAATACACTACACAATGACACCACATCCCTAAGACTAAGCTCCATAATCAATGTAGTGAAATGCAAAGAGGATGTGCAGTAGCAAGAGTGTGTACAGAACATAATAAGAGATATCTCCTAAGTATTCTTGGCAGTAGTGAAGGATGATCACAGCATTGAAGCAAAAGGAATTAACCTTTCTAACATCTGTACTGTTACCAACATTTGTTTGGACAACATAATCAGGGCATAGGAAGGAATCTAAAAGGAGGATACCAGTCTAATGCAAGGTGCATTGTGTAAACTGAAGTCACAGGGAAAAGGTGCAAAGGTAAACAGAGACTGTCCTCTATAGTGTACCAGCGATAGGGAGCCAGTAGCAGCACTACCCCATCCCTTAGTACAGCTTTGCAGTTCTTCTCTTTATATACTGCCATTACAGCTGAATTACTCCTATGCGTAGTAATCAGTATCCTTTATAGAAGGTACTCCTGAATGTGGGACACTCTCACAATTCGCAGCAGTGTTGACTGAGTTCCACACAATCTCCTTAACTGTGTCCACAACGAAAGACATAAAGTGGTGGTTCTAGTTAGATGTGTAGACTTAGTCATTTCAGTTGCTTAGTCTGCCACAGCTCCAGGACCTCTCACAGGCAGCACAAATGTGAGACAATATGTATAGGTGTCTGGGCATGTAGTATTCCAGATAAGCAACTCCCTGACTTTCCAAGGTATGATGGAGACAGTCCCATTACCTTCCATCAGACTGGAAGAGCTAGCTCTGAAGGCTCTAGTTGGGATGACAAGTTGCAATTTGCTACGTATCATTGTCCTGAATTACAGACGTCTGAATTAGATTACATGATGGTTACGGTACTTCTTGGGTAAGTAATCCTGACCAGATGGTTGCAATCGGTTATTGGTTATCAATTATCGACCTACTGACATCCTTTTGGTGAGAACTCTAGTATATCCAATTCTGTTGGTGGACGTTGTACTGGAGATTCAGGGTATGTGGTGATGGCGGGTGACTGGAATCATCCACTGGTCGTGATTTGACAGTTCTCACAGTGGGCTGGAGCACATGTTTCAGAAAATTGTTGCATGAGATCGGTACAAGTCTGTTTAACCCCTGTACTGTCTGTTCACCTATTCTGGAGGCATTTCCTCTTGGTACCAAAACATCCCTACCATTCTCAGCTTTAAATTGTCCAAATACACTTTAGACTGGCCTTCCTTGTTCCAATCGTCGCTGCTTGAACTAGAGTTGTAGCCGCCATTACGACATCACCAGGTCAATAAGTGATAACCGATAACTGATTGCAAATATCCAGTCGGGACAACCGACTGAAAAATTACTGTAGATGAAACTTGTTCCTTCATTGGAGGGCAACAATCTTGACAAAGCCACCAGACAGCTGTTGGGGAGCTGGTGGTCTAGAATGCAAAGTGCAAGGTTCCAAGAGCCAGAGATTATGGGATGCCAATGTTTCATGCCCACGGCAGCCAGTGACAGCACCCCATAACAAAACAAACACTGCCCACTTAAAACAAACTGATCTACTGACTGATTTGCTTACTGACTTACTGAATAGTCTGTGTAAGTGTATGTGTAATGTGGCCTTCTGGAAGAGTACCTATTTGGATGAAGGATTCTTCCCAGTTCCAATGTACGTACTAAACAGGTGCCCCATAACTTATGCTGTCTCATACCTGTAATCCTTCTTCATTAGGCATATGCCTGCAGTCCTGAACTTGAATGCCTTTTATAGTGGGCAGAGATGTACCTAGAAAATAATCTCGGATCTATGTATGCAACAAGGAAACCAAATTAAGATTTATATACTTCCATTGACAAATACATACTTGGGCAATAATGGAGTCAAACTGTAGTTGAACTTACCGTCAGTTGCTTCACCACTCGGCCCAGGGTCTTAGCTAGGAGGTCATCAAACTCTTTCTGAACTTTTTTCATGAAAAGTCTGTCAAAGCAAGAAAGGCAAACAATATACCGTATAGTGGGAAATAGTGACAGGCACAAGACTTGGCAGGTTTGCCAGGACAGGCTTTCATGGGCTTTTAATTTGGCAGATAGCGAGTCTTAAATGCTGATGATGTCAGAGGAAATGGCAGTGATGGAGGACTGTTGGCTCTGAGAGAGTGTCACACTTGAGGTCAGCTCCTTTCCTCTCTAGATACTCTGGTCCATTGATTGTAAATATACACGTTGACTGCGTACCATGGAGTCAATCTACATGCCATGCTTTGTACACAGATGAAAATATAGCCAAGGAAACAAATTTGGCAGATTTTCCAAAACCCACCAAACCCTCAAATTTAAAACCCAACCCATATCTACTGCTATACGGTACACTATACAATATGTACATATTATACATACAGTGTGTGCATTCATCAATGTTGTGCAGTGTTATAACAGCATGACACATAGTCAAAGAATATCAATGGAAGCTGAAGTGTTTGGAATTGTCTTCTGTAGGATCTACATTCTTAGAAAGTCATGTTTCTGCATGGCAATCCACCATCTGTTAGACCACAAGCCTCGGCTATTTGAGATATTATTATACATTATATTTGAGATACAGCATAAACTGACCAGGAGAGTGCCTCTTCAATGTGAAATGCAACAGTTCCTTCTAACGGTTTCTTCTTCTGTAAAGTATTATTTCTGATACCCATAAATGTAGCAGTTTGAAGCAGTTTGCAAATTTTCATGTATCCACACAATAGCCGCAATATCAAAGAGAAACTGAAAGTGTACACATGTCTATAGAATTCGTTCCACCAAGATGTTGACATCTCATCTTGATGTACATAAGGCATAAATATATACTTTCACAATATGTCTGTAGTAAATTAATAGTCTTGTACCCAGATCCCACCCGTCCGCCGGCCATTTAATGGTGACGTCATGCGTGGTCGGGAAGTGGTCTGGCACATTTCCTATGCGAGAATTCGTTAATGTCCTGGAATGCTGGGACACTGTGAAAAATGTCAATTACCAGCGTACAGCTTGCTGGACTGTCAGAACGGTGGAAATCCAAAAACCTACAACATTGCGGACGGTGATTCGTGAAGAGCCTCACACACTAGGCTACATTAACGTTAATTCCAAGCCAGTCACAGCGATTTCGGCGATCTGGTAAGGAAAATGCATTATAGTCAGTAGCTTCAACAAGACAGCCATCTTCCCAGGTTGTCTTTGCTGTTTAGCCATCAGTGGCCCATGTTGTAGTACCCATGTAGGTCCTCTGACTAGCTTATTTTCCACTTTCATCCATAATAAGAGAAGCATTGTACTGTTTCTGATGCCATAGACGATGTCTGCACTCTCAGGCTGCTTAAGACGCTGGATTTTGCCTTTCCTTTGCCAGTGAACTCTTCTTGAAAACATAGCAAGTGCTCCTATGTGAGAATGCAACGGTTTCATTTACATTCCTGCTCCCCTGACACTTACTACCTTGCGCACATGTTTGCTTAATTGCATATTCGTGGTTACGTGGGTGGAAGAGGTCCCGCACATATAGGTAATATGTGCCAGACCCTTTCTCACCTCCTGATGGCGTCATAATATAAAATGTAGGTGAGAAAGCAGTCTGAGTAAGAGACTAGTAAATTAAGGCTACAATTATGCATATAATAATACTTACTGCTTTGCATCCATAGTATCACGCCACTCATCAAAGAGAAAGCAAACAATGCAGTTAAACCATAGACATGTTTCCATCTTCATCTCTTCTTTTAAAGCCTCACCAATGCTCTGTGTATTATACATAGGGAATAAGCGTTAGAAAATTGAAATGTTCCACAATTTGGACTGTGCAAGTTTAATACTAGCAACACACTGCTGGAAGGCTTCCTCAGGATATTTTGGGCTTAAACACACTACTATTTCAGGGAAATCTCGTCATGTATTTCAGTTACTGCATACTGAGAAAGAGTGCAATCACTCCTGCATAAGGTTAGAATTAGCACTATTATAAGCAAACTGTATATTATCGGAGTTGTGCTACACTCAAAGGTTAGACTAGTTGCGAAGGACAATCAAGACTGCAGCAAAGCAATGAAATTGCCCTAGTGACGGAAATTCTCCTAGTTTACCTTGACAGCTCGCTCACACACACACAGAAACGTTAACTAGGGAATAAATGCTTATCTCTGTAGCACATCCGAAGCGGATAGGCAAGTCCTGGGTTATCTACACTCTATGGACAAGTGGACTAACTCACAGCTGGCAGTGCAGTCTTCTCACGAGCACACGGCACTGAAGCTTTTATGACTCTTTCTCGGGGCTTGAGCATCCACAGTAAATATGCTGAAATTAGCACTACTGCCATGAAAAGGAATCCACAAACGAAAAACAAGTAATTGTACATTGTTTGACGTAGCCCTGATCAACAGCCGTCCTCCATTTTAGCCACTAGTTCCTGCCGGGGGTTCCCCTCCCTTCCCTATGTAAGTTTCCATGGTAACGGCCGCGGGCGAAGATGGTAGAGCAACGCTTGAAGTACTTCGAAGATCGCATTAGTTCCTCTCTAAAACCCAACGGACAGGACCTCAGAACGGTATTTTCCAACGAAAGGACTAAGTAAGTAACTCATGTCTGTAGGTTATAGGCCCGCAGTCAGCTCATGGCCTATCATGACATTGAGTGTGCGCACTGGCTAAGACTACATGCAGTCATAGATATTCTACACTACGCGTAGTGTAGAATATCTATGATGCAGTCCAGCAACTGTTTTATACGTTGTGGTGTTCAACTGCTGGCGGGGCGCAGAGTGTGTCTCATGAAGTGTACTACTTTGACATCAATTGCTTGCATTAATCTTTGATTAAGACAAGCCTTCTTCAAGGTATTCCTTGAGCTCCATAGCCTCTTTGCACTTCTGGTGAACATCACATATTTTCACATGTGGCCTGAAAGGAGGATACACTGAAGATTGATAACAGGTGGCAACACCTACATAACCAGGACATCTGCACATGCGATTCAGATTGCATATATCTAGACTAAAGTTTAAGGGAATTTGCATAATTCTGACTTCTTGTGGAGGAAATATGACATTGCACTTTAGCATAGAGAGAGAGAGAGAGAGAGAGAGAGAGAGAGAGAGAGAGAGAGAGAGAGAGAGAGAGAGAGAGTACACCCATTAGTAAAATAAGTTAGTTGTGTTTCTACTGAGTGTAAGCCTTGTGGGTGGCTCACACAAAGCGCTCAAGAACTGCAACAACAACGATCTACATATGGAGGTGATGAAGCCTGGCAGTCTTGCAGAACAGCACATGCATGTGTAACTAAAGCTGTGTTCACAATGTGACGCATGGTGAGCGCTTATTATATAAATGTCAAGCGCCACATGATATTGGCACGTAGTTATGAGCCCATACACGTGTTCGCAATTTGTATCATGTGGTAGTATTATGAGTAGCAGCAGTAGCAACGAGGAAGACGATCTAAAAGCAATTATCTCAGGAATTGCAGGAAGAATCAGCAGAAGTGAAGACAGTACTGGGTGCAGCCGATATTCACTCAACGTGCTCGGCAAGGAGCATTCCACCATCTAGTTCAAGAACTTCGCCTGGTGGATGCAGAGTACCATTTTCTGATACCTTTAATTAGGTATTGATTAGATATTTATAATTAAAAATAATTAATCCGGCCCACCTGTGAAATTGACATTGCATGATGGGTGTCCTTTTTGTGATGTATTTTTATATTTAATGTTGCTCTACTGATACTGTTAAACGTTTTTATTTCGTATACTGTGTACAGTGCATCCTGTTTTTGTTCCCTTTCTCTAGAAACCTGTTTCTGGATTTCTTGACCAACAGTGAATGCCGATGCTTGTTCGCAACTTGCCATTCAGATGGATACCTAAATGTCTTTACTAATCCAGCTGGTTTCTGTGCTGGGAAATGTATCACATTTATTAAATGCAAGCATGTTTCAAAGCTTCGTCTGGAAACCATGGTGGAAGATGTCCTGTATTTGGAGCACAGTGGTTGGTACAATGTAGTCAGATTGTATATATGTACATGTGGGTGAGAGTCAACAGTGTAGACAGTTGGTACTGTTGGTACTGTACAGTAGGAACAGAAGATGTGCTGCTATGTGAAGCTCGTACATTGAGAAGTTTGAATGAACTTTGGGGTGAAGTTGTAGTGATGTTGGGCTGAACTTCAAGCGAAGCTGGAGTGGAGTTGGGATGAACTCTGTTAGGCACTGTTATGTGGCTTCACCATAAGGATATCCGCAATAACCGGATATCCATTGCAGTGCTACTTCTAGTCATGTTGAAACTCATGTTTAAATTGTTCACATCTTAGTATGATGGCATCTATTGTAAATTTGTATGATTGCATTGCTTTTGTCTATTTCTACTGTGCATAGTGCATGTTTTCAAGATACCAATCTTTAAACACTGTGTGCTATCTTTTGCAGAACAGTTGTTGAATGACCTTTGGCTGCTCTCTAGAGAAGTCTATCTTCCACTGGTTTGTATAAGTGGAGCAGAGGAGCATCATGTACTAGACCGACTTTTGGACAACTTGCACTGCTTGATTGCAGCTACAGAAGTACTGAGTAACCATGCCAAAGTGAGTAACCTTGTACAGATTTTGAAAGTGGAGCACCTTTAGGCATGTTTGTTCGAAAGTGATCTTCCATCAGCTCCCTGTCGTTCCATCCTGCTAAAGTTAGTTGTGTTGGAAGCAGGAGCGCCTGCTCAAGCACCTGTTAGTTTAACAATGGAGAGTAGCTGATCAGCATATGACAAAGGGTGGTTTTAAGTTGGTTCACTATTATTGATTAAGCATTTCATTTGGCTGTGAGTGGAAACACAGAAATGGAAGGCGAAACCACAAGAGCAGTAGGGATGGGTGATTTTGACCTGTGGAGGGCTCCAAATGGTTCTTTGGAATCTGTGCCTGTGTGCTGAGTAGCATTTCCTCTCAATGAAGTTCGCTTTGCAATCCTAATTTCTTATAGCTGCATGTACCCAATGTCAACATAGCCACTCGCTTGTACATAGCTACAAGGAAATTAAGACTGCAGAATAAACTTTACAGAATCATGGTTTATTGTGGTGTTGAGTTACTGTTGCTTGTTTCTATGTTTTTTTTTCTGCTGGCCAATCCTAAATTCATTTTGATTTGACAGGATTTTTTATACACTAGTTTGTACAGTTTTGCATATCCTAGGACTATGGCTACATTGGATTAATACCTGTGCTGATTTCTACCCCTTCTTTAAAGTAGATGAAGATTGTGCAGAACATTGAGCACAGTTATGCCACTCTAGATGAACTGGCTGCCGTGTTATCATAAAGGTATATCAGCACAGCAAAATGGTGGCATCGGGGTATCATAAATGCATGGAGAAGACAAACCTACCCGTTCCAACGCTGTAATTATTAGATAGCCACCGGCGTTCAGATCCTAGCCCTTCATGTCTGTATGTGAGTCCTTGTACATGACTTGGGTCCATATGTGCCCTGTATTGTGTGCTAGGAGCACGCAAAAATTCTGTGGGAAGGAGAAGGAGAAGGAGGAGAATATGAAAATAACATACTGTATGGAGTACGAGCAGCCTATGCCGCTTTTCTTTTACTGTATGTGTACTCCAGGCTGGCTTTGGGTGCACTGCCGTCTTCAATACTTCAGAAGAAGCCTATTCATGGCCTTCAATTGTTCTTTGCTGTTTTCGTTTGGCTAGTTTCGCTGAAACGCACTAATACATTAAGATAGCTGTAGCCATTTTTATTGGGCATATTCCTATATAGACGTCACGAGTGTGGCTTCTGATACCACATTGTTCCTGTGTGTGCTTTTTCATGCCTTCCAAATATGTCTTATGGCAGCTACCGTAATAAGCCGTCTGATTGACACTCTGCAAGCAAACGTAATACATGATTCTGTTTTCAATGTAAGGGCAAACCCCGAGGCCTAGTATGCATACATGATTCTTGCTATGCTTAAATATTATGATAGGATGCTTCTGTTTCCCTGTTACATATGTTTCAGAAGCGAGTTGTTTTGCCTCTACCTTCTCTGGAAGTGCTTTCGGATGTTTCCTCATACCCTGATCGACATGTTGGAGTTATGCATGTCCTTGAGACTTCAGTAGTGATGTGGCTGAAGCAAATCAAGGTCAGTTGTGTGAGATCATGTGGCAGTCAGCATTTTATTTAATCACTACACTCTACTAGATGTCAACATACACACAGGAAGCCATCTTTATTGACTTTCACAAAGCTAGTCATTTGTTCTCTGTACTGATTACATGGAACAGGTGCAGGTTGGTCCTGAATGATGGGGTGGTGAAGCCATTTTACTGCTCTACTTCTAGCAACCATAACTTTAGGGGAAGCCTGCATGCAACAATGTCAGAAGAAATGTCTCACCGTGATTACGTAGAAACCCTCATAGAGTAATGCACAAAGTAACACAACAGCTACTATGATTGCAGTGTGCAATACCTGCCGAGGTTATGTAATGCATGAGCCGTTGTACTGTAGATGTATTTCTGACATTGCATCATCCCAGTGTGCACATTAAAACACCATTCCACCAATCAGATGTGTGGGATTCACAGTTTAGCAACGTTAACAGTGTCCTGGAGGAATGGCAATGAGGTGTGCTTAACCAGCGAGTGCTGTGATAGTGAATATGCTAAACTTCAGCCACATGCCTCCACTGTAGCTAGCTACTAGAGACCAACAGGTCATCGACTAACTTGCTTGATTCCTGCATTGTCTTCAATTAAGGCTGCCCGCCTCAAAGATCTTCACTCCGCTGCCTCAAAACAAGTGACAGATTCAGCAAATACTTGGTGAATGCTGTCTATTGTATATGCTAAGATTGCCTACAGTGTCTAGCGTTGAAAGCTTACTTGCACACGGTTGCCTTTCCAAATGGTATTCAGAGTGGTGCATGCATGTATTTGTGCTCTGGCAAACTTCCTTTTTGCCTTCACAGAACACTAGTAGCAGTGATGACTGTGAGTTCCAGTAGCAACTTCTAAAAGACTGTGCAATATCTATTAAATTAATGCACACTAAAGTGTACACTGTGTGATTTAAAGTGCATGTTTCTGTGCATGTCATTGGCCAAAGGTCACATGACCACGTATCATTAAACTAAGTGTAGCAGTTACATACTTTCAAGCAGCCTGATCATTGATTACCCTTAGCAGAGCAGCATGTGTCTGATGTAACAAAAGTACAGTGCAGCATGTGTAGATGAATGTATGGTATATACACCATTTAGTGCCAACTACAATCCCATTTATACCAGCCATTTTGCATCTCATAAGCATTGTGGTCTTGCTATCATGCATATCATTACACCTGCACAGGGGCCAGTGCGTGTACACAGAATGGATAGAGTCAATACAATGTCCTATATACTGTCATTAGCATAGACACTTGACCCTACCTAAGGTCATTAGGCACGGCGTGCTACAGCTGTGGATTGCACCACAGGCAATTCTACGGACCATAGACTGTCAGACTAGCAAGACATCCAAGTTGACCTAAAATGTAGAAGTGTGAATGCATGGAAGAGACAGCACAAGGCAACAGAAGAGCATCATTCTGTTTAATATTTACTTAGTGCATGAATCAGTGAAACAGCTACTGCATGGTGCTTCCTCAGGCTTGCCCCACAATGCTTTGCATTTGCTAGTATAGCAGATTTCTTTGTGTAAATGAATTTGTTGTACGTACGTTGCTTGATCTGGTCTATGCTCCTTAGCATTCCTCTATCTTATCTTTGTGCAGCATTCCTTGCAGTGTGATCCATCCTCATTCGTCAGCATGGACCCTTTTCCTGGCCCTCTTGTGGAGAGGGAGTTTTGGGTCAGTAGGCTGCAAGCTTTGAATTCTGTAAGAGAGCAGTTATCTTCGTTGTTGGCACTGACCATTCTCTCAAACCTGGAAGAAGCACGCAGTTCATATGCAGGTGTATTTGGACAGGTGTACAAGGATATTGATATGGTGGGTGATATGCATTTCATATTAAAATTTTGTAATTTTGTATTATGTATAGTGAACATAGTCGTCCTTTGACACAGTAATGAGCCTCTACAATAAATTATATAACATTATAGTTTAATTGTAATTGTTAATTATAACATGAACTTTAGCAAAATCAGTATACTTCAGCAATTAGAAGCAGTCCACTACACTACTGATACCCTACCACAGAGTCTCTCTCTGCTATTCTGAGGACAGCTGCTGCATTGCCACTTTGGTCAGCTATGGCAACATGCTGTAACAGGTACTGGTAGTACCAGTGTGTCTTACTGTGTTTGGCCACTTCACATTCTTTTAGGCTATTGCTGACTGTCAGCACATTTTGATCTTCTTGAATACTCTGCACCCTTGGATTGTGAACCTGAAGAATTCAGACTCAGTTGCAGCCATTTTGCAGAATATACCACCATTTTTGCATACATTTTGCTTAATTGTGAGCAACTTGAGGTGAGCACCAATTCCTTGTTTCTCTCCTAGTTGTATACTGTCTTTCAAGGGTAATCTTTCTGTACAATATGTCTGAAATGGAGGTGCTGTGATGTGCACATGTTGCCTGATCGCTGCTGTACTGCAGCAGTTGCAATGCCTACATTAGGGAGGTTTAGCACAGTGTAAAATGTAACGTAATGGGCTTGTTATGTTTGGCATGAAAAAATCAAACGTATGAAGCAACGTTTTCGACATTAGAAGGTGGCTAACTACATACAGTTTCAATGTTCTTTCTCTGTAAAGTCATGTTAAATCACTTGCGCTGGTTTCTGCGTGGATAGTTTGCCTGTTTCTACCTCTTTTGACCCTCCTCCACCTCCATCCCAAGCAAATTCGAGCCTCCATCCCCCACTTTTCCCTCAGAGAATTGACAGAAGTCAACAAGGGTGATGTTTTGCTGCTACGTAAGGTTGTGGCAGTTGAGCACCACTTTGCAGATCCTCCAGTGCAGATTCTTCAAAAGTGGTGGGCTCAACTCACTGGCGTGCGACTCACCAAAGCAAAAGCCCGCCTTTAGCGGGCACGCAGCTAGTAAATTGATTACTACATAGTAAATAAACTGTTAGGGGTGGTTGTGTGTAGGGTGAACAATAGAGGGAGCACCATACTGGGCCTGGGTATCGGCCACAGTCAAGGTTGGATGTGATTTCATGCCTTTGATGTGTATGGCTTTGATGGTCCTTCTTCATACTATACGTAGTTTGTCTCCACCTGCTTCACTGTGGCAGCTTCCCAGTCTACCTTGTGCTGTGCCTTCCATGCTGTACAGCAATACCATTCTTTGTGTCATTCCTCCTGACTGCTTCTTTCCATCCACTCAGCCGCTTCTCCATTGTTCTTCTACTTTCTACTATGTATGTACACACAATACATTTCACACAAGATACCTGGTACACCACTCCTCTTTCTTCCATACTGGTTGTGGCTCCTTTGTCAGCACCAGGGCTTCATGGAGGGCTCCGCTAGACATGAAGGTTGTCCTGATTCTCAGTAGCCTACATGCTTGTTAAATCCTCTCACTGGTGCCTCTGTATAGGACATGCAGGAACTGGGGATTGGGCTGATGTTGGGTTTCTGTCACATCCAACTTTGTCTATGGCTAGTACCTCAGCCCAGTACAGCACCCCTTTACTTGCCCACTCTAAACACCATCACCTCCAATAGTTTATTCACTAGTTGTAAGTCTATTCACTATTCATTGCTGTAACAGCACTGACTTCACACATCATCTGTTGTCACAATTAACAATTATTCTGACATCACCCATCATTCACTGTCACACCGTATCTGTGTACGTATTTAAGTTTGGCTTTTCTTAGTCATGTCAGTTTCTTGTACCAGTGGAGAAAGATTTTTGGATTGAAATGTCCAGGACCTTGATTTATTGGGAATTTTGGTCACAACCATTACACTCAATGACCCATCGCTACCGCTACATTTTGCAGCACTAACCATTCCCAGTACCGTGTACATGTACTGTCATCTTCTGTGTATTGCATTTCTCATATCATTCTGTTCTGATGTAGATATTACAGTAACACTAGGGCTAATTTGGAGAGGCTTTTGAATTTGCTCTCTAATGAGGTGGTGAAGGCATCTATGAAGTTCCTCCCAAATGACTTTCTGCTATACCCGGAGAAAGTAAGTTCTGATTGTATTTACAACATGGAATAACCATTGTGCTCAAACTATTTCTGTGTACAGAATGCCTCCTTATGTGGAATATGTTCTAACTGCAACTTGGATGTCTTGTTTGTTAATGCTATCTCACTTGATTGTCTATCTCTTGTTAGTACCTGGATGGCATCAGCTGTGCTTTAAGGGTTTGTGCAAGTTTCCGTGGTGCTTTCTTGGATTACAAAAGCAAAGTTGATGAACAGTTAAGAATTGATCATGAGAAGTAAGTTTCTTTATGAAGCTTCCTCACTTCTGGTCAGTGTATCTCACCTATGTTGCTGTTACTTGAGTATCCCAATGTCAAAACAATACCAATGCTCTAGGAATAGTACTGTATGGTACTGATATAGATACCCCTTGGAAAGTACAGGAACAATACTGAGTATTGTGCAGATAAGCATTTTTCATGGACCCTACATGCAGAGGGGTTGCACAGGGCCGGCGGAGTAGGTCCGGCAGACCCGGCGGCTGCCGGACCAATGTCTGCAGACCCTGTGATATTTTTTTAATGCACAAACCTTACAAATAGGCCTTCAGGGAATCTGGACCCACTATAATGCTCAGAATTGCCTTTTTATTCTTTCTTGGGATGTTAATCGACTCCACTGTTTTCGTCACACTGTGACAGTCGGAAAAATGGTAGTAAACACCAAAAACTTCAACCGTACCGACCGAACCGGACGCCATCTTGCATTCCAAGGTGAGAAGAAAATGGCGGCGTCATCGCGTTCTGATGATTGTGAGCTTCCAGAGAAGTTTCACCCAGGAAAGTCGTTCAACTTTCCCAAGCGCATGTTTGGCAAAAAGAATGAAGAGAGATCCTTCAGAGTAGAGTGGTGTGAAAAGTATCCGTGGCTGCACTACAACATCAAGAACGACTCAGCGTTATGCCACCTCTGCATGAAGGCTGACTACGAAGGCAAGTTTTTAGCGAGTACCAAGCGCGATGCAGCCTTCATCAGCAGAGGTTTCACCTTCTGGAAGGAAGCGACTACTGCCTTTGCCAAACATCAGGCAAGTGACTGTCACCGGGAGGCAAGTGAGGCTCTCATTCTGCTACCCAGGCAGATCCAGGGTGATGTTGGTGAGCTACTAAGCCAGGAGCATAAAGAGGAGAAGGCGACCAACAGGAAGATGTTTTTGAAGATTCTTCAAAACATCAGGTTTCTTTCCCGTCAAGGACTGCCATTGAGGGGTGGCGATGCAGATGGTGACAGCAACTTCATCCAACTCTTGCACCTTCGTGGCATAGATTGCCCTGAGATAGAAGCGTGGATGAAGAAAAAAACCAACAAGTACACTTCCCATGATATCCAGAATGAGTGCCTACAAATCATGGCACTTCAGATCCTCCGGGAGGTGAGCCAGAGTGTTCGAGATAGTGGCTGTTATAGCATTATGGCTGACGAGTGCACTGACATCGCAAACAAAGAGCAATTTACGATCATCATCAGATGGGTGGGTGAGGATCTTCAGGATCACGAGGACTTCATTGGTCTATATGAAGTAGGAAGTATCACTGCAGACAGCCTAGTTCGCACCATCAAGGATGTTCTTATCCGGATGAAAGTGAAGCTGTCTGACTGCCGTGGCCAATGCTATGACGGCGCTTCCAATATGAGTGGGAGCAGGAATGGCGTGGCTACACAGATCATGGCAGAAGAGAAGCGTGCTGTCTATACACACTGTTATGGTCATGCATTGAATTTAGCTGTAGGAGATGCTATCAAGCAATCTAAAGTATGTCGTGATGCTTTAGAGACAGCATTTGAGATCAGCAAGCTCGTCAAATTCTCTCCCAAGAGGAATGCTGCCTTTGATCGAATTAAGGCAGATACACCGGAAGACGACTGTCACACTGGGGTTGGTATTAGATCATTCTGCCCTACCAGGTGGACCGTACGCGGTGACTCAATCAGCAGCATCCTCGACAACTACAATGTCTTGAAACAGCTCTGGGACGAATGTCTAGACACGACCTTAGTGCCAGAGGTAAAAGGAAGGATGCTTGGTGTCAGAGCACAGATGTCACAGTACAACCTGCTGTTTGGGTTAAAGCTGTGTGAGAGGGTCCTGAAGATCACTGACAACCTGAGTAGGACTTTGCAGAAGCAATCCCTGTCTGCTGCAGAAGCACAGGACATTGCAACCCTCACTGTCAAGACACTGAAGGACATGAGGACAGATGAAGCATTTGGGCTCTTTTTCGAGCGGGTGGAGCTACTTTGTAACTCCACAGACACAGAGGGGCCCTCACTTCCAAGAAAGAGGAAGGCACCAAAGGACCTTGAAGTTGGCCATGGAGATGCCTACCATAGCCCTACCATTCAGGAGCACTACCGCCGACAGTACTTTGAGGCCATAGACATGGCATATGCCAGGATCCAAGTCCGCTTTGATCAGCCAGGGTATGCCATCTACCGCAATCTGGAATCACTTCTTCTGAAGGCAGCCAATCAAGAAAACTATTCTACTGAGCTTCAAGAAGTTATTGCTTTTTATGGAAATGACTTCAATGAGAGTGAACTTTCCACACAGCTGCAAATCTTCGGCACAAATTTTGCCAGGGAAGCCCAGCCTGGCAAAGTCACTCTACAGGAAGTTTTCACTTTTCTGCGGAGCCTGTCTGAGGGCCAACGGGCTTTCTTCAGGCAGGTGTGCTTTGTTGCACGTCTGATCCTTGTCATGCCTGCAACAAATGCATCAAGCGAACGGACCTTTTCTACAATGAGGAGGATCAAGAGCTACTTGCGAAGCAGCATGGGACAGGCAAGGTTGAACCACCTAATGGTGCTCAGTATATACAAAGAGATGCTGGATAGGATTGACCTGCGCACTACTGCCAATAACTTTGTTCAAGGCAGTGAACATAGACTCTCTGTGTTTGGCAACTTCTAATAATTTCTTACTTAATAGCTATTACTGACAGTCTGTATTATTGGTATTTTGCTATAACCTGCAGTACTATATAGAGTTCATGATCTGATTTTTCTGCACTGTACATGTGAACTTGAAGGTACATTGAGTGAACCTGGAAGTAGTAAAAAGTGCTTCAAAAGCCCTGATAAACACCTATATTTGCAAAAATTTTCCCGGGGGGGCATGCCCCCGGACCCCCCTAGAGGATGTCCCCCCGGTCAAATACCCAGCATACGCCACTACCCATTTCGCCTGACCAAAGTAAAATTCCTTCCGCCAGCCCTGTTGCACTGTATTCATTCATCAGGCAGCATTGATTGACTGACTCTTTTTGTCTGCCTGCGTATCATCTCTTAATAGGGTAACACAGGAGAAGGCTGATTCATATCCAGGGCATGCTGTAGCCTTGTCTGAAACTGTTTGGCCAGTATGGAATTCTTCAGTATTTTCTACTATCAATGCATTCATGGAACGTTTGAATGACTTGCATGAGGTTGTCTCCACATACCTCCACTTCAGGTGAGCATTTACTGGGTGTGCATGTGGAGAAGAAACAAACCCATCAAAGCTTACATGAATTACTACAGTGTTTGTCACAATTGTCTTCTATGCTCATCTTCACACTTCACCAGCACCCAAACTGCAGCCACCCCCGTTGGTTTCGCTGATGTAGCTTTGCATGCTAATGTCCCACATTTATGCGTGCTTTTGCCTCCCAAAAGCATAGGTACATACGTAATAATAATAATAATTGATCTTATTTAAAGTAGGGAACCTTTAGCCAGGCACCCACAACACATACATAATACAAACAACATAGACACACATACAGTAAATCAGTTCGTTATTTGTTCGGTGGGGCTGTTTGTTGTCAGGGGGTGCTGCCACTGAAAATGTTTCTGCCATGGCCTGGGCTTGAGCTTGAACCGGACACATCCCATAATCATGGATCTTAAATCGTGTGCTTTAGCTCCAGACCACCTGCACAGCCTACTGGCTATACTTTGCATGAATGCTTAGCCTTACAGTTCTCCCATCTGCCTCAACACGACAGTTTACTGGGTCTCAAATTCATCCAGAGATAATGCACCTGCCTCTTGGAGATTGTGTAGGTCCTTGATGTGTTGAATGGCATTGAATGTTGATCGCAATCCAGCAGACCTCACTGGCGTGGCACACGCTGGTGGAGCCACTTGCTTAGGAGGTGTTTTGTTGCCCCCTTTCAAGGCAAAGGTAACTGGCTTTGCTAAGTCGGCAAAGGCTTTGCTTATGGCTGAATTGGTGGTATTCTTTGTCACAATGGAAGAGGGTACTGAGAGGGAGGTTCCTCCTTGCTTGAATGTGTCCCTATGTCAATGGCCTCCGCCCATAGGTGGCATTGTGGTCCACTGTATTTGTCTCCATGCTTTGACTTCAGCTCTTGGTAAATTGCCTCCACACGTGCTCTTTTCTCTTCCATGATTGTGGTTTTTCGACGTTTACTTGTCCCAGGAGTCTCATGAGGATGAGTGGGCTCAGCATCAATTCGCTTCTCAACATACCACAATGCTCCTTTTCCTTTCACCAGAAGGTCATTTACAACTGTGCTCAATTCTTCATCTCTTCTCTCAGCCAAAACCTCTTCCTCTTCGCAAAGTATCCAATTTCGTGTATATCTTCAATGCCAAGGGTGTGCCTCAGGAGATTTTTCATCAAGTCCATCAAGGAAACGTCTGATACACATACGTTGCGGAGAAGGTATGTCTTCTCCTCCTTGCCTATTAGTATTTTTTGCTGACAATTCCTTGATCACTTCATTTGGAAGCTGCGACATGTCATTGGTCTTGGGGAGAAAGAAGCAGTGGGGAGATAAGCTGACAACCACTGCAGGTCACCACCGGGTTCCCAGAGATTGGTGTATCCACTGAAGATTCAAGTTTGATCACGGGGGAAACAATTGGAGGGCCCATTGGTAAAGTATTAAGGATGGGGGTTAATGGCTCCTGAGAATAACTGCCCAAGAGTGCTTCCAATAAGTAGGCTCTCTCTTTATCGCCATAGTAGTCATGATCTTGCATGGCTGCATTGGCACCACTTGTGGACATCTTCAAGCCTGACAGCTACAGTAACTGCCGAAAGTTGGTTCATAGTTCAGAGGTGAGTCATCAGAGGTAAGTCATCTGCTTGAGTCGAAGGATATTGGCAACAACCACTTTGCAAAACCCTGTACCGTTTTCAACAATCTTTGTTAGGTGTTAACTTAGCTTCCCTTCAGAAAGGAAGCCAATTTAACACCACTGCACTGGTCAGAGGTGAGCCATCTTGCAACAGGAAGAAGACAGTTTTGTATCATACCATGAAATATTATGTCAAGATATATATTGTGTATTATGCTTATCATGGCAACACTATTAGGGAGGAAGGAAAGTCTCCTAGACTAAGGAAATCCATAATATTCTTCAGTCAATCAATTGTCATTCAACCTAAGCTGAGGGAAACACTTCACCAGGTTGGCAACAGTTTCAACCATGTACCAATTTACCCTGTTTGGCTGCAATATATGCAATTCTTTCAACAGGGTGTTACCAAATGGGAATTTCTTGAGCATTTTCAGGATGCTCTGTATGTAGCAGCCTCATACACTCTAGAGAAGTTGGGATCTTTTCCAGCTGAGTGATGTATTGATGTATTTCCATATGTTGGTTCCAACTTCCAAGCTCTTGTCACTCAGCTGATTCTCTTCTGAAATGCTAACCTTGCTTAGATCATCAGCAGCATTGAGGATAGCAGATGTGTTTAGAATTTTCAGAAAATTTGCTGCATAAAAGCAAACCAGTCTGTACATTTCTGTGTAGTGTTCACATGACACATTCTCAGTTGAGTGCTAAGAAACATATAAAAAGCAGTCTATTGATGGTATACGCAGGAAAGAAGAGGAGAAGTAGTCTTGTCAGAGGATTCTGAAGCCTGTCCACTATAATCAAACCTTGTCACTTTTAGTTTTGCTGTAGGGCTGAACATAAGAAATAAGACCATCTACGTATTTGTCACAAGTAATGATTGACACATGTTGGTGAGTGTTTGAGAATAACTTCTCGTTCAAATGCGAACAAGCTGTGCCACAGTTATTCTAATTCATGCTTCCTTTTGCTAGGAAAATATTAGAATGTCCACAAAGTGTTGATCAATAGATTGATGGGTAGTGCTGTTGTACCAGCTTTGACATTCAACCAAGGGCAGTTCTAGAAAGATGTGTGACTAGTTTCCATGTAGAGTATATAACATAATTTTGCGACATGGCTTCAATGCAGTTATTTAGTTCTGTAGATAGTTGAAACTACTAGTCGAAGGCAAGGAGAGTGAGTGGCTATCTTGGTTAGTTATATGGTGTGAATACTAGTCAGAGGTGAGGAGGGTGAGTGCCAGTTAGCTGTAGCTATGACTGACTATTGGAAATCCTAGCCAGAGATAATCTGACCAGTTTCTGGAAACCTTGGAAACACTGGCCTTGTTCATGTCAGCCAAGTGGCAGATATATCCAACATCATGTGTTTCTGATGACTTCATATTCTGGAGTACAGGCTGGCTGAAAAGTGATGTAGTAGGCTGTGAACTGCTAGATGACTGCCATATGCATGTGTCTTTTCGACACATGCATATTGCCTAACATCGTTTCGACCACCATGAGAAATGTTCCAAGATGCATTGATGCGGTCAGTACTTTTGTAGAAGAACATGGCTGATTTAAAATGTTTGTGTACAAACCAATGTACGCACAATGAATTGTAATTGTGACAGTGGTCCTGTCTGCCTTCCAGATTCAGCAACCATGCATGCCTATTCCTGTCTTTCTTTTAGAGAGCTAAGCCCACTGGATACTGAGATGCTTCAGAATAGCAGTATCCACCCGAACCAACCTGTCATATTTTATGAGTTTCAGAAGGCCCTGGATCGTTTGTTGACATGTCAGAAAGTGAGGAACTGTATTACAGCTTGCATGCAGTGTGCAACATAGTGTTTGTGCAGATTAGTGTTAGAATTCTCTTACCCCTTGTGCCATATAGGATATGCTCCAGCTCAATCAATCTGGTGCCTTTGAAGCCAGTTTCTTTGAATTCAGACGTGAAGTGAGGATCCTGGAGAAGCAGGTGGCTCGGCTCCTTTGCGATCTGTGGGATCGCAGTTCAACACCTCTGTCTCAGTTTCGAATTTTGGAGCTATACAGAGGATTGAGCAGTCGGGAAGAAGTACAAGTATGTAGTCTGTGGTGCTTGTAGGATGTGTGAAAAAGGACCGTTTGGGGCTATGTAGACACATTTGTACAGGGATAAACCTGCATATATGTGACATGTCATGCAATAGTGGATTAATATTACATCATCAGCAGAACGTACATAGCTGTTGAATCTCCAAGTGCTAAAGGAATTCACTGCGGCAGAGCACATATGTGTAATGAAGTAGACAAACCAGTAAATAGACTGTTGACACTTGTCATAGATCTTACACACTATGTAACTGGGATAGAAACAGCGTGTCCATACCTCAGAGTACTTACACACGTGGGTGTCGTGCACACAGTGTGCATTGTATCTTTTTGTTGTTTAAAGGCCGTGCGAGCTGTATCTATAGAAAACTTTTGTACCGCACCCATTGTGTGAAGAATAGCTGTTCTTAGCATGGTAGTTTGGGGAGTATGGAGCCTGGACAAAGCAGGGCAAATAGTCTCTGCTACATACGTAAGTGACATAAGCCATAGGCGAGCATACAGCGCACATACAGTAGTACTTATTTTCAGTAGCTGTCTTAACTGCACGGTCAACTTCTCATTTGGTTCTGTGGTCAGCCCACATGTAAGCATCACATACAAAGAGAAAGCATGTGGCATCAGTACCACAAAGTTTGTTCCACCCAGCTATTCAGGAAATAGTAGGTGGAGTTTGTTGCACTGAGTGCATCCAAGCCAGCACGTCTTGCCTTTCGTCAGTACGTAACGGATGCCCTGTTCAAAGAAGTGATACACTTGCTGGCATGTCTGCAGGAAGTTCAGCATGAAGGTTGTCTTCCGGGCTGGACAGTCCTTCCACTCCATGTTATCCAAAGTGAAGGACACCCTGGCAGTTGAGAAGCAGTCCAAGGCTGTGTACCAGATCCCCTGCAGCTGCGGCAAGGTCTATGTTGGGGAGACGGTGAGGAGACTCGAGACCTGAATGAAGGAACATCAGGACGATTGTCAGAAGGGAACACTGGGGAAGTCGGCACTTGCTGAACATGCATGGGAGAGTCACCCCCCATTAGGTGTGAGGAAACCACAGTGATTGACCAGGCCAGAAGCTCCAGGGAACTGTTACTCAAGGAGGCAATCCACATCCGGCTGCTCCAACCTCCCCTCAACAAGGATGGAGGATTTGAGCTGCCTGGGTGTTGGATAGCCACCTAGAAAGGCAATGAAGGCCAGGCTACCTGGAATTAATCCACCACTTCTGGTGGCACCCTTTGATAACGCAACTTCCAGTGACAGGGTATGATGGGTACATGGCTATAGGATGAGTGCTCATGCCAGCATTTTACTTTTGCCCTGAAGTAGACCAGAGCATCTGGTCGAAACATTGGCAAGATTCAAACCCTGTTGTGATCAAGCTGGTACAGTAATTGGAGAACCAACCCCTTTCTCAAAACTGGGATCATCTGCCAGTGCATCCTTGAAAACAATCCTAGCCTCCCCAAAAAGCTCATCTTTGCTTCAGTCAGATTCCAAGTGAATTCTTCCAATCAGTCCATGCTGAGCATGTCTTGCTGCTTCTTTCATGGAACAGAAATGGTTTCTCCTCCTGCATCTGGATATGATTTCAACAAGCAAACTATTGTGCTGTCCCAGGCTGAAAGATTTGCTAACCTTGATCCTTTACCACTAGTGGCCCTGATTCTCCTCTTCCATCCAAGCATCAATGGTAATGGAATTTTGCTAACTAGCTATTTTACCATCATCTCACCGGCTATTTGCTGATTGCTTGTAGCAGGTATGGAGGTAGCAGCAGAGAAGCTGGAAGACTGGCCAGGAGCTTGTGCCTGCTGTTGAATCTGAACAAGAAAGCTTGCAGTAAACGCAGTCAAGGTGTTCTGGTCGGGGGCAGTTGCCATGTCAGTTTGCCACATGCGTGAACAGGTTGGCAGCTATTCTGCTGAGATCATAGCCACTTCATCAAGATTCATTAGCACGATAATATTATACTAAATTGTCAGCATGATATAATAAATCGTAAGCTTGATATAGTAAATCATCAGCACAATATAGTAAATCATGGCAGTTCAATACTAGTGCCTAATTAAATGTGTTTTGGTACAAATGGCGCCCCCATACTCTCTCGCCTGAAAGTGTGCACAAAAAGGTGATATGGAGTGCATGGTCAGCGCACAGCACTCAACTATTACAGCATACGTGGCAGCGCACATGATCCTGTAGATCTATCCTGGTTACCAAGTCTATGCACTCATTTATGACGCTGCACAACATCAGCATAGCAGTGCTGATTACATCATCACTAGGCTCCCTGCCAGTACACTGGAGATTGACCTAGCCTAAGTGCCAATTGTGAATAGTACCTTTTTCCAAAATGTTATTCACATTTGGCTGAATTTAGTAGTCATCCGGTACTGCACTGTATTTTTTGATTCTGTATAGGTGACATTGTCAGGAAGGTGCTCAGTCCTTCTCCAAGAATTGACTGCTAACGTCTTGCTGGCTGAGAAGGTCTTCCAGTGCTTTGTCACAAACCCATCACTGAAGAAAGGCATGCCTCCTACAGCTTCGGCTCTAGTGTGGCTGCAAGGTTTTCAGAAAAGACTTGAGGATACAGCAAAGAAGTGTGAATATTTTTCTTTGACTTTGTTGGGGACTGAGGAAGGTTGGACATTGAGGAATCTGCAGAGCAGCTTAATGGAGCAAGTACTTAGGTACTTACATACAAGTATTGTTTATTGCTGTCTGTATTTGCACCTCTGAGTCAGTAAAGCTGAAGTGCTTTGTTCTGTAGCTAAAGTAGACAATTGATGGAAGAGATCCACATTGTTTATAGCTGAATTGCACTGACCATGAGGTAAAGGGTACTGAAATATCTGCTAGTTGTGCAGAAAATGGGAGCCTTGAGCCTAGCTTGCTGACACAGTAGCTTGCCATGAACTACTGTACATAAATTCTCTTTGTCCATTGTTCACATCATAAGTCAACTGGTTAACCATTTAGTGTCTTCAATGCTTATATAATTGTAGAGGCATTCTAATGATGTAGTACTGTGCTTTATTGTGTGTGTGTGTGCATGGCATGCCTGCATGTGTGCAAGTATGTGTGTGTAAGCATGTGCATTTATGGATGGATGTGTGTTTCTTTGTACTGGTGTCTGTGGTACATATGTATGTCATTGTGAGCAGTGATCATGGACTCCGTGTACTAGCTTGTCAGTGGTGGGAATGCATCGCATTACTGTACTGACCACTGTAATTCCATCCTTTAGCCTGCAAATGTCCACTTTCTGTGAATGGAAGAATGGCTGGTCTGCTAGCATAGCCCGATGTTTGGAGGAGCCAGTGCTGGTAAGTGTAAAATGTGACATTTTACTTTGGAATATGGAGTTACCACACTCAGGTCACTATTCTGTCGTTCGCACATTAGTTCAGTTTCCTGTGTAACTGTTCACCTTGTACAAAGCTGATATTTTGTTAGTGTCATGTTATGTCATCATGATGTGTGGCTTGTACACCTAACTGTAATGTAATGTAAAATGAACAATGGAGCTGTAATTGACAACTTTCAGTCTCATAGAACCTAGTCTTTTAATGTGTGGTACTATTTGTTTACACTATGCTGGTACACTATGGTACGATACACTATTATAACTAGAGTACTCATAGAGTACATACCCTGCGCTATGTAGCACTATAGAAGCAAAAGTGTGAACAAGAAGATAGGAATGAAAGCATTAGGTGTATATAATGTATGACATGCTAGCTGTGAAACACATGGATGCTGGGTTCATACTGTATACATAGTTAATACAGTGCAAGTAACAATAGAATGCTGTGACCTATGATATATGTGTAGCTACTGGTATTTGGGCTCCGCCATTTTACATTCCTGGCAAAAAATGATGGCCCAACAGAAAGCATCACTTAGTCAGCAAATGCTGCAAACACCAGTGGTATTGAATTGATTTGAAGGAGCTGGAGCCAGTTTTCCACCAGTGGTAACCCCTATGTGGCACTTACAAGCAGCACAAGTGCCTTGATATTGAGATATGCCGAAATTTGTGTCAACGACGATGACAACAGCAACAACAATGACAGAACCGATCACTTTACCCCTTGTGCAATCATGCGAGGTAATTATAACCATTTACACATAGTATTGAATGATAGGGACAGCACTAGTGTTGGGCGGTCCTAATGGGAAATGATGTCCAACCAGCTCGCTGTTATACTGCAGCTTCTTTGGCATCGTCATTCACCATCTAGCTTTCTCAGAGCCTTGGAAACGTCTGCAGGTGTTCCACCGAAAAGTGGTTGATCGATAAGAGCATCCGTATAGCACAACGAGTGGTATTCCTCACCATAGTGTTCTGTTATGGTCACAGAAGTGGACTAAGTTGTTTCATTACTATTCGGTTCAGTACAGTGCGGTACCAGTTTGCATTCATCATTTTATTCAGTACAAAACTGGACCATTTTGGAATATTGTGCTAGTGTAAATGGGATATTAGACCTCCTCAGACCTGGCTTTTACTCAAATACGGTAAGTGGAGCATATTCAGCATAGGTTACAAAGACAACCGTATACATATGACGGGGTAGTGTATCCTGTTATCATGGTGTCATGGTGGGGTAAATGTTACAGTATAATTATACATTTTGGCCAGCTTGCAACAACTCCCAAACCTAGGATATGTGACTGTACTGTACGAAATTATGATATGTCATCCTGTATATATGCTACGTTATATACTGTAGGTACAGTAATTTAAGTATATATTCCAGCCCATACCGACTTTGCACTCTGCACTCAATCATGTGACTAGAATATTGGAATGGTACATTCATACATATGTATGTAGTTTCATCATGGATTGACATCTTCACACATGCAAGAAGATGCTGTTCCTAATACTGTATTCACGTGATCATATGTAGAGTACTCTGGGTATTCGGGACAAGAAATCCCGAAATGACTGTTACCACTACCCATGGGCTGAGAACTGTTTAAATTGGGAAAGAATGGGCAGTGCCCCTAAATGTGATTTGTTTATTTCTATATGATGCATTCAGTATAAAGAATTGATTGCTATGTAATTTTCAGAGTGAGCTTGTAAACTATTCTGAGCGTCATTTCTTCCTATTCCTATGCTATGTAGGTGCGTCTACCTGGCAACGATCTAGCTGTAAACATTAGCCCAGACTTCTTGCTTGCTCTCAAGGAAGTGAAGTACATAAGCCAGATGTCATTTGCAGATGACATCCCTGAGTCACTCTTGTCTGCTAAGGCTGAATGTGAGAGAGTGGACCTGTATTGCAAACTGAGTCGCCTCACAGTCATGGTGCAAGAGTACAATGCTATTCGGCAGCCCCTGAAAGGGACAGAGGAGGCCTTGTTCCAGCATAGAATGATCAGAATGGAAACAGTAAGTCGCACAGTATTGCTGAGTGGTGGTTTCATGTGCTTTAATTATTCCTCCTGGTGTAAATAATTATTTCCTCTTATGGCACACCTTTCAATCTGCATCTAAGTAGCAATGATTTAGTATGGTTACAATGTAATTGCCAGAAGAGGAGCACAGTATATCAAGTTCATTTAAGTCATATATCCTATTTTAAGGTTATTCAAGTAGTTCCCTATCCTTCAGTTCATAGGTAGGACTCTGGTAATGAAATCTGATGCGTAATTTTAGTGCCATGGCTGAATTGAAAGTTAGTGTAGCATGCTAGACCCACTGCATTCCAGATGGTGCCTGGGGACGCAGTGGGTTTAGGAAGGTTTGCTGATTGATTTCCCTGAACTGAACAACCAGCTTTCACCAAATGAAATTTAGTCACCAACATTCATAGTTGCTGTCAATTCCTAAAGTAGGAAAGATGGCATCACAGCAGCATTCGCAAAGCCAGGGGCATACGGAGGGGTCTGTGGGATTC
This sequence comes from Ianthella basta, assembly GCA_964019415.1. Classification (NCBI taxonomy): domain Eukaryota; kingdom Metazoa; phylum Porifera; class Demospongiae; order Verongiida; family Ianthellidae; genus Ianthella; species Ianthella basta. The sequence goes on from OZ025875.1 coordinate 4,840,153, forward strand.
CAGGAACCAGCCTTTTCAAATGGCTAGCTAGCTACAGTGACAACAGAAACTAAAGAGAAATTATGCAGAGCTGCACACTAGAGGATGTTAGCATGAAAGTGAAAAGCTGTGTGGTGGGTAGACAAGTACGTAGTTATTGACAACATGCAATAGCTATTGCCTGTTGTTTCAAAGTGGTAATGCCTTCCAGCATATCTAATCGTTTGGGACACCCATTTCATGGGTAATACAGTTGTATTACCCATGAAATGCGTAATACCACTGGAAAGGCAGGTGGTGGGTGGGGGTGATAAGTGCCAAGCCCTGCTGTCCCTACCTCCAGGGTTGTGGAAGCTCTGACATGCACTGCTGCAACTAGGCTAACAACACAACAAACTAAGAAACCATAAGAGAAGGTATTGAAGACTACCACAAACCTATACTACCACTGAACACAACAGACTAGTATAAAGGAAAATTGAGATTAACACACTGATGACTATCACATGCCATGTCCTTTATTCCTTGTCCAAGTATACTCGTGGTTAGCCCTGACATGGCTGGGTCAGGCCTTGCGGCCTCATTGTTCCTTCTGCCTGGTTGGCAGTGTCAGAATCGGGAAAGAACGGGTGAGGTGCTCACTCTCGCACACAAAGCAGACATGGTGATACCTGCACCTGGAGAAGTTGCACTTCCCCTGGTTTTGGCGCCAGCAGATGTCCGACTGGGTACTGGGAGGTACTGCCCTGACTGCTGGGGGCTGGCATGACTGGCTGGGAAGCCTGGCAGAAGGGAGCAGGTTGCCCCCTGTGCTTGGGATGGCTATAAGCCAAATGTCAGGCTCACACCGATGCCGTGGGAGGCTGGTGTTGACAGTCGCCGCTTGACAGAGTAGGCGGTTGTAGTGTAGCCAGTCCTGCCCTCTGATGTCCCACGCTAGATTCAGCAGAATTGAGATGTATGCTGTCACCAGGAATGCCATCTCGGGCTTACAGTGGGCTGACACCGCCATAAAGGTAGAAAAGGCTACATCCCAGTCCAAGATGCTGGAGATGGCTACTTTCTTCTTCTTTTCAGTCCTTCTTGGCCTTGGAGTCCTTGGCCTGGTCGAACTGGAATGCGCACAATTTCTCTGATCTGAGAGATCACGAACTTGTTGGCCTTTATGGCCTGGACCAGATGGGTAGGTACTGGGGGGAACCCCTAGTGCTGGAGGACGAGGTCCTCAGTTGAGGGACTGGGCACCTTCGGGGCTGCATGTGCAGGGGCAGCAGCTGGAGGGACCTCCACCTGGTGGGTCCTTGGGTGAAGGGGTGTTTGACTCCCTGAGGCTGGGGTCCTGGGCCCAGGCTGGAGGCCTCTCTGGCGTAGCTGGCAACACGCCAGAGAGGGACCCTGCAGAGTGTGGTGCCAGGCAAAGATGTAATTAAAAAATAATTAAAAATAAAGCGCTAAGAGACAGCTGCTGCTTCCCTGCTGGGAGGGAACTTGAACTGGGTGCCAAGGTGGCAGCTCCGCGCATGGTGCGCTGCGCTAGGGTGGGAAGCAGTGCGACTGACTATCTTACCCGCTGGGATGCAGCCATGATATATATAGGGGATAGACATGAACACTGGCGAGCCAAAGGTCCTAATGCAACAGTGAATGAAGAAGGGGCTGAAGGGGCCGCCAACTTGAGTCTCGCAAAGTGAGCTTGAAACTCTGTATAGGCAATCAAACATTGCCAAAACTGGACCAGGCTGTGGGGCAAGGCACCTCGCTGAGCTGCTGCATACTGTAGGGTACGGCCCGTTGCAACACGACTACATGCAAGAAGATCAACTAGAACACAGTGAAAACGCATAGGGCTTACCTGACGGGACTGAGTTAGCCTGACTGGGGGCAGGCTGTCCGACCATGCTGGCGGAGCAGATTAACCAGAAAGAACAAACAGCACTTCACTCGATTGACCCCGTGTGGTAAGTGGGAATTGTGCATGTGCAAGGCAGGTTTGAGCCTGCACACTGCACGCACTGCGCATGCACAGGGTCACCTGACCTGCATTAACCCCAACTAAATGGAAGTGATGTAGGCCGCTCCTGCTAGCGAGATTAACCACGTTTAACCAAGGTTAAACTACATGTGATGAAACCTCTTGCAGTGTTCTGTAGGTCTGTAGTACGTAATTGTGCTATTCTGTGCATGTGTTTCTGTGAAGAATGTACTGCCCTCATTATAGTTGTTGGAAGATGGCATCTCAAAGATTCATTGGCTGAGCAATGACCTGGAGAATTTCATATCCATTACTTCTGTTCTGATTTGCGGAGATCTCTCTCCACGAGTGAGGAAGCTGAGAAGCCTGCAACATCAGATTGACAACACCATAGCCGTGTGGGGAGCTCTCAGTGATATGGATGCATTTGATTCTGTGACTGGATCAGGTGTTCTTTCTTTGGAAGAGTTATCAACAAAGCAGCAGTAAGTGTATTACAGTAGATATCAGTGACAGCACTAAATGAATACCCTAGCATGCATAATTGAATGTCTGCTACTAGGGATACTGCACTGTAAGCTTGCTTTTGAGTACATATTAGAACTGTCATCAAAAAACGTTTAGAGTATACATTATTAACTATTCAGTTGCTAACATTTCTATCTTCTTGCACTTGTAGGCTTGCATGTGAGAAACTAGAGATAGTTCTCACATCAGGAGTCAAAAAGATTGACCAGCTCATTCACGAGTGCTTTTCCCTGGTTGAGGCAGGTGGAGACAGCCCAGTGTGGTCTTCATGCTTGCAAAAGATTGATGCATTTGTTCTGAGTGGTCTGAAAGGTGCATTCATGTCAGCTATTGGCAGCTTACTGCGAAGAGTTGAACTTTATGAGCAGGTACTTCATATATGTTAGGCCAAAGGCTGATCTAATGTTGGTGGTGCAGTGCTGAGTAGTGTGAAATTGTATGAAATGATATGAAATAGTGTGTAGTGAATACAAGTGGGATTTGTACACCTAGCACTATAGTGGAACCTGTCTAAGATGCTCACTGTGTTAGCCAGCTACCTCTCTGAAGCAACCAGCCTCCCTGTCCCCCCCCCCCCCCCTTCTGTCATATGATTTCCATGTAATAGCATGAGAAAGTTTGGTGTAGCTTGTAACAAGGAGTCTGTGTAGCTTATGTTGGTGCACTAAATGATAAGGCTATAAACGTTCCCCAGCACCAAGGACAGATGTAAGGATGATGCAGTGTGTCTCTGCAAAACACATGTGCATGCATGGAAGACCACCTGGCAGTAAAATCTCAGGAACAAGGAGAATCACAATTCATGTAACAAGCCAGGTCAATTAGAGCTGAATTACCTCACAGGAGTAAGTCCTTCACCTTCTCTGGTTATAACAATGCAAAAGGGAATGGTGCAGCTAATTTGCTGTCATTGGCTGACATACTATGAGGTTCTGAACTGTGGATTGCCTGAGAAGTGCTTAAGCCATAGCGAGGCACTTTCCAGACATTTGTTATTGACTGCACATTTTTTCAGCCATTCTCGTAGGTCGACTCCTTCCTGAAGATATGGCTAATGCAAAGAAGCGGCTAAGCTGATTCACTAACCAATTGATTAGGGTCTTTTTAAGCACTGGCCAAATCCGTTGATTCTAATCATTTAACAAATACTTGGGTACTTTGGACTTTTCAGCTTTGTGATCTACATATCAGAGAAACATACATGTACATCTCGGCAGCATTTACTGCGACTGTTACAAGTACGTAACCTGCTTTTCACAGCAGATGCTGTGAATGCTGAACATGCAGCAGCACGTGTTGCACCTCTTATTGCAGTTCAGGTTTCTTTTGCAGAATAGCAATTGCCCTTTCACAGTATGAAGTGCAGTAAATTCACAAGGTGGATGAGTGAATCAGAGATGTTTTTGGGTTGTGACGTTATAGAATATGCTAGTGTAAAGCTTTCACATGACCAAGTGATGATGCAGGCTTCACATAGGTTTGCTGATATGCAGTATCATACATCATACATAAATATGCCATCAAATGTTATGCTGCTGGTGAAAGCTATACTCCACAGCATTGCTTCTGGTAGACTGCTAGGAAGCTGTTGGGCAGGAGTTGAAGATGAATTTCTTTCAGAAAGTGGGAACCATTGAATGCTGTCCCACTGATGCACTTTCACTCACCCTGTCACAGTCATTTGATGTAGTCATATTAGATTGGCGACCAGATAGTATAGATAGATTGTATAGTTTGGCCTGCCAGTTTGGAATAAGTTAAACAGAGTATTCACGGGAAATTCAAGGGTAATATGGTGGACTTACATACATTTCACAGCCATCACTTCCTGCCAACAATTGTTAAGTGCTAGGCTGGCCTTCCTACCTTATGGGGTTTGCATTAGCTATTGCAACTTTGCAGTTGGTTGTCTCTACAATCTAGCTAGCAATTACTCTAGCTACAATGTTTAGTTGCTAAAAAGGTTCTGAGGGAAAATGCATGTAATTATATACTTATGTAGCATCAATTCAAACAAAAAGGGCTGTTTGTTTGTTCATGACTTCCTCAGACTCTGTCAGGCAAAAGTAGCCGTGTCATCCAAACCATTTTGTAGGTGGGGCAAGTCTGCAAATGGTGGACTACTTGAGACTAGATACTGCCTGTATATCATGAAACACATTTATATTGTTCTCTTGTATTGTTGCCTGCAGGGGCACACCATTCCTCCACTGATGGCTGTGAAAGTTGAGTTACTGGGCGGTGAGGTTGCTTTTGTACCTGCACTGGATTCCCAAATGTCAGATCAGTCTATTCCTGAGATTGTGAGAAGGTGGTTGTCTGCTCTTCTTGAAACTTGTGGAAAAGTACAATTGAATAAAGGAACACAACAGGTTTGCTATTTGGATCCACGTTAATGCTATGTATCCTTCATTGTTTGATGTATATTGTACCCCTTTTGGGGCGCCAAAGATGGCCCTACGTATATTGTATTCACTTTAGGTATTTGTATGGCTTCATGTTCGTAATGGAGTATAATCTAATATATAAAGCCAAAAGTGTCTGTGTGTGTGTGTGTGTGTGTGTCGCTATGTGCGTGCGCATTTCTTGTTCCATCGCCCTCAACTCGCTGTGGCTGCTGGGGGCACCGGGGGTCAGGTTATAGCGGAGTTGACGTGGCCCGTCTTGCGGTTAGCAGAGTATTATCCGTCCATTTCTGCTTTTCCTTTGCAGATGACCACTATTTTCTAATTATTGTTCCCATTAACTTCCGGTTTTCACCAGACTTGATTGGCTGTCGTCCACGGTCGAACTTAAACCGATGATCATTTTTGTAGCTGCAGCAGTAGCATGGTTGCTAAGGGCATCAGGGGACAGGCATCCGCAGGCACCATAGCTTGCCGAAGGCAGGCCATTCTGCTGGTATGTATTGTATACCAAAGTCATGACAGCACTTTACTACCACCACCACCACACAGTGCAAGTTGCAATCTACGCATGCAGTATATGCGCCAGTGCTTCTAGGAACAACACCACCAGTGCAAGTTGCTGAAGGTCAGGGGGACCAGGCACCAGCATGGATTGGCATGCAGTGGGGGACCACTATGAATGCAAGTACAGTGTTGGTGCTAGTCGAACAGCATAAGTTGCAGCAGGATACAGCAACAGGTATGCAACTTGCATGTGGGCAGAACACGGTTCACATAGTGCCCAAGTGCAAGTTGCAAAGCTGTTGCTGCATCCTGCTCCAACATGTGCCATTCAATTAACACCAACACTGTACTTGCATTCATAGTGGTCCCCCACGGCATGCCAATCGATGCTGGTGGTGCCCAGTCCCTCTGGCTTTCAGCAACGTGTGCTGGTGGTGTTTTTCCTTCCACCAACTAGCACATCAGGGTGGTTACCCTCAGCAACTTGCACTGGTGTTCTTGTTCCTAGAAGCACTGGCACATATACTACATGTACAGATTGTAACTTGCACTGTGTGGTGGTGGTGGTGGTGGTATAGTGGTGTCATGGATTTGGTGCCATGGGATGGTGACAGGTAGTGGTTGTACAATACTATAATATTTGGGCACGTTATAACGCATAGAGTAATGGAGAAGTGGAGCTATTTCACGCATGTCATTCCAGACAATGGGGATCTACTAGCTCCCCTTGAGAAGGCCTTCCGGGACAAACTCTTGCCAACCATCACAGGAAGGGCAGCTATCAGCGCCGATGAAAGAGATCTGCTTGCACTCCCAGTGAGACTAGGTGGTCTTGTGGTCCCTAGAGTTGATGAAAGGGCCCTGAGGCAATTTCAGGCCTATTCAGGGATAACAAGATCACAAGTTTTTTAATTTAAAATACTTGTTTTCTAACCTTACACATAGGGCCAAGATAAAGGATATCTTAGCACTCTACAAGGTGACCCCGACATCACCTCAGCCATGGGCAAGGTTGTTGCTCATCTGGAAAGTAGCGCTAGGCATTGCCAGTCCTTGAAGAATAAGTTCCTTTCATTCTCCTTTGTATGGGAGCAAGATGTGGAGGAGTCATTTGATCTGTTCTTGAAAGGGAAGTATGCCAGCCGGGGGCATCGCCTCACTGGGGCACAGACTGTCAGAGCTTCTGCATGGTCGTCTCATGGAAGGTGGGCCCAGTGGTTTCTCATTAGGCTAGTGCATGTAAATTTGCTGTTATGTAGTCCTAATGATAAGTGAGTAGGGTTTTGTCACAGCACATCTCCACTGTCCTTACACAGTATTATGTTACCCCATGTGCTGTATGGCTTGTGAGGGGAGCACCTAGCTGTATATACTTTGTTTCTGTACATACGTTTTGTTGTGTACTAAGTGACTACCATCAGTGTTTAGCTTGTGTACTTTAAATCTATTGTCTCTGTGTAGGTCTGCAAGTGCTCGACCTGCAACAGCAACCTCAGTTCTTTCTGGTACAATGGGCATTAGTGACTGGACGTTCATATTTCCAGACAGTTCCTTCAGTGGCTCATCCTACCAAGACAAGGAATTGAACTTGCCAACTCTGGATGACTTTGACTTGCAAATCGCAGTTTTTGAGGTATATGCTGGGATGTTCCGTAGTATAGGCTGTGTTAGTCTGTGTATTGCTGTTGATTTCATAGCATATACCTGGGGGTGTTGTCACATCTATCCACCTCTTGTTGTGCCCATAAGGGTTTTGCAGAAAAGCTCAGCAAAGTTGATGACTTCCTCACTGTTGGGTGGCTGAGGATTGATGCAAGGCCTATCAAACATGCTCTGCAATCCTATGTGTCTAAATGGAAGTACAGATTCACAAGCTACTTGGCTGACAGGGTATGTGATTCATCCTTGCAGCTTTGCACCAGTTGTACAGTATGTGCAGTATATTGTCATGCTAAATTGTAAGTGGGATGCAAGAGAGTTGATTCATCAAGCTAAGCTAATGTAGCAACAGTTGTTAACTGCCTAGTCATTCCATTCCAATTGTCCTAGTGTTCAGTCTCATTTTGTCCTTACCATACAGATTTGTAGCGTTCTTCAGTCACTTGATGTGTTCCTGACAGAGGTTGAGCCAAGTGTTGATTCAGTAACAGGCTCTGAAGATGACTGGGAACAAATTCGACAGATCATTTCAGTATTCAATAAGGTACTTTCAGTGATACTGTACTTGTTGCAGTGTCTGGATGGGTAGTAGTACAGAGGACAAGTGCTGTATTACAGTAGTTGAGTGTGATTTTTGATTCTAATTCACAAGTGAGACAATTGTTTAGCTTTGTCTTCATTTTCCATGATTAGGGAGTGGTACATTTGTGAAGTGGCATCTTTAAAAATTATATTACGCCATTTCTTCTCTTTGTACCACTTATTTTACCTGACATTGAATGTGAAATAACACTATATAAAATGTACTGTGTGCTCTCATCATCTGTCTTTACTGTAGGTCAGCACTAAAGCTCAAGAAATGGATGGAAGATTTGGTGCTGTGCATCGCAGTGCACAGCTACTTGAAAAGTATGGTCACCCTATCTCAACAGAGGTGTCCACCTTCTTAGCTGTTGCTCCACAAAAGTGGTCAAGCCTTAAAAAGAAGATTGGCATTGCGAAGCAGCGTGTCAGCCCAAAGGTGCAAGCTAATGGTGAACTTGTCAATCAGGTATGCTATCTTCAGTAACGCACTGTGTAGCTTATTGCTTACCCCGCTTCAGCAGAATGGAATGGCGCAATTGTCTGGTAACTATCCAGTGGTATATAATTGTTGTGTGTCTTCTCTTTTCGCCTTTATCTAGCACGTATTCACTTTGTTACACAATAGACAAATTTCACTGTTTGTTCAGATGTTTCAGTAGCTATCAGTGGATGGTAAGGTGCTCAATAGCCACCTAAACACCACCGTATTTTGCTTGCTTGAGACCTCGCACATGCAGTGGAGTGCAGACAAGTTGAACAGAGAGTGAGGAGCCTTTCTGAAAGTTTACTTGGGAATCCTGGACTGAAATGTGCAATTTTTGACACCAATCACAACCTAGTCCCCTTCTGTAATATCTTACCCACAAGTATTCTCGTTTGTTAACCTTGACTGTGTTCTATTGCAATATGATTCATGATACATTATTCATAGCTCTCATCACCAGCTGTCGTCCATCACGCCATGTTATCCTATGTATATAGTTTAGACAATGTGGAGTGCTTTTTCCCATGCACTGATGAAGGTAGCTGGTAGTGTCTGAACAAACTGAAAGTTTGGCTGGTGTGTAACAACGTGAACATACGTAGATACACTACCCAGCCACTCAGGTCTATGCAAGACATTTGACCACCAGGTGAAATGCAATTTCTCTCCTAAATTTGATATTTAAAGGAGCTGGACGCTTTCAGGAATAGCTTTGATGCCTTGTTGCGTGCATTCCAGGACAGCGACTGTCTTAGATTTAGCACAACACATGGAGATGCAATGAAGACACTCACAGTATTCAAAGAGAAGCTGTTGGAAAGGAAAGAAGCTGGAAAGGTGCATTGTGACATATGTATAACCCGAGGACAAATCATTTGTACTACATTTGTTTTATCGGCTTGGCTTTGCATGTTTTAGGATTTGGAGGTTATTCAGGAGCTGTTTGAAAAAAGCATCTTCAGTTTCTCCAGAATGGAGGAGTGAGTTTTGTGTTAACAGTGAGTGTATGTAAATTGAGCGCTTTGTCAGGGATTTGCACTTTTCTGCTTTAGACAACTCTGTTCTTGACATCCTTGATAGCTCATTTTTGGATTCCCTCACTTTCCTCAAGCAATTATTTTGAACTTAATTGTGTTGCTTCTTTAGACTGGAAGGTGAACTGACAAGTGTGGAAAAGCTGATAGAGCTGTCCAGGTGAATGTGAATGCTTTGACAGAAGAATGTTTATTGTTTATCCATGATGTACCTATACATACAGTATGTTCATGTTTTCTGGTTTAGGCATTTTACTGCACAGCATGGGGACTGGAAGGCGCATAAGTGGTGCAATACAGATACTGTGTTGCTTGCCAATGCAACAGCCCTCCAGATGGACCAACTTAGGAACCTGCCTGAGCATTGTTCAAAGTGGGACTTGTACAAGAAGCTATGCTCGGCAGTTGCAGAGCTACAGGTATATACTATGATGTGACTCCTGTGCAACTACATATGCGTATTAGTGTATACATATACGTATGTAGGTGCATGTTGTGTGTAATTCAAGGCCAGTGCATACAGTATGTGAGCCTCTTAAGCACATATCCTGCATGCAGGTCCACTAAATGGTCCTTGCAGTATACATGTATGTACATATACTGATTATGCTGATATTGTTATGCATTAGTACGTAGTTGCACTGTATCTACGTATGTGCACGCATATTGCAATATAGGTGGTGAGAACAAACTCCAGGTTCTAGCCCTATTAACTAATACATGTTTCCTCTTCTTCATTTATCAGTGTACCCTCCCTGTGATCAATGATTTGCTAAGGCCCTCCCTCCGTCCACGCCACTGGAAGCAGGTGGTAAGGCTTACTTTCCCAAGAAAGCCAGCTACCACAAAGTCATTAGTTCCAGCAGAGATCAAGACCCTGTCCTTGGGAAGGTTCATGGAGTTCCAGTTGCATGGTGAGACAATTTCTTAGTTTGTATTTGCCAGAAACCAAGTGCTAGGGAAATCATGGGTATTTGGTGTGTTGTACTTCAGTACTGTTGTCATGTCTGTGTCTGCATATCTTTCAGCTCATGCTACAGATGTTAGACTAATCACTGACAGAGCTGATAAAGATCTGGCTGTTGAAATGGCTATAAAAACATTTGAGGAAGTTTGGTTGAGTCGCGTGTTTGGTGTGTACCCACAGCAACAGAGTAGCACGCTAGGGAAGAAGGTATGACTCTACAGTACTCCTGCATGTGTCTATATATACACAAGTAGACTATGGCTTGTATTGAGGTTCTGGTGACCTTAATCTAATGTCAAACTGTTTCTATATCTGTGATCACTTCCTAGCATCTGCTCTCTAGGGCAAGTGCTATGAACGCATACACTCCAGATCTACTGTACGTACAGTATATGACGTAAATGGCTTGTATCCTGGTTTGACTGGCTGTGAAATCAGTTCTTAGAATGTTCTTCCAACTACATAGTGGATGATTTTGATTCCCCAAAGCACCTGAGTGATACACTGTAAATCTGTTAAACTACTTGCTGCATGGTACACTGCTGCTCAGCTACAACCAATCTGAATTGGGAAGTGTTCCGTACAATGGAAAAGGCCATTCCATTCTTCTATCCCTTTGTAAATATGAAATGTTGACGTTACTTCCATCGTCACATGCTGTACCTTCTATCTGTTGCTACACTTGCTCTTGCTTAACTAGCTAGCATACAACTCACTATAGCAGGTAAGCCCTCTGGAGCTGAGCACACCTGCTAGTAGTCGCAATGTACAGTTGATGGCATACATCCCAACCTGTGTAGCTATATGCACTGCAGTATATTAGTTGGGTACCTCAGTCGATGGTGCACTCAAATACCTGTGTTGTTTTCATTGCAGCTATTGGAAGGTTCAGTGGTAGGAGCTGCCCCTTCAGAACATGACAGTACTGGCCTGTCAAGACTTCCATCAACTACTCCTGGACTGTCTTCACACACTGACTTCACCTCAGATCTGGTTAACATTGTGGGTGATGTAGATGTGATAGTAGACACCGTCAATGAACATCAAACATCTCTGCAAGCATTGCTTGGCACAAGCTCTGCCAGTTCGTTCATAGAAGAACTGAATAAATGGCGTAATATTCTTCAAACTATTGAAGCTGTCTTGAAAATGTGGATGTCTGTGCAAGATCTGTGGTGCCTCTTGAGGGAGGTAGGTATTAACATAATCATATGACTCTTTAGTGTTTGTTTGTTTGTTCATTCACAAACTCCTTATATAGTACTAGATGAAATGCCACTTAAGAATCAGGAATTATGAAGAATGGTGCAGAAACTATCCTCCACAGTTCAAAATTGCACTGCACTGTACTCTATTAATTATCTTTTGATTTCCAGTTTTTCTTCATGGTTGGCCACCAAATTTAATTATAGTTCTTTTTGTCTATTTGCTGTTGTCCAATAATTGAAAATGAAACTCTGCTCTAACCCGAAGTGTGCTACTAGTACTCAATGTGATATTTTGCTACCAGTGGCGACTGACGGTATCTATGATTCAATCGTATGTCAAAATCGAATGTCTTGGCAGAGGTTGAGTGTATGTACAACATGTCCAAAGCTCACCTACGTAGTGTGAAAGGTTTGGCCATACCTATTACCCTGCCACTACAGAGAGAATGATGTGTAGGTGTAAGGTGCCATGTCCTATAGTTATTAAGGTACTATCTCTATCATTCCAGGTGTATGTATCCAATGGGATCAAAGAGACACTTCCAGGACCAGCCCTTGCATTCTCTGTAGTTGACCAGGAGTACTGCTCCCTGGTGAAACAGGTGGAAAAGAACTCAAATGTGATGTATCAGTGCTGCCAGGAAGGTTAGTGTGCAATATCCCAGTAGAGGGATATATCAGAGGAGCTTGTAGTCTAAGTCAGTATGCACCTTATGGAGCACTGTTCTTAGCAAAAACCGTATTCGTATGTGATGGCACCCGTAGATATGCAATGAACACATGTATACATATGATAACCTTTATATTCATGCGATGACATGCGTATATATGCGATAATCTTTATATTCATGCGATGCTGCGCGTATATATGCGATAACATTTATACTGTATTCATGCAATGGCACACACATAATTATAATTATATGCAATGTTGTTTTCAGCCATGCCATGTACACATCTATATGCGATGGGTCAGTAATATGTGATAAGGTTTATATCCACGCAATGTGATAACGGCCGCAATCAAACGATAGCTAGTCTCATTTCCAGCCCACTTCTGGCCGCCATTTTGAGGAAGTGGGGCTGGGTGTGAGTAGTACTTTGGGAGAAATTAGAGGCAACTATAGATGTTCTGCGAGAAATTCCAGCCCTGGTTGCAGAATTTGTGTATGCTGCTAAGTGCTAACAGCAATAACCATTTTGAGCTGCAACATCTACAAAGGCAAGATATGTTGACAGTGTTGAGTAGTCAGCTCACTGCTGTACAGCTGAATGTGGGCCATAGAAGTACTAGTTATAACATGGCCGCGAGGGCGCTGGCTGATTTATCACACGAGGGCGCAAAGTGCCCGAGTGCGATAAATCAGCTAAGCGCCCGAGCGGCCATGTTATAACTGACTTGTTATGATTCAAACAGCAGGGATTAGCGCTTGATTTCGTTCGCTGCCGAATGAATTTACCGAACGAACCTGACAGAAGTAACTATAGAAACCAGAGAACACGCTTTTCTCGGAGCACAAGGCGAAAGGCGAGAAGCGTTGCAAGAAAAAGGCTGTCAGCGGCCTCTCGTACTGAATAAAACATCGGCGCCGCTTGAGTCGGCACTAGGACATATGATTAGAAGTCCTGCAAGCAGCGTATGAAGAGAGAACTTTCTTTTTAGAGAGTGTACTAGGATTTAAACGACTGGAGAACTTGGGAATGGCAAGACCTACCTTCAATTTCATCCATAAAGTCAACTTGGAAAAGGGAATGTTGGTTTCTCTATCACTAAAGACATTACATGCACAATTACATGTCACTGCCATAAAAATACACGTGTGCTAGGCATACATTTATGTTAATGACCATGCTTCCAAGTGCCAAGCACTCATCATTTCAGAGCCAATGTTCATGAGAAAGTTCACAAGGTGATGAATATCAAAGGCATTTTGCTAAAGCAGTAAACAAAACGTTTGTTTAAGGGTGGAGAGTGATTGGGTGAACCAATAAGAGCCCCCCTCGACGCAGTGTGTTATGAGGTGTGAAAGTGTAAACAGTGGCGTTATGCAAAATTAGACCACTGCAGCTTGCTTTGATGTATGGCTTCCTCATATAACAAGCAATGTTGTATCAAGTGTTCGATAACTGTTGCAAACTTCTCAGAGTTTGCGAACAGACAAATTTGGCTCTACTGAAATACATAATATAGACCAAGCAGTGAAATGGTATATTATAATAATGTTACTATAGTATACAGCAATAATTCCCTACCATTGTATATTTATCTGCAATTCCAAAGCAAACAGCTGCAGCTTACCTCCCAATTCAGTCTTCTGTAGGAGCACCTCTAGATTAAACATAATCAATTCTTCCACTTCTGTCTTGTTGCTTCCTTGGTCTGAAAAATGGGAATGCACAGTTCTGCAAGAGTGAATGCCGTCAGCTTCCTTCTGCTTCTACAAAGCAGGGTGGAACATTCTGCAGGGTGGTCCATGAAGGCCTGTAGTACACCAGCAATCTGCAGACCCTCCGCAAGTTGGTCAATTTCAGCCTGCACCCTGTACACTAGGTAGTCAAGAGCAATGATGTGGATGACATCCTCCTTGTCCTCAATAGAGACCTGTGTCCAAGGCTTTGTGTACCCACGCTCTAAGCAGACTGAGAGGAACTCTTCCAAGGAGAGCAGCTCCTGCATCTGCTTAGTCATTGTGGCTGATGCAATCCGGTGCGAAAGGGCAAGCATATTCATTTTATGCATACATGCAAATCCACATTTACATGCATGCACCAAAATAAGGGGTGCATTCCATTCTCAGCTTCTCTTGTATCTAAGATCAGGTACCTGGTCTATGCTGGTTTGCATGTTCTTCTCATTGCTGGCCAAGTATTGCACCACGGTGTCACTGAGGAAGAAAGGTGCAGCCCTTCCTGCACCAAGCTCAAAGCCATCAAAGTTCCAGCCATTCGGATTTCCCTTTCTGATGTGTAATTGCATACCTCATAGGGGTCAGGTGTCCTTCAGGACCACAAAAACAACTGACACTGGTAATGGCATGCAGAACTAGCCTAAAGAATTCCCTCCAAGGTCCTCTTTCATCTTCATCTTCTTCACCTATGAAACGAACGCTAAACTTCAAATCGAGATCGAATTTCAGTTGCTGTATCTGACAAAAGGCATCCTGGAATACATGCTTTCATCTCACGGCCACTCGCTGGGTGTTCCTGTGATTGTATACGTAACCCCCTGTGCCCTGAATGCCCAGAAGGCGTCTTACCCTGCTGTGGTCTATCTCTGGACTGCAAAGTAATGAAGGAGGTTTGTAGAGTGTATGCAAACAGAATACTTATGGCAAACTCAAGCTACATCTGTATGACATGTATGCATGTCGAGGCATGTGAGTGAAGCATTTGCAGTTTTGGACGAGGTGGCTTTGATAAAAGAAGAAAAATCTTCCTCATCAGATGAATTGAGGTTAACATAGTTGCTGTATTTTAGCAATGGAATGTAAAAGGAGACTCAGACACACAGCTAGTGAATAAACCAGCATAGGAAACATTGAATTTACCTATAAATGTACTCTTCCTCAACCTTGATATTTTTCATGGGCACTTTCTTAACCTCATCTTTGGATGCAACTGCAGTCCTCTTCCCCTCACTCTTGGATCAACTGGGTTGACTGCATACACATGACATTGTATACAGTGCATGCATGCACTGCCATGCAGTACGTTATATGAATCAGGTAACAAAAATTGTGTAACATGGATATAATATTATATATGCTTACTATCTGTAACTGAGTACTTACACAGTCATTTCTTTGCAATTGACTGGGTCCACTTCCAACTCTGAACTGTCACTGTCCATGTATAGGACCTATAGATATATGTCATGGGGAATGCATGATGCATTCCAATTAATTGATATTGAGCAATGTCTGTGTATGACATTAAAATTGTAGTAACAATAATACCTCTACGAATATATGCCTGTACTGGCACATGGTGCATGTACAAATGACAAACTTACAAGTGCTGATGTGGACCGGATGTACAGATTCCCTTGACCACACAGATGCTTGATGCTTGATGGCCAGCCTATGCTATTCATAGGCTACTGGCACCAAAGGGTCTTTAGCAGTCAGATTCACAGCTTTGACACCCAACAGCGTTCCCTATGATTACTCCTCTAACTTTATCCTCCAAGTGATCAAGAACATTCTGTAGTTTCCTGCTTGATTGCTTTCCATCTTATAAAGCTACAATTCCGCTTTCTGTTGTCTTGTGTCCTTCATTCTTCACTTCTCTTCTTGCAGGTCAACTGTCTAAGCTAGAGAAGATGTATCATTCCTTGAAGGACTGTAAAATGCGGTTGCTAGAATATACCCGTGTACACCAAGAATGCTGCCCTTGGTTCATGCTGCTTCCATCAGATGACGTACTTCAGTTTATTTGTCATGGCTCAGATCCACTCTTTCTAAGTGCCAACATTCATAAAATTCTTCCGCCTGCTGAAAGTTTGCTTCTTAGTGAATGTGCAGGAGAGGTTGAAGTGTCTGGCATCAACAGCAAGGATGGTGACACCCTTACTCTGCTTGAGGTATAGTTTTCATTGCTATAGTACATGTGTAGTACTGCAACAATACAAGGTATGGTTAAAGATGAAGAGTTGTTTCAAAATTCTTTGTGTGTCTGTGCACCATAGTGAGTTTGTCTGCTACACAGGCAATGCTGGATAAATCCTGCTCATTCAGCTGCTGTTGCATATTTGTGACTCCTAAAGCTTAACCTCTGCCACTGATGTGGGTATTGTTGTCTATGCTTTCTGTTGCTGTTAGTGCACAACTGTAGAATGTGCCATAAGGTTTGGAAGGAAGCTGAGTAGTTTTCTAGCCTATGTTCTGTATGTAGTGCAGAAAGGTCTTTGGTATGACTAGCCATTACTTAACTATGCATCCTACCTTACAGACACCAGCTCTGTAATCATCTTGTAATCATCTGTCTTCTGTATATCATAGGGAAGCATGTAGTAGGCCAATTATTCCTTTCCACATTGGACTAAAATTGTTTCAATTCAATTCAATCTGATGTCTGTAGCTTAGTCCATTCTCTGTTCTCTTGTATTTTCTCAGAATTTACCTCACACCCAACCTATTGAGGTGCTGCTGTCAGGCATCATGGAAGGCTGTTCTGCTGCTATCAAGCAGTCCATCAAGGACTGGTTGCAGCACTTGAGTTGCACCTCCTTTGACATCCAAAAGTTGAAGAGTGCTGTTGCCTGGCTCTTAGAAGATGGAAGAGCAAATCAAGTTGCTCTGACAGTCTTTTGGACTGTCCTCTCATCCTCTCTGAGAATAGAGGATGCTAGCAACCAGTTGCACTCCCTGTCAGATTTGCTAGAGTATGCTGCATCATTGTATGGTCGTCAGCCACTAGATGTTATAGGAAGGCACTCTCCAAGCGGTAAAGCGCATGCAGCCCATTTGCCTGAACGACAGCCATGGCAGCTTACCAGACTGAAGTGTGCTATCCTAATCATCTTATACTATCGCAGCCTGCTATTGAATCTCATCTCTTCTCCTGAAGGACAGCCCAAGCAAGAGCACTCAGTACCATTTCTTTGGTCCTCTTCTCTCCAGTATTCTGTGGGAAGTGATGGTTTAAGTCCTACTTTGTCTTGTGGTAACATCCAACTCCCTTATGGGTTCCAGTACACAGGTGCTGGAGGACAGATCCTGCTTACACCAGAGACAGAGAGATGCCTGTTTTCTTTGCTGACTGCAGTTAGTAATGGCAGCATTGCCTTTTGTACTGGAAGTGAGGTGAGTGTAGCATAATGTATTGTTGTGTGATGGCCATGAAGGCACTTAGACCCAATTGTAGTGACATTCTTGTCCAATTCTGCAGGATTCTGTGAAGCAAGGTACTCTAGCCTGCTTGTCTGAAAGCACTGGTCATACACAGCACTACTTTGTGTGTTCATGCGAAAGCAGAATGCAAGATCTCCAGGATGTCATTAAAGCTGCTGTTTTGACAGGTACCTTACGTTTGTGTATGAGTCTGATATTGTAGGTTTACTTTATATATGGCTGTACTGCAATAAATTTATTCTCTGCCATGAAACTTTGTACATGTATGTCCAGATTCTTTTGAAAATACATACATGAATCAGTACCTTAAATTATCAATGCGAATGAAGAATTATTAGCATCCATTGCAAAGTGCCTAACTAATGCAGCACGAGAACACTGAACAGTTGAAGTTTAGAGCAACTGTAGCTCTATGAGCCTACTATGATTGACAAAATATAAGTATTCAGAGGCAATCTGGTGCAACAGCATCATCCCTTGTTGTACATACATGTAGACATTGTAATCTGGATTGGGCACTATGACACGGGCACCTGAATTGGTTTTGGATCTGGGTTCAATCTAGATTAGTTAAAGCAGGACTTCGATCCTTTCACCAAATGCTTACATCATAGCTATAAATAATTAACATACGTACTCTAGATGTGATGAACTACTATTGGTTAGGATGTAATTTCCTCAACAATTCTGGGTACTAACACTAAGCCAAATGTGGATAGTTTAGCCTGAGCTACCTTACTAGGGCTGCCTAGTGTATTTGTCATGTTTAATATTGTTCCTGTTCCCTATTGCAGGCATATGGATATGTATGCAGGGGTTTGACTCACTGCCTGAGAGTATTGCTTATTCTGCAATGTCCCATTTGTCTGCTATCATGATTGCCACGAGAAATAGGTTGTCTACTGTTTATTTTGAAAAGAAACCTGTAACTGTGGCTGGCACTCCGTTCTATTGTCTTCTTGTGGATGCACGGAATGATTCTCAAGGATGTTTCTTTTCACCAGCACCTCTCCATCTTGCTACTCAGTATCGCTGTATTGGTTTCGATCCCCCTAATTTGAAGTTCTTATTGCCAGGCTTTCTGCTTGGTGCTGGGTTCAGCCACACTCAGAAACTGGCCACTGATGTCTACTCTGTTATCAGTGCCCTTCCACCTCTCAAGGATCATCCATTTACAGTTACCACATCCATGCTAGGTGGAATCTTTAGCCTGGCTGCTAAACACAAAGAGGTGTTACTAGCTAGTGGCAGTCTGACATCACTTTACACAGACACAGCAGACTTACTTGTCAGCAGTGAGACTTACTTGCAGAGAAAAGTGGATGATCTTGGTGTCAGTGGACAAGTACAGGTAGGTACAAGTACTATGAGCCTAATATCTGATGCTATGTTAACTGGTGAAAGAGGACCTTTCATTTTATAGTTGTTAGTTATTTCTTCTTTCCAGTATTGTCTAGCTGAGTATCAATAGTGTAGGATCACACATGTAATGTGGTTGGACTCTTTCAACTACATATGTACATCTATATTACTGTAGACCCCTTAAAATGCTATTGCTTGTATGACAAATATACTGTAAGTAGGATGGTCCTAATTGACAGCTTCTTAAGCACTCTTGCAAGATGCAACTACTAATCATAGTAGCTGTATCCTTGGGTCATGGCCATTATAGCAATAAACAGTGTGCATTGCAGAGACTAGTGGACTGTAAGTATTCGAATTCAAGGGTACCCAGATTCCCCTCAAGCTCTTAAACTGTTTGTTACACATACTGTACATGACTTTCTTTACTAAATTTACTGCAGGCGTCCACTTCTGAAGTAGTTTCAGGAAGCCAGTCAGCCTCCCATTTCAAGGAGCAATCTGAACCGTACTTAGAAGCCTTGTCTGCCCAACTACATGTGACGGACAGCATTGTGCCTGAAGCTAATGTTGAATTTGCAGAAGGTGAAAAAGAAGTGAAAACAGTTACTACTGCACCCGATGCCAGTTCCCAACTTGCTGAGCAGTTTTCTCTGATGCTAGCCCTGAAGGATGTATTTCTCCCAGCCTATGGAGGCATAACTACTGAGAAGGGAAAGTTGTTCACTGCTCTCCTAGGATCAATCTTCACCGGTCTTTCTATTGACAAGGTCATAAGTGAAGAAACTGAGGCCTTGCAGAAAGCTGGTAGTTTAACCTCACACAAAGAAATGCTAGATTCCGTTCGAGAATCTCGAGCAGTCAGCGTCCTTGGCAGATCAGTCTCTCCACCATGTATGTTTAAACATTTCTGATAGCACGCATGTGTACATATACATGTTCTGCAAAATTTGACTATTTCTCCTAATAGTGAAAGCTCCTCTGACCTTGGAAGAAGCAATTGCAAGTGCGTGTCGTATTATGGAGCTCGAGCCTACTGTGCAATTTCAGTCAAAGATAATCCAGTTCATTCAGCTTCTTCAGGCAAACAGTTTGGTGGGTTACTGTGCTTGCTGTGTCTGTTACAGTTTCTGTATTACTTTGTACTGTATCTATTACTATCTAACCATTATACGTACCTTCAGATAATGTTGAATGGAGCTCCTGGATGTGGCAAAACATCTTGTTTTGCGGTGGCCAGTGAAGCCATGAGGTTGCTTGGATACTGTGTACAGACTACAAAGATTTGCCTGAACCGTGGGATAGAAGATATTGGAGGGTACTGGGACAACAGGTACCAATTATTGCTTTGTCTCAATAGTTGTTTGAGGACTGCCCAATTTAGAATAATCTGTTTATTGGCAAACTGATTGCTAATGATTGGTTTCGTGATTCCCTGTCAAGAATTTGTTTGATTTCATGATTGTTGCTTATGCATTGCAGTGTGTCCTTGGAATACCTTAAAACATGATTTTATTTAAAACAATTTTGTAATTGATGGTATTTTCATTACATGAGTTTCTTTATTCACACTTTATAGTGTTCATTTTGCACTGTTTGCTTGCTTAATGCATTCACAACAACAGTATTGCAACAGTCTGTTTCACAGTTGCTACTGAATGTTTTCTTGCTATTGCTTGCAGGCACTGGAAAGATGGCATACTCCCATACACACTGACAGGACTGCTGTGTAAGCAGACAGGTAGTAAGGAGCTATCAGAAGGGGTTGGTCCAATGGCCCAGTGGCTCATCATTGATGATGCCAGCTGTTTGTCCGAACTCTTAAGGATGATTCATTCCCCTGGGATGTTGACCATCCCCAGCAGGAAGAGTATCATGCTGCCTCCTGACCTGAAGATTATAGTGGAGTCTGATTTGTTAACGGATGTGGCAGTGCCACTGTTGCAGCTCTGCCCAGATGACATTGGCTGGGAAGCTGTGTTGATGACCAAATTGGCAAAGTGTGCTTTGCCAGTAGTTAGGAACAATGCGACAACAATAGAAGGCTGCTTTCAGAAATTCTTGGCCAAAGTTTTTGATGTCCATTTTGGCAACCAAGATGTTTGCCTGCACTACCTCACAGTAACAGCTTGCAATCTGTTTGAGGTTTGTTGTCTACTTAGCTGCATTATCATACAGTATGTTTATGAATTGTACTTCCAGAATACATAATTCAGTTTCAAGGAATTGTGGGAGCGAATAGCATTGTGTGTCAGTAAGAGTGTTTCTCTCTGTACTTTGACTCTGTTGTCACTAATGCATTATTGCTGCTTACAGGCAACTATTTCAGAAGCTAAAACACCATCTGAAATAGCATTTGAAGCAGCGGCTCTCTATGCTACTACTTTGTCTGTGAAAGGACATCTGAAAACCAAGTTTCATGGAGTTGAACTTGAGCTCAGATCCTTGGTGACTGATGCAATTGAGCTACCTGCCAATGTATCCATTTGTGATTGCTACTTGGATGTCGATCATTGCCGATTTGTGCCTTGGCACAATACAGTACAGGGACAGGCACTCCGACAGTCACTGCCAAATGGGTCGTTATTCATTTCCACTACTCAGACTGTGGTAAGTCTGTAGTGTGTTCATGGTTAGTTCATAAGCTTTGTGCATGTCAACAGAATGCACAGAATTAAAGATGGAACGAAACATGATTTCAAGGTGGCCCACATTAGCTTTGTTGAATTGTGCCACTTAATTCGAGTGCTAGGTATACGTAGTTTGCAGAGCATAGCATGTTGGCAAGCAAATGCGCACAATGTTATGCCTTGTGAAGCAAGCCATGTCAATGAATTGGAGCTGCATGTTAATCTCATTGAATAGGTTGTCTTGCTGGCTTATTTCATTTATACTTTGTTGCCCTTGTTTACATTAAGAATACAACTTATTCATGTCTTCTTTCACTGTCTGCCTCTCGCCTGTCCAATTGATCACATTGGTAGGTATTTTCCCATCTCTTGTCCTTGGCATCTGACCATGGTGTGCCTGTGCTACTGAGGGGCAGCCCTGGATCTGGGAAGACTAGCTGTGTTTTGAATCACCTCAGCAAGTACACAAGCAACCCAGTCAGTGATGTCAAGACCTTGGTCATCAATGTCACTGAGATGACAACTCCCAGTAATGTAGCTGACAGGCTTATCAAGCAAATGTCGTGGACAGCTGGTCACACTTACGTGCCATTGGGTGCTAAGAAATTGGTTTGCATTTTGGATGGCATCCACAAGGTAGATGATGAAAATACCAAGCATGTATCACATTCTTCATTACAGTAAATTCGTAATTGACTGTACAATTGAGCGAATAGAACAAGAACTAATACTAGTTTGTATTACTGGTGCTGATAACTGAGGTATGTATGATACTTGTAATGGTGTACTGGAATTCTAATATGCTAGGAACTCCTATTCTAGTTTTTCTTTCTCTTTCATGTCTCCTACAGGCTGCTAGTTCTTCTTGTGGCCAAGGTGTACTCCAGATTCTGCAACAGCATATCAGGGAAGGCGGGTTCCAGCACCCTGACAACCACCAGTTTTATAGAATGGCTGATATCAGTTTCATAGTTATTGTAGACACTACAACTGAGCTAAAACAACGGTTCTCACAACCCTTTTTGCATCTGGACTGGCAGGATTACAGGTGCACGGCTTGTGTTACTGTTTAGCACAAAACCCATTCATATATACATAGTATACTGTACGTTGTGTGATAGGTTTATCTTCCTTTTATCCTTTAGCACAAGTGATTTGCACTTCATCTTGTGTGAACTGTTGAGGGATGTAGCAGTGCATTCGGAAACTACTGTCACCACGGATGAGATTATCAGCAAAGTTGTTGATGTGTCACTGGACCTTCACAAGCAAATGCAGCAGTCATTCTATCGCGAAGCAGTCTCTGGTTCACTCTTTAGCCTCACAGATTTGACCCGAGTCTTTTACAGAGTCTCAACTCTAGCAGCTCGAATGGATTCTGTTGAAGACTTTCTGCTTCTCTGGCAGCATGAGTCATTCTGGGCTTATTCATCAAAGCTATCATCAGATGCTGATGTTGCCAGATACCTAGACACTGCAGCAATGGCCATTAAGAAGCAATTCAGCAGTGTGCTTCTGGTATGTCATTGCTACTTGCCATGCACTGTAGACCAAGCAGTGTCATACACAGAATGTCATCAACATAACATCATAGACAAAAGCTGGTTGATCTTTGGTCAGCTGGTGTACTACTCCAGTTATGATGCTGTTATAAACCAAAGAGCTAGAGATTTGTGGTTTGACTGAGCTCTAGTTACTACTAGCTACTTGTGTCTGTCTTTACTGTAGGTTGAATGCCTGTATATGTACAGACACCATGTAGTTCTTCCAGCAGACTTCAGTGGTCTTGCATGTCCTGTAGTTCCTCTATCCTCTGCTGAACTCCTAAAGGTAAGGCAGGGCAATGTATGGATAGAGTTAGGGTTTTGAAAGTGTTCCTGTGACATATTGTATGCATATGCTGCAGGTACAGAACTATGTTCAAGGGCACATGGATGCAGTACTGAAAGTAGAGCCTGTTGCACCACTCATTTTGTGTAGTCAAGTGATAGAAGAGATCTGTCATGTGACAGAAGTTCTTGCAGGACCATTTCAGCATGCTCACTGCTTGCTCGTTGGACACTCAGGCGCAGAGTCTCAACTTGCTGTGATTGCTCACATTATAAACTTCAGGGTAGTACGACTAAATGACCTGAACACTGCAAGATACTCTCCTACATGCCCATCAGATGCAATTGGGTACTCTTTGGAGCACTTCAGAAAAGACATTGTCTCCATCTGCAGTAGAGCTGGAGCGAAGGTAAGCCTTTGTTTCCAGCTTCATTTGCCAGAATCAGTGTAGCAAGTTATTAGCAACTAGTATATGTTGCCATTATACATGGGGGTATGTTTGTTAATTGCAGTTGTAGTGGAAAGTGATGTACTGTTGAACATGTTTTACAGCTTTCCAGTGAAATAACAAAGAACCCAATGATGACACATGTTGACAGATAATATGCTGATAATTGGAAGATATTGGTTTGTGACAGTGTAATGTCATCACATGCACTCCAGGCAGTGGACTAGTCAGGGACTGATAACATCAAACACTTCTCGAAACAACAATTCCCCAGTTGTTTTCAATGGTATGGGGCATACAATTCAACTGCGCATGTGAAATATCATGTGTTATGAAACACACCATAAGAAATGATGCAATACCCTTGACCAATCTTTAACAAGCACCCATGGGAAATTAGATAAGCATGCACAAGTAGAAGCAAGCAAGTACAAAAGAACATCTGTTAGACAAACACCCACCTGGAGCTCCAGCCTCAGCGTCTGCCATCAGCGATAGCCCTCCGGTCAACGAACCACACCCCATCTTCTTTGACTGTATTGACGGCCCATTGATCAGATCCATTGCTCAGAAAATGGATGGTTCTTCAGGACCCTCTGGCCTAGACTCAACGGCGTGGAAAGAGTTTTCTCTTCCTTCATAAGTGATTCAATGGACCTGTGCAACTCCATTGCCAATGTGACCAGAAGGCTGTGTACCACCTACGTATGTTGACCCCCACAGTATTTCCTCTTTGACAGCATGCCGCCTCATTACCTTGGACAAATGTCCAGGAGTCAGGCCAATTGGTGTCGGGGAGACGCTCAGACGTATTATCTCCAAGGCTGTCCTCCATGTAACTGGAAATGACATCTTGTAATCTGTAAGAAGTCAGCAACTATGTGCCAGTCAGGAGTCAGCTTATGAGGCAGTGATTCACACCACGAAGTCCATCTTCGAGGATGATAGAACAGAATCAGCCAACATGGTCGATGCCTCCAACGAATCTTCACAGATGGTGTGACAAGTTGCAGTCCACTGTTCAGCTACCATCCTAACCCTGTAAGACATGATTAGTAGTCAAGCCCGAGCACCACCAAGCTGCCAAAGAGTGCTTCTAAGGCAAGGTGTTAATGGCCTGAGTCACCTTGGTGTTGCCCTGGGTTCTGACTCCTTCGTAGAAGCCTTAATCCGTGATTAGGTCAGTGCCTGGGTTATGGAAGTACATAGACTTGCTGAGCTTGCCAAATGCTACCCCCAAGCTGTATACACTGTGCTCACCCAGGGTCTGATGAACTGGTGGACTTTCATCATGCATACCTTACCTGTCACAGAAGAGTTGCTCCAACCGCTGGAGGACACAGTCTGCCATCAGTTGCTGCCCGCAGTGATGGGGAGGCAGTCCTTCAAGTGATATAGAGAGGGAGCTATTGTCACTTCCTGGACGACATGGTGGCCTTGGCTTACCCGTCCCGACAGGGAATGCCAACATCCACTTCAGGGCATGTGCCTCAGTGACAGCTCCCCTCATTGATCTCATCTGTCATCGACACCATGACTATCCCACCCATGTCCGGCTGGAGCAAAGGCAGAGGAAAGTCGCAATCCATTCCAACAAACGTTCAGAAACCCTCACCAAGGCCAACTCACTGAAGTCCACACTGCCCACACCCAAGCAAAAGGGTATGGAGCAGGCCAGCGAAAAGGGTACATCATCCTGGCTTGTCACTACTTCCTTAGCCAAGTACAGCTTCAACCTGCACAAGCAGGCCTTTCAAGACACCCTTTGTCTGAGGTATGGATGGACACCAGTGAGGCTCACCTCACACACTGCCCTTGTGGACATCAGTTTATTGTGAGCCATGCCCTCAGCTGCTCCAAGGGAGTGCCAACCCTGCTACACAACGGCATAAGGGATATTTTTGGCCAACTGCTAACTGAGATGTGCACCATTGTGGGCATTGAGCCCATTTTGCAGCCCCTCGGCTGAGAGACCTTCCATCATCGTAGCATGGTGCTATATAGGCTAGATATCAGGGCCCAAAACTTTTGAGACGAAACCAAAGAAGTACCTACTTTGACGTCAGGGTCTTCAACTCCCATGCCCCCTCTAACTGTATGTGTTCTACTGATGCCTGCTGCAGAAGGCACGAGCAGGAGAGGAGGAGATCATATGAGAAGCACATCCTGGAGGTGGAGCATGGGACATCCACACCACTGGTGTGGTCTTCAAGTAGAGGCTGTGGACCGTCTGCCACTGTTGCCCTCAAGAGGCTCGCGGGTCTCCTCCCTGAGAAATAAGGACAACCGTACAGCAGTTCCTCAGCTTCATCAGATGCAGATTGTCATTCAGCTTGCTTAACTCAGCATTGGCATGCCTCTGTGCCCCAAGATCGGCCAATCATGCCCAAGTAAGGCAAATTGACCTCTCCAACACTCCACTGGACCTCATCCATGCTGAGGCCCAGCTATGTGATTAACTGACTCACACATCCTTCATTGAATTTATGGACACACATTTATGGACCCTTGCCCTTAATTTATATGTTATTGAATGTTGTCTTATATCAGGCAGTGCACACGTGTGCCTTTATTATTATTTTGCCATTTACTGTGATACAAGCAAGTACAAAACAGGCAAACATTCATTAGTAACAAATAGGCATGCACACCACTACACTATGCATGTAAATTTCATAGTACTTTTATGTATTGAAACGTTTGTGTATCAATTAGTGTTTGCAGAAATTAAGATGTGAAGTAAAATTCTCCTACTTAGACGCTGTGCACATGGAGCCATCCTTGATACTGAATATCAGATAGAGTCATACACGTAGTCAGACAAAGAATGCAAGATTTGCTTATCAGACAGCGCAGTAGTGCTGTCTATGTAGGGATTAATAGTACATTTGTGATCAAATGCTTTGTAAATGTAGATGGTACATGTACCTATGCATACAAATGATACAAACAAATGTATATCTCTTGTTCAGGATGAGAAGCTGCTGGTCCATATCTGCGAAGAGGATGTTCCTGATCCTTTCACCTTCATGGTCTATCTTGAGGAATTGATCAACAATTGTTCCATTACTCACTTGTTCACAGAAGAAGAAAAGGCTCATGTAATTAATTCCATCAGAAGCAGTGTTACACATGCTGGTATAGATTTCTGCCAAGATTCTGCTTGGGTCTTCTTCCTCAGGTTTGTGCACATCCAAGAGTTTGTAGGTCATACTAAATGTACTTGTTTGTATCAAAGATCCACTCTTGTTTCTTGTATACTCAGGAACCTGTGTAAGAATGTTCGTGTTGTGGTGACTGTGTCTGACAGTCCTCCAAAGCTCTTTCATTGGATAGCTAAGGAGAGACCTTCTCTTTTGAGGCTCATGAATGTCATTTATCATCGTCCATGGAACCAAGAAAACCTGCTGGAGGTGGCTGAATTGCAGATTGCTGGTAAGTGTGTGCATATGAATGTTACAATTTCTATACACACGTATAACCATGACAAGATGTGCAGTGTGATATTATGTAGGCAGAAATATGTACACACACACATAGGGATATTTCTAGTGCAATTAAGTTACATAGATTCCCTTGCATGTCTATTTTTGCCATGTAGGTTTAGATCTGTGTTCCAGTGAAAGGAAGAGGTTGAGCCATGTTTTGGCCTCCATGCATGTTGCTGTAACTGATCAGCAAATCAGCAAGTCATGTGTAAACAACTGGACTTACAAGAACTTTGTTGAAAGGTATTGTGTTACACTAGACCCCATACTACTGTAGTCTGTGAACCATATCCTTAATGCATGTACATTGTATTACATCTTTCCTTTCATACTTACTGGTTGTTCTTAATGTCATCTTAGTTATGTCTATGAGCTCTGTATGCTGCAACAAAGGAATATGAAGCAGTGCCAAGAGCTTTCAGACTCACTAGATTGCATTACAGCTGCTGAAAGTGAATCAACCTCTCTTGTCATAAGCTTAGAGCAAGAGCATACTTTATTGGAAGAGAAGAAATATGTGAGTCCTTGCTTTTGATGTGACTGGAGTGTACAGTACGTATTTACCTGCAGTTCATTACCATTCATGTAGGCTTGTGTCAAGATCTTAGACCAAATGGGCCAGGATACTGCAATTGCTGCTGAGCATAATAAGCTCCAGTCGAGACTTAAGGAGCGTCTTTCCCACTTAGAACGGGTGTGTATCCATATGAGTTTGCAAATGCATATCTGCAGTACATATGTAGTTTCAATATTGTTGCAAGAATGACTTGGCTGTTTGTTGTATGCATATGTACACTTGTCTGATTTGTTGGTTGTGTCTTGCAGTTATATAGTTTATTGCTGCATAATATAACTGTCAACTTGTGTACTGTTGAATGTTTTAGATGCTACCTGAGTATGAGCATGCCTACGAGATTGCAGTCGCAAGGACAGCTCAGCTGGTGTCTGACACAAAAGAGCTAGTGGCATGCATGAACCAAGAAAGTTTGCTTGAACTCAGACTGCTGCATTCCCCACCAAAGGAAGTGGAGAACCTGCTGTCTGCTGTTATTGTTATTGGTGAGTGACCACTCATGACAGCAGTGTTTGAGCCACAGCTGTGTAGCTGGGCATTTCAATGAGGGATTGGAGCATGTTTATTGTTTGCTGTACATTCCAGTGAAATCTCCTCATGCTGACGTAACTTGGACTAAGGGAGCAAAGAGGCTGATGGCCAATCTGGGCCGCTTTGCAGAAATGCTTAATTCTTTTGATGAGCAAGAGGTTTCCTCCAATGACTTACTGGAAAATCTGAGTGTTTACGTGGAAGATAACACTGTGGATTTGAACTACCACAAGTCCCTGGGCCACCCTGATGCCGTCCTCCAAATTTGTCAGTGGGTCATTAATGTCATGAGGTACGTTTACAAGTACCCATTGGCAGAGCTAAGTGTTTGGAGACAGGTTTGGAGACAGAATACTGAACTTAGTTCTACAATTCTATTGTGTAGTTATCACCAGATGTTGGAAAACAAAGTGAAGCCTCTTCAAACCAAACTGAAGAGCATGAAGCAGTTGCATGCTGACCTGAAGCACAAGCTGCTTGCATTGACAGATAAGATACATGTGAGCTTCGGACTGTAGATACGTACGTATGTATTACTGCCAGCAAAATGTGGTGAATGTTCCATTTTTGATGTTGGATATGACAGAGCCTGACCAAACGATTAGATGACATGCATCAGTCTCTGGAAGATCTGTCTGTTGACAAGAGTCTCCATGAAGAACATGTTCAAACAGTGAAAGAACAGCTGGATAATGTCAGTGACTTTGTGCAGGTACGTATGTGCACATGAACATGTACCTACGTCATGATTAGTCAGAGTGAGTGAATAAAGAGCAATGTCTTTTAAGGCTATACATGATAATTATATTGTGTAATGATCCACACATTGTGCTTTTATGAATTGCTGCCATAGTGTACAAGCATGCTTGTATGTATGTGTAGTGAGTGATACACTGATGCAAGATTCTTGAGCAAGACACAACTGATAATGATAAATCAATCAAATGCAGGACGTTTTGACCCGAAGGTCTTTGTCAACTGCATACAGGATCCTGATCCTTTGGGTTGAAACGTCCTGCATTTGATTGATTTATCATTATCAGTTGTGTCTTGCTCTAGAATCTCGCATCAGTGTATTATCAACGCAATTATGAGCCTCTAAAATACCATGTGTAGTGATGCCTTTTCTTATACTTTGTTCTGTAGCTTCTGCAGGGACTAAAGGCACACTGGATCAAAGAACTCGAAATGAAGAGTGATACTGTTGTAAAGCATTATGGCAGTCTTGCCTTTGTGGTTGGCTATGCAATCTATTTAGCTAAGCTACCTCACCACATACGAAAGGCTTGCCTACAGAAATGGTGGCCTTCTTGTCTGAACAGCTGTGGTGTGGAGTTGCACTTGCCGCAGGTCACTGTAGGTGACACAGAATTCCCAATCACTGATGTTAGGAATGACTGTGACCTTCCCATGGTGGCGCAGAGTGATGACGGACAGGTTATGCATGAGAACTCTTTTGATGGTTTGAATATAGCTCTATATGAAATGGCTCTAAACTTGGCACTGCACCTTGCTGATTCATCCGAAATTTTACATCTCCTTGAGCAAGGCTATGGCAATGAAGATGTTCTTCATGTTTTGATTATGAAAGCACCATGGAAGCTGTCTGTTGTCCTGGTTGATCCTGAGCAGCGATCTTTTAAGCTTCTTGAGGAACTTCACGGTGAAAAGCTGCAGTTTGTTGATGGCAGATTTGTTGATGGTAGCTTCTTCTCTGCCCTGGAGACAGCTATTACCATAGGCCAGCCACTGGTAGTTCACCATGTATGCCAAGATGTGGATCCTGCCATCCTGACAATCATGCAACAGGCTAAACTAGTGTCTGCCATTCAAGGTTGGGCACACATTTTCCTCACATAATTATGACCATGCTACGAAGTGCCTTACACTCTGCCCTTTACATTCTTTAGGACTGTATGTGAATTTGCGTGGAAAGCGACTATTTGTTCATCCCAACTTTGCTATGTATCTTGTGACGCCATTGCCACTTAAGATGCTTCAGTCCAAGATTGTATCTACAGCTATTGTCATTGATTTCACACCATACAATTCCCAGCTGCTTGGTGAATTGAGAGGTTGCACAGATGGCAGTGGACAGGTGAAAGGACTACTTGACAACTATCACAGGAGGTCAGCAGACTTGAGTAAGGCACTGTCTCAGCTTGAAGAAGCATCCCTTTCCGTGAATGTCATTCAGGATGAGGTGCAGGCATTGCTTCAGGTAAGAACGTGACCTCTTACAGTAGATGTTGTGGTGCACTGTGTTTCTGATTGGCAAATGTGCAACTCAGACTGTACGTAGATATTTAATGCCGTACTGCACTCAGTAAAGGAGGCTGCGAGCATTCACTCTGATGGCACAGTCAACTGGAATATTGTCAGCAGCAAGAAGTCTTGCACATCTCCTGCCAGTGCATCCAGAAAGGAGTAGCTTCTGTAATTGTGGATCTTCTTCCAAGGCTTAGGCAGTAGTCACACTGTGATCAAAATTGCAGTGACAGTTATGTCCATGGTTCAGAATGTTTGTACCATTACTTATGTATAAAGTAGAGAATGATGCTCTACTTACCTACTGTATGTATGCTACTGCTGTCACAGAGAACATTGCAACATATTCACGTTACCTTTAGCTCATGTTAACATTCATGTTTCATGATGTATCATGTGACTGACAAACGTGACAGTAGCTTGGCTGTCATTGTCACCTTTACTATAGTATGACTACTGCCTTAGGCTGTGGAGCTGTTGGACTTGACAGCAAACATGTCAAGTTACGCAACACCTGCTGTAATGCTTATAGCTGCAGAGCTATGAGTACTATTGACACAATTTGTATCAGTATGATCTAATTGGTCAACTGAACCACAATCAAGTGCAATGTGTTCTAGACCCTCTCAGTGTTTAATGCCCTGGTGCAGAGTAGGTGTATTTTCTAGCCTGGTGTATGGGCTTGCTTGCCACTCTATGCGACTTAAATGTTACAGGTCGTTTGCAGTAATGTTTATACTGTAAGTCTATCAGTTCATATTTCATATGTTCTAAAAGCTTGTCTATGAAGCATTTCTAAGCCAAAACTGCTCCCTTCAAGCAGATGCAGAGTGACCATGAAAGTCACGTCCCATAACGTTATCTGGCACCTGTATAGTGTGTACAGAACTTACAATTTGCAATTACTAGAACATTAGTCAGTGCTGGGAAATGTAATTCTGATTTCATGTGTTGTTGTGCCATGCAGGTTCACTCTCAGATCGTAGCATCTGACATTGCCAAGACTTTGAGAGTGCCTGCTCATACTTCAATCAGCAAGCAGGCAGCTCGATTGTATACCCTGATGCATGTGCTAGGCAGACATTCCAACCTATTTGGGCTGTCCCTGCAAGATTGGATCAGTGTGGTTCATGGATTGGATTCAGATGTGTCTCAAGAACAACAGGCAGAATTCTTGTATTTGAAGGCACTCTCAGTTGGCAGTCGGTATGACTTCTTTGTGATTGATGATATGAGGGTGTTTATTCATATCTACGTATATGTATGTACACTAGTGTAAAAAGTATTTTAAAATTTAAAGGGATTTAGGAATGGCCGGCAGAAAAGCATAGAAACAAGCAACAGCAACTCAACACTATGATAAACTGCATGTCTGTGGAGTTCACTTGGCATTCCTAATTTCTTTGTAGATACTTGGACCCAAATTTGTATGATTAGCTAGCAAGCTAGTCCCATGTACAGTAGCTACAAAAATGTTAGGAATGCTGAGTGAACTCTACAAAAATGCAGTTTATCATAGTGTTGAGTTTGGTGCTTGTTTTTATGCTTTTTTGCTGGCCATTTCTAATTCCCTTTAGTTTCAAAAGAAAAAATAATTCCACTAATTTGTATACTTTCTACATATGCAAAGGACTATGGCTACCTCAGATAAATACCTGTGCTGACTAATACCCCTTCCTTACACTTAGAAGACGATGGTGCAGAACATAGAGCACAGGTATGCCACTCTAGAACGGCTGCCGCATTAGCGTAACGCACAGTTTATGCGAACGTAACAAAATGGCGGCTTTTGGGTATCTTTATACACAAGGAAAACAAACTTCGTACTTGCTCCAGCACTGTACTGATTGGATTGCCACTGGCAGTCAGATCCTAGCCTGTCACGTCCGTACGCAAGTTCTACTGCATAACCTGGGTCCATAGGTGCCATGTGTCATGTGCTAGGAGTAGCCTCACGCGTATTTCTGCTATTGCACAATCGCGGAGAAATAAGTTCCTTCCCCCCCCCCCCCCAAAATCCACAGGAACGGCTGGCGCACGAGACTATGCTAGGAGCACGCAAAAGTTCAGTGGGCAGGAGAATTACTGTATATGAAAAGAACAAATGGGGTACAAGCAGCCTTCACCGCTTTTCTTCTACGTGAACTTCAGGCTGGCTTTGAGTTGACTGTTGTCGTCAATATATGGAAAGAAGCCTATCCAAGCCTTTCAATTGCTCTCCACCACCGTTTGGCTAGTTTCATCGAAGCGTGCTTATACATTATGATAGGAGTAGCCTTTTTTATTGGGCACATTCCTAAATAGACGTCATGAGCATGCCGTCTGATACAGGAAACTGTGGATACATGCACTCCAACAATGATATATGTAAACTTCCAATGTTGTTTTACTTACATGCAACTGCACACTTTCACTTGGAATTATGGATAGACCTACTTGGTATGCAACCATGTCTTCCTCATGGGCAGCATTTTTCTCCAGTTTTCAGCCCTACGTATACTGGAGTAATGCTACCTTTCTATTGTACAACAGCATTAAAACAACCACCACCATCCCTACATACACACTACTGTGCTGTCTGTTGCCATTAATCGTCCCACTATATGTACAAGTTTAATGTTTATGCTTTTGTTTCTTTGCAATGTTTTATACAGATTCTTGACTGCCCCATTGTGGAAGTCTCTGCTGGATGCTTGTGGTCCTCCTCCTGCCTCTGTCTCAATGCCTAGTCAGGACACTACTTCTCTGCCTGATGTGCCATGTAGTGATATGTCATCTTCTTTGCAAGACATCATTTCTAATATGCTAGAAGCACCACGCTTAAGGCCTTTGCTTCTGGTACATGATGACAATTCCTTCCTATCAATGCTCAACAGAGCCATCATTGTGGAGGAGATCAAAAGTGCCTGCAAGGTACTGTATGTCATTGTAATTGCACCTCTAGCCTCTTGCTGCTCTGACATGTCTCCTGCTTGCATTACATCAATCTCTTATTGCACTATGTATGTATGCAGGCTGCAGGGAAGCATTGTGAGGTGTTCAACCTCTCGGTAGAAGACATGCCTACAGTTCTTCAGGCACTGGATGCCCTTCCACCCAGCTGTTGCATCCTGGTTGATGCTAGTTGTGCAGATGGGACTGTTTTGCCTGTTCTGACCAAGCAGTTCAGTGCCATGTCAGGTGAAGGTATGCTATAGCATGCATTGTGTTGAGAATTCAACCAGAGTGGGATACTAATTTACTAGTCTGCACAAGTGCTTAGGATAAGCTGGTTATAAAGAAATAGATGATACTATATGGATAACTCAGTAATGGGTGCATACATGTGCAGTATAGCACAACCTGCCTTACTTAGCACCACACCAGCAATGCACAAGAAGTTGCAACATTGTGGAGT
Organism: Ianthella basta; assembly: GCA_964019415.1. NCBI lineage: Eukaryota > Metazoa > Porifera > Demospongiae > Verongiida > Ianthellidae > Ianthella > Ianthella basta. The sequence continues at coordinate 4,873,861 of OZ025875.1, forward strand.
AGTGCAAGGACAACAGACAGACTATGATTTGTGCATGCTCAAACTTGGTTGATGTGAAGTTGCTACAACGCATTGTGACTATTTTGTTTCCTCTGCAGGTTGTGCCTGTGCTCTTCTGTGCAATCAGCAGAACCTGACATGGCATGTGACTTGTGAATGTGAAGCAGTGCTGCTCAGTAACTTGAAGGTAGCAACTGACAGTACAAGGAACCCTGCAGAACCAGAGTCTTTAGCTATGAGGAATCCACAGTATCTGTTTGCAGTGTTCCTGACTTACGGTCTTGCACAGATTGGTGAACAGCCCTTGCAAGCTCAATGCAAAGATGTTGTATTCAGGCTGTGTGCCCTGCATGCACACCTGCTGTATGTGGCTGTGAGCTCCTCTGGTGGCCATTCCCTGCCACCCACTGCATTGTTTCTGTCATGCCTGGGTCAGGCCCTGGCCAGCTGCACACACAGTAGTTCTAAAGAGTCTGAATTGGCTTTCAAGGTGCTTGACTACATACAAGAGGTTCGTGCACATTAATGAGTGTAATGTGCTTGCAAGAGACATTGCACGCTTATGTATACATTCTTGTTGCAGATGTATTCCTGTTTTGAAATGTTGCTGGATGGTACCACCATTGGAGAATACCTTCTGTCACAAGAGATGAAAGTTGGCAATGAAGTGATACCTATTCCTTCTGATGAGGTGACCTGGCTGTCTCAGAGGCATGCTGAGCCTGCAACCCTCTTGTCATTGCTGAACTCTGGCAGAAATGACGTGGAGTAAGTGCTTGAACTCCAGTGCTACTGAGTGCTTGCTGTCCTTCACCAATAGCCACAAGCTACATATTTCATTTAGTGTTAGTGTAAGATGCTCACCTAGAGCAAAGCTCTTAGGTGATAAGTTCCCAGGGATGATGCAATACATAGTGACTGAGGGAACCCAGGTTACTGTTTCATCATCCCCTAGGTGACTATCCCACTTGGAAAATGTCACCTACTGCAACATTTTGGAACTAACCATCTTGAGAGGTCACTAATTTTCTTTCAAGCTACTGGGCATCATATGCAAAGAAAAACCGCTCATGAAGGGTTAAACATCAAAGAAAAATATTCATAATATTTTCTAATTAATAATAGCTTGCCTAGTCCAATTGAACTGCATTTGCAGTTGTCCAACTCTAGTCTCTTGTAGCCGACCCTTTTCTTTCCTTTATTTAATGACATAGTCAGTCTGGGAGAAATGGTCTATACCCAATTAGTCGTTTCCGTTAACAAATACATGTAAAATGCAATATTTCCACAACCAATAATCAACTTGTGCGCATACCTTATGTAGAAGGGCTGAAATAGTGTTGTTCTGGCCGCTTTTGTTTGGACAGTGGCACTGCCATAGCTTAGAGATCTTAAGCAATACTGCACACCATGATTGTGTCGACAACAGAGATGCATATGTCATATCTGGGAGCCCATTTGGGACCCCCACTAGTTATTAACCCTCGACGCATGCGCCGTAGGGTTACAGTAGGTGTATGTGTGTGTGTGTGTGTGTGTGTGTGTGTGTTCATTACAGCTTTTCCATACAGCAGTGTTGTTTTGGTACGCAAAAATTGCTTTAGTTCTTGTTTTGGTCCAAAGAGATGTTGTCAAATATAGTCTGAGTTTGTTCCAGTGGAGGGGTTCCTTGGCTTTAGTGTAGTTTCAGTGCAACTAGCCCATTTAGATTAGTTAAAGTTCTTACTTTAGCTTAGTTCTAGTTTTAGTCCCATATGCATAAACAGCAAAAATCACCACCAGCAAATAGATTTATAATAGTGGTTTGCATGAAATGGACAGTCATCATCAAGGACATACATGGAGTACACTTGCTGAGTAGTATGCATGCAGTTTCTTACATATGTACCATGTGTTATTTAACATGTATAGAACTTCGTGTTCTTGAGAGTATATATTCTAGTTCTTGCACCTTCTGCTCTCTACTTTAGTTCCAGTTTTAGTTTTAGTGGGTGCTGCTCTAGCATTTCTAGTTTAGTTAACCAAAATGGCTGAGATAGCATACTAAGAGTATTTAGTTTTAGTTAGAGTTAGCCAAAACAAAACTGCCATACAGTAACAAATCGGACAAGAAGACCAACGGATCGCCTCAGCGCTGCGAAAGATTGAATTAAAATAGGCACTTTGTTGTAAAACAGCCTCTTCACAAAGCTGCAGAATTTGCTTCGAAGCAATTAGCGCACCTGTCAGCCATTTTGGTTGCCCTGGCTAGCGCGCGAGCGTATTCTAATCATGCGACGTTACTCTCGACCAGGCGGTGCTTTAGTTGCCCACTTTGCCATTGTGTTTGTGTGTAGCTATATAGCACATGTGCATATGGTCATCTCTGGTGGTTGCTCTGGACCAAGTAGTGTTTTTTGCCTGAAGGAAGGTGTGTTCTTGGTCTGAAGGAAGGTAGCTATGTCCTCAGGGCAGTACTCCATTGAGTGAGGTATTTCGTGCCTTGCAGAACCTGTTTCATTCTTCCCCCAAATTCCACTTGGTCCTTCACTTTAAACACTTTGATTTTCATACTCACATTCTGGAAGTCATCAAGGATCTCCAGTGATTGAAGTGTTACAGTTTTGGGCGCAATTGCAATATCAGCCTTCAACGATGCCACATCCAACTTGAGGTGTTGGCTGCTCTTAATATTTGCTGTAATGTCGTAATTGCTAGATTGCTGCACACTGACTGGTTACCACCAGTCAGTGTGCACCAGTCAGTGCCCGTACTGACCTGTTGTATGCAGGCTCTAAGTGGCAGCAGTTAGTGGCACACCTGCAAGGTTAGTTGAACCATTCCATCATTCGTAACTAGCCTGTACGGAGAGAGGGGGCGAGTTGTTCCGGCCTGGTTGGTTGGCTTGGGCTGCTGAAACCCTGCATAGAGGTGTAAGTTGTCCTGGGTTCGGCTGCCGGCTGGTGCCGGTTTTCCCTTTCTATCCAATATTTCTTCCAAGTCATGACTTTCATTACACTCAACACGGTTACAACCGACTCGTTCATCTTACGTATAATTAGAATAACAGCTCTTAAAATAGAACCATACATTCTAATCAACATTTTGATTTGGATGACTGAAACTTTCTATATTGTCATCTGTCTTCATAGGTTTTAGTCTAGTAGAGTCTTCCCTACAAAAGCCCCTTATGCACGCCGATCGTATCCAGTTCGTCAGCCTGAGTAGTTCTCATCTCTTTCCCAGCTACAATGCATTCATCATAATTAACAAACTTAATTCTTTGGCAACTGCACATTAATGAGCCACCAATTTCCAGTGGCTCAGAACAAACGGTATAGGGTGTTCACCAGACCCTTTCTACCCGACTGATTGTCATCGATTATAAATGATGGGGAGAAAGCAATCAACTACGCGAGACTAGTTCAACTCAATAAGCTGGCACATATGAGGTTACACTATTACACTAGCCACTGCTTGCATGCATGTGTCTACATACATATACAGTGGTCATGCTGCACCCTAGTCATCACTTTGCTGAAGTTGTCAATTCCCTTTTTGCTACACACTGTTGAATTGTATGTGACCCTCAGTGGATGTTCAATTTAGGTTATTCTCACACCCATGCCTTTCCTACCTAGCCACTGAATTATTTCCCACTTGCCTCCATCTGCAGCACAAGTGAGTTGGCAGAGTTGGTGGATTCAGAGGTACTTTGTTGAGCTATTGCAGTTCATTTCTTAAATATTAATATGCATAGACCATGTACATTTGTATTAACATTTAATTTTAGGCATGTTATCTTGAACAGAGTATGTGTAGTAAGAGAACAAGCTTCCGTGTAGTTTTGAACATACCTCGCTGTATTATGCCTTTTTCCTTAGTATATGTATACTATACAGTACCTCTTGCAACCACATGTACAAATATGCATTATCATCATGTTTATCCATGTACGTAAGCCAAATATTGTATATAACGGTACAGATTACTGTACTTCATGTCGCATGTGGCCCTGTTAGTCAGCATTGAGAATGGGACATATTCATAATTCCAAATAAAGCCCACCTAAAATTGTAAGCATGCTGATGATCAAAATTGACATTTCGTCGTATGGCTTCATGTTACAGATATAATAATAACATAGACCACCACCTGTGCCAGTAGAGTATCTGCGCCAGTTGGTCATAGAAAAAGGCCACCAGTGCAAGTTACAGTGGGCCCGGGGCAGCACACACACCATTCACACCACCGCATGTGCCAGAAAGTAAATTCGCTCAATGGCTGGAGAAAAAGACCACCAGTGCAAGTTACAGCCAGTCAGAACTTGCACCACCAGCATTGGAGTGCACACTGCAGCAAGCAAATGTAAGCTTGCCTAAGGGCATGCCATTGAATTGAGGATATGAGCAGGAATGCAGAAATGATGGCAATGATTGTCCTGCTTGCAGTGGCAGTGGCAGTCAGCCAGTTGTACATTTACCAGTCCAGCACAGGCTTGTGCTTGCCCGAGAGCAACACACTCACAGTTACTGTCAGTATCTCCACTGCACAGCCAGCAGATGCGTGCGCTGTGTATTAGCACACTTTATACTCATCCAACACCATCTGTAGCCTCTGTGAATTACTTTATTGTAACTATATTACTAGCTACAATGCCTGCCTTCAGCAAGCCCTGTATAGGAGGTTCCAGTGTATCCTGAAGGGGGTCTAGTGTATACTGTATGGGGGTGCAGTGTATATACTGACAAACCATAGACTCTACAACAAACAGTACTGAAAGGTGATCAAGTCAGTGTATGCTGTAAGGTGGTTGAGTGCTTCCTGTAAGGGGGTACAGTATGTCCTGTTCTGTGCAGGAGGGTATTCAGTGTATCAGAGTACGATAGTACTTTCTATGTAGGGATGGTAAAGGGTGTTTCGAATTCACAATACATTGGTATAGGGACGAAATCGCGAAAAGCGTCGAAAACTGCCAAAACGAGGCTTCGTAGGGCTAAATACGAAATATTCGTGCACTAAACTGACCTGGAAGGCAAGCGAACGTGATCTGTCGGCGACAAAATGACATTAAAAAACATCCATTTTCGTCTTCATATTCTTCATATCAGAGAGTACGATAGTACTCTCTATGTAGGGATGGTACAGGGTGTTTCGAATTCACAATACATTGGCATAGGGACGAAATCGCGAAAAGCGTCGAAAACCGCCAAAACGAGGCTTCGTAGGGCTAAATACGAAATATTCATACACTAAACTGACCTGGCACGGCTGTTTCGCACAATATAAATGGCGGCAGTTTAGTTTGGGTTTGGGAACTGGCCTCGAGGTGCTGGGTATCTCCCTCGCAAGGACACGCGCAATATATTTTAGCCTTTTCCTCCATGATCTCTTGGACAATCACTACGTTACGGCAACGACAGGTAAGCTTGATAGTTGTTAATGTGCTTATGGGTTTAAAAGCGTTGTTCACGCCTTTTCACTTGTGATATATGGACATATACTTTCTTATGTTTAATTGCTTGTAGCGCGATTCTCCGGGTTTTCCTGAAATGATGTTATACGTTCTGGGATAGTCCAGCCATCATACAACACTGTACTGTTGAGAGTGTTCTACTGCCATTTTCCTACAACCCGTTGTAAGAGCAAATGTTTTGGTTATTATTGTGAACAGTGCAGCCATCTTTGTTGGGCTGACTGCATATCAATGCTTCTTTACAGGATGCCAGATTGCATCAGAGCAGTGTATTCTTTGAAATGCAAACTGCTGTACCATGTGGCTGAAAACTTATGTACATATAGTTACTGTTGTTATACTGATAGTACTAAAATGCAATTTCAACTATGCATCCTAGAAACACTCTGCATGCATGCAGCGTAGCAGTGCTGCTTTTTCAAACATTGTACTGTATTGTATAAATTGTATTGAAACATGTGTGGGGATTGCACCGCAGTTGACTGCATGGAAAGTATCATTAAAATCAACATATAATGAACAATACTGTATAGCTAATGCATCTGATGTTAGTATAGGTTGCTATAGCTATATTTTGTAATATAATTTTTTATCTTGTCCTTCCTTAGCTCCTTAGCTTATACCTGGTTACAACACTTCCTTTCACAAACACCCAATCAGAGCCAGATAGATATGTTGGGGGGATGTCCTCTGCAGCTGTTTCCACCCCCGGTCCCCATTCCTCTTTATACAGGTAATTGTCATTGTCAACTGGCTCATCGGGCATGCATTCAAATCCTGTTCAGCATGTGACTTCAACTTCATCACGCACCGTTGAAGAGATGCATCTTCTGCTTAGGGTGAGCTAGAACAGTTTCTCCTGTCGCTGGCGAACAAAAGTGTTGCTAAGGTGGGGACACCAGACCCCAGCAGAAGATTCCCATAGGACCTTGAGAAGCTTCCAGCTGGTCTAAAGATGCCCGCAAACCATTTGAAGGATGAGTAAAGTAAATTGGGGGCTTGGAACAAGATAGGGTGACCTAAACAGGGCACCACTGTTTGCCTGTATGCGAAGGAACACCCAGTCTGGTGTCACATTGACATGTACACCTGCGCTAAATACATGCAAACACAGAAGCTGTTCCCTCACTTACAAGCAATAGGCGGCGCATCATGTTGAGAAACCCTGTTACATTAGGAACCTCCCACTTTACCTTACATTTAATGCCCTGTGCCTGTGCTCCACTGCTTTCACACCCTACAGTACATGCAGCAATTACAATGGAACGAAATCCATGTTGCTGTTGCCATAACAGTGCAACATGCATGAGTGACTCAGTGAACAGTACTTCCACGGTCACTTAGAGTAACCTTGTCATTGATATGACACTTAGTCTCATTTGGCACAACCAGAAAGACTACCCAAACTAGCATCATTTGGGTCAGGGCAAGGATGAGCATGTGTTCTACTTGCAAATGACTGAGAAGCATGCATCAGGGCAACTACAAACATCTTGTCAGGGTAACTACTAGAAGTCAAGAGGTGATAAACATATAATTATATTGATAGTGACTGCTATCATCTCCTTTTTCAACAAGTATTTCTAGTTATCATTAGATGACACTAGTTATCACCGGGTGATAACTAAGTTATCGCTAGGTGATAACTACTTTAGCATACTTTATTGTAAGATTCCTTTGATGTTACCATCCACATCCAATCAGTCCAATAAATCCATAGATATCATATAAATTTGGCCACATGGTACAGCAGTTTGCATTTCAAAGAATGCACTGCTCTGATGCAATCTGGCATCCTGTAAAGAAGCATTGATATGCAGTCAGCCCAACAAAGATGGCTGCACTGTTCACAATAATAACCAAAACATTTGCTCTTACAACGGGTTGTAGGAAAATGGCAGTAGAACACTCTCAACAGTACAGTGTTGTATGATGGCTGGACTATCCCAGAACGTATAACATCATTTCGGGAAAACCCGGAGAATCGCGCTACAAGCAATTAAACATAAGAAAGTATATGTCCATATATCACAAGTGAAAAGGCGTGAACAACGCTTTTAAACCCATAAGCACATTAACAACTATCAAGCTTACCTGTCGTTGCCGTAACGTAGTGATTGTCCAAGAGATCACGGAGAAAAAGGCTAAAAACAAGGCCGTCCTTCCGAATACGCCAACTGTTGGATTCCCGTTTCCAATTTACTCGCAAAAACTAAGCTGCCGCCTCGAAACAGCCGTGCTGGAACGCAAGCGAACGTGGTCTGTCAGCGAGAAAATGACACTCGAAAACATGCATTTTCGTCTTCATATTCTTCATATGTGTAGGACTATAAGGTGCGACATTCTTGCATGTAGGGACCATGATTAATGCTCTACTGTGTAACAGCCTTTACTTCTTTCTGTACTTTTTGTGCCATCCCTACAGGGACTGGTACAGGGACAGGGTACCTGCTATTTTTGTAGAAAATTTTTATTATTTCTAGTTCTTCTTCTTCTTCATATTCTTCTTCGCCAGCTGTAACTGACGAACAGAATTAGATATCGAACTAGTTCGTACGCGAAACTACTGAAAATTAACCGAGCTGTATTCTTTCGGAGTATAGGCATTGAAAGCGTATTGTTCACACATTGGGGTTACCGAGTCTTTCGGGAAACGTTGCTACGCGCAAGACGCCATTTTATGTCTGAGCCATCATCAAAGTGAGGTCAAATGTTCAAAGCAATGAGAACTGTGTGAGGTTGTGAGGTGTGACAATCACTGTCTACAGTGGTCAGTACATTGTGTGCTGGAGGAACGGCGCCTCTGGTTCATGTAGACGGCTGGCACGCGAGACTATACGGCACCCTTCTCGTGCTCACTAAACATCATCCCGCCGAAACAGAGGAGTCGGGTCCGAGGAGGCCGTCTTGTCGGGTATATAAAGCACAGGGAGATGGACGACATGGTTGCAGTCAGTGCGAGTGTGTGTTGGAAAAGTGGACATGATGTTGGTCAGCAGTTTCAATGTGTCCGAGCCTCTTTCGAAGCGCTCTCGGTGCGTGTCAGCGGACGAGAACGATGCCACCGCAGCGCTGCGGCTGTATTCCTGCAGGTAAAGCTGACGGAGCACGGAAGACACACACGGTTATGTAAGGATCGCGCAGTTGTTGCATGTTGCACGGAGCACTCACCGGTGTGCTTTGTCAAAACGCGCCGTCTGCCTTTATCTCCTCCAGACTTCAGCAGTCGTTGGTTCCTCAAACATGTGGGGCGAGAGGAGGAGAACCCAAGGAGAAGCATGTTGGATCGTACTTGGCTGCGTTCTTCCGTTTGTTGGGTGAGTCTGCAATTCACGGATACAATGCTAACAGTGTGTGCTTGCGAGAGCAATCTGCGCAAATTTTGATGGCTATTATTCCATTTCTGCAGAAGATGACCTAGTCCAGAATTTCTTGTGGATTGACAGTTGTGCTAAAATTGCTGACAAAGTAAGTCCATGTGTTAGCATGTCCTGACCTGTGAGTGCACTGTGGTCATACATGGCAGCATACCACCTCCTCCATGGGCTCATGTCTCTCTGTTTCTCCCTCCACAGTACCTGCTTGCTATGGTGTATGTGTACTTCAGAAGGGCCAACCTGACACTGGATCAGTACACCAGAGTCAACTTCTTTGCAGCACTGTAAGTGGAAATGGTGAATGGGATGAAGAGCCCACAACACACATGTGCACACAGAGTACAGCACTGTTTGTCAATGTGTGTCATTATTTGATGCTATAATTATCAGATTATACGAGCATGCAGCTATGTATGTGTACAAGCTGTGACCCACTTGGTCATGTTGTGTGTGTGTAGGTACCTTGCCAATGACATGGAGGAAGATGTAGAAGAAGAGAAGTATGAGATCTTCCCATGGGCTCTCGGCCTTCATTGGAGGACATTGTTCCCCTCCTTCCTAGCTCTCCGTGACCAGCTCTGGAAGAAGATGGATTACAGGGCAGTCGTCAGTCGCAGAACATGTGAAGAGGTTTGTGCAGAGAGGGATATCAGAGAGAGTAGTATGGTGTTGCTATGTGTGTTGTGTGAGCAGCTATGCATGTAGAGATGGCTTTTGTGTGAGTTAGTAACTGTTTCCATTCATGCTTGAGCTTCACATACATACAGTTGTTACTCCACCTCATTATGTATCCCTCAACATAGGTATTTAGGTTACTCCCTACTCACCCTGCCTGGTCCCGTGAGCGTAACCCTCACCACGGAGGTGCCCACAGAAACTACACACCGACTATCCCTACCTACGGCCGTTTGTCTCCAACCGAGTGCAGTGACTGCGACAACCTGCGAGCAGAAGGGAACAAGGCGGCATGTGCAACTGTTGAAAGAGACCTACTTGCGGAGCCAAGTGTGATGCCAGTTGACTGTGGACTGCTCCACAAAGCTGAGGACAGGAACATGGCAGCCACAATGGAATACATCCTGTGTCAGGAGGTGACAATCGATGTCATTCCTGATTTTGACTTGTTGGATGAGATTGACTGCCAAACAAGCAAGTGGACGCAATCGTGTGAGTGGTTCACTGACACAGATATGTCTAAGCCAAGCAAATGTGTCCCTTCATCACTGAACCCTTCATTCCATCTCTGCAGTTCCCATCTTTGCAAGTGCTTTGGACTTGCCTGAAGAATGATGAACTGACATTCCATTTCTGTGTTTGAGCATTCCGTTTAAGCACATCTGAATGGATTATTTATATTTTATTGTACATGTCACCTCTGTTTATATTGCCCTTTAACTTATTCTGAGACATAATTGTCTTTTGTCACATGAAACAGTGCCCACTGCATGTGTGTGTTCCCTTTGCCCCCTGTACATATTTTCATCCTCTTTGTTGAATTTGATCAATTGTGGCATTTGTTGTACTGACCTTGCATGATGACAAAAATGTTCTCATTTAATAGAGAATTAATGCATCAATTGAGAGGTTCAGGTCATGTGTGATTCTCCAGTCTGTATCCAGTAGCACATCATGGGAATGTATGTTATGCAGCACTGAACTGTTATATGCACACATTGCCCTATCAGAGAGTATGATAGTACTCTCTATGTAGGGATGGTACAGGGTGTTTCGAATTCACAATACATTGGTATAGGGACGAAATGACGAAAAGCATCGAAAACTGCCAAAACGAGGCTTCGTAGGGCTAAATACGAAATATTCATACACTAAACTGACCTGGAAGGCAAGCAAACGTGGTCTGTTGGCGAGAAAATGACACTTGAAAACATCCATTTTCGTCTCCATATTCTTCACTAGAAATAATAAAAATTTTCTACAAAAATTGTAAGGATGTAGGGATGGCATAATAAGGACAGAAACAAGTAAAGGCTGTTACACAGTGGAGCATTAACCATGGTCCCTACATGCAAGAATGTTGCACCTTATAGTCTTACATCCTTGAATGTAGGGACGATGGTTAATGCTCCACTGTGTAACAGCCTTTACTTGTTTCTGTCCTTTTTATGCCATCCCTACATCCTTACAATTTTTGTAGAAAATTTTTATTATTTCTAGTCTTATATATAGGAGGTCTAGTGCGTCCTGTATATACAGGGGTCCAATGCATGCTTCCTATGCGCCCTTTACGCTTTTCGTAGATTCAAGATGGCGGACAGTCGGTTCATCATTGGATTTCGCGTGCTCCTCGGCAGCAGCTTATTCGCGTAGGCCACTCCTTTTAGATCGAGTTGCAGCACATCCTGTGACGGCTGGAAACGTTTCGTCTCGATTCGTTGACCATCGCGGGAGGAGTTCGTGACCAACTGGATTGATCTTTCAATTGGTAGCTAGCTACGTAGCTCTCAACAGGAAATCCTCTATGCTGTAATCCTTCTGTCAATGAATTGGAGAAAGGGATCAGAGAAGGCACAGAGAATGGCAGAGGAGAAGGAGGAGCAAAATGAGAGCTCACAGCTGACTAGATTGCCTGAGGATGGTGAGGAAGAAGATAAAATGTTGACAACAACAAAGGAATGAATGGACAAGTATTTAGCTGTATGTCAAGCACATTGTCCATACAAGAGAGTGCAGAACACCAAGAAGATGACGGCAAGCAGGTGGATGAAGAAGAAGATGCAGTACCTCTCATTTCCCTGCCAACTGGTAACTCCAGTGAGAAAGTGGTCTGTGATGAGCAGAACTCTTGCTAATACCAGCTTCACAACAGGGTTGAAAACCTTGCCGTCATTTCGACCAGATGCTCTGGTATTCTTCAGGGCAAAGATGATCTTCGCCCTGAAGAATACCAGAGCATCTGGTCGAAACGACGGCAAGGTTTTCAACCCTGTTGTGAAGCTGGTATTAGAGAACCAACCCTTTCTGACACCTGAGCCAGCTGAGAAGCCCTCACTTCAGAACTCTTGCTATTGTAACAAATGGCCTGACTCCAAACCACCATGACCACATTCCTGGTGTGAGTGGATTTGACTTGGATGTTGAACCCCAATGCAATGACTGTCTACTTCTCCTATCAGAGGGAGAGGAGGGAGAGTCTGATTGTGATGATAGTCAGACAGAAAGTGACAGTGACCGTAAGACTGATATCAATAAGTCAGTAAATTTCACCAATACATACCTCTGCAGCTATGTCAGTGTGACCAATCTCCCCACTGACGGTCGTCCTACGGATAGCCACACTGTTGGCCATGACTGTTGTGCTTGCAGTGGCAGTGACAGTTAGCCAGGTGTCATCTACCAATCCAACCTAGGTATATGTAACACTGAGAACACCATGTTCACCCTTAATGTTACTACCAATGTCACAAATACTAGTGCACAGCCAGCATGCACTATACTTTACATACTGGGCTCCCTGGAAAGTAGTCTATTATGGCTAAGTGGAGTTCCAGTATAATAATGAATGAAATGAAACAGTAAATGCATGCACGTTGTACACTTGTACACAGTGTATATATATCATGTGGCTTCTCTCATCATGCAATCATGCTCATACAATTTTGTACTATTAATTATTACTAATTGCTATCATTTGTATAATCATAGTTTTTACAATGACAGGCCCTGCAATATGGCAATTGAGAGTCCGTCAAGCTCAATATGGTGCCTGTTTATGTAGCTAAAATGCACCATGAAGATCGTGCATGGTGGTACCAGTGGATGAGAAAGGACCCGGGATCCAAAGGAACTGCATTGTCAGATCTACGTATAAATTTATAGATAGAGCATTTCTGTGGACAAATTGGTCCTGAAATCACCTTTAAGGCTTATACACGTAATATTATCGCCTTGGGTGCCTCTACAGTTACGGTGTAGGTTAAGGTAGGTCTCCCTCTCCCTCCTCCCCTCCGAGCCGCGTCCCTCCTCCTCATTTTGCATCAGCATCGATCTCGCATCTTACCCCGCGACTTGGCCTGGTGGGTTGTGGATCTCGTTGTCGGGCCAGCTCCGAGCCATGAGACTGAAGTATGGCTCTTGTTCCTGTAATTACCATACAACTCCAGGCAAACCTTTAGTTACTACTATAGGGGGGCAGTATAATGAGGCGAGTGAAAGTCGGAAAGCCTCGTAAATGCCAGGGGGAGCACGGTTGTCGGTTTCCGTATGAACCTTGGTCTAATGACGGCTTGCTGCCAGGCAGACAGCACACAGGCAGTTCAGTAAGCCTCTATCCACCTCAAGGTGGATCAGAGAAACTACTGTTACTGAATGTTCTGGTCACATTGGCAGTGCAGACAGATTGGATGCTGTGTCCATTGGGTATGGAACTATTGCAAGAAATGGTTGAAGGGGCGTTGTACTAGTACTCTCCTGTACCTGAGGGGAGAGTGGAGTGCAACCTGAGGTCGGCCGCAGGTTGGGTCAGCCTAGTATGCCCAGAGAAATGTCAGTTGTGACAGTCATGAGACTGATTCCTCCCAGTCTGCTCAAATGACAGAGGAGAATGTGTATGAGAAGGGATGCAAATAGGAGTTTGTAGCTCCTGTGCAGCCACCCTGGTGTGTGTGAAAAGCACAGTCCCCACTGGAGTGTTTATGATTGGCACAGGTTACTGTAGAGCCACGCTGGTGTTTGTGACAAGCGCAGTCCCCACTGGAGTGTTTATGAGTTGCACATATGATCCTGAGCACCAGGTAGTGCCAAGGAGGTAGCAGGCCACTGCCTCCATCGTGTCCTTGGTGACTCAGTGAAAGAGTGGTCCTGGTCCATTGTTGGTTCTTGCCAGCAGCAGCATGCTGGTCTCAAAGATGAAACAATGAGTGTTGAGGTATCAATGCTCTTCATTGTTAAACTGTGAATGGCTCAGTAATTCAGTCATACCTTGTTTGATGGTACCTACTACTTGGTTGACTGTGGTAATGCTAGAGCTATTAAGAATGGTTGGCTGGTTAACACACATGGTGGTGATTCTAGAAGGGAGCCTGAGAAATATGGCTACCATATCCAAGGGAGGCAGCAAATGATTGTCGGTTCAATTCTGGTATTTGAGTATGGCTTTGGAGGAGAGTAGCTAACTGCTATGATCCAGTGAAATCAAGCCTGGGTGATGTTTACATTCAGGAGGTCACAGAACTGATGGCTACATGTAACCAACTGTCCATCCATCCCTACGTTGGCAGCCAATGCATTGCGTTAGAGCTCAAATGGATTTAAGGCTAGATCAATCATCTCAAAGGTATTTTTATCTAAGTTAGTGGTCAGCTACCACAAGGGATGTGGTAGATTACTTCTGCTCTAACCTGTCTTGTGACTGTGCTAAGTGCTGATCTGATTCTGACTACCTCCACTGCACAGCCAACATATCTTCGTGCTCTCCTGGCAGCAAGACAGCTAATCGCTGTTACACGTGATAGTTAATCGTCCCATAGCGAATGGTGGCGGTGCAGGGTTCTGACCAGCTGTAACTTGCGCTGATGGTCTTTCCTTAGCCATGGAGCAAATTATCTTTCTGGCACATGCGGCTGGTGTGAATGGTGCGTGTGCTGCCCTGGGCCCACTGTGCACTAGTGGTCTTTTTCTATCACCAACTGGCGCAGATACTCTACTGGCACAGGTGGTGGCTGTGATATTGTAACTTGCACTGTGTGGTGGTGGCAGCATATACTGAATGTATGTTTTGTAACTTGCGCTGTGGCGATGGTGGTGGTGTATGCTTTGGTTGGATAGTTGTAAGCAGGTGTACATGTGGGTGATGCTCTGCTCCTGCATAAATGACAAATGCCTACAAATTGGTGCCAATATGTGATTGTTCGGAACATCTCCGCCATCTTGCAACTAATTAAGCAATCCTGCTAATGACATGCACAAATGGATCATCTAATTATGTCCACTAAGTGTCAGGACTTGGCAGGCACGGTTGGTGAGCTGTACAGCACACCTCACTTATATATGTTGGCCATTTTGAAACTATTTATTCCCACTAATAACATAGGTAGACAGGCCACTTGGCCACATATAGCACATGTTCATGAGGGCCGCCAATTCCCCAGGACTTTATATTATTTATTTACTTAACTATTCCCAATGACATTCATTTTTGCATGTAGGTGCACCCTAATGCACCAGTTATTAATTGCTCTAGACATTAGCCTGCATGAATTCTTTTGGGATTTTAGCATGTTTCTATCATTTATTATCATGAAATTATAACTTTATCTTTATTTTATTAATATCATATTATTTACTTTGGATTAGTGGTGTATATTGTCGCATCACCGAGTAGACAACGCAGGCCATCCATCACCATTTAGGTGATTGCAGCTGCACTGCCTGGGTACAGCACTGATCTTGTTTGGTATTGCACTGACGTTGGCCACTGTCATGCACTTGCATGCACATATATACGTATATAGCTACGTACACCTACACCATGTTAAAAGTATTGCGTGGTCCTGTTTTTTCTTAGCCAATAAGGCAGTGCTGAAGCCAAGCAAGTTTTCTGGGCAATAGCTTACTTCGCGATAGAGAGTTTTTTAACTCGAAATACTTGTTTCAGCACTGGTGTGCCTTGGGATAAGTAGTGAAAGGTCCAATTTTGAAGACTAAAGCATGTTTGGTTCGGTAAATAGAAGCATCCAAAATTGTTTTTTCCCATACATTTAATATCATATGGACCTTAATTTTTGCGGTACTAAATTTTGCAGTTTTCATAGAACATGTAGCTGCTAGTTAAGGCCATGGAGGATGATGGCCGGATAAGGTGAGGATGTAGTAAACAGATCAAGGTGTAGTCCTGATGAACTTACTGTTACAACAACGCTCTTTATATACACAATAGACGTTGTGATGGAACTGAAAAGGATCAGTCAAAGGGTGGTGTAAGGAAACAGGGCAGGAGTCAACAGAATTGAGTAGTGTCAAGTCCTAGGTGAACTGTGATGTGCAGACATAAAGTCACTTGAAAATCTCTTTGTGGCCAGGTGTACTCATGTTTCCAATTTAAAGCAAGAACTCCACTAACCGGGGATTGGGACAGATGCCACTTGTCAGTTAATTAACCAAATGTTTTCACCTGATCTGGGGTCTTCATCAGTGGTAGCATAGTACAAGGCAAGGTGACATATACAGACAGATGGGAGGGGCAGGTGGGACAAACGTGGGCTGGTAGACTGTAACCATGTGGGCAGGAAATAAAATGTGTGAGTGGTCACATGGGTTCTAAGCAGTACTCTGAATAAAATTAAAAGGGGATGGTGTGTGTGCAAGGGGGTAAACATAACACCAGAGTCAATGAGCGATCGATGTGTAGGAGGATCTTGGAGAAGTGTCCCAGACAGGGATACTGAGAAAAGGCAGATCACTGGAGCCCTGAGTAACAATGGCTATTCCATGGGACTGGTGAGAAGGCACTGGCACCCCACGCCCCACTCTGCCCCAGGCCCTGAACCAGACACACCAAAGGCCATGATAGTCATCCCTTACAGCTGGCACCTGTCAGAGTCCATCCGGTGGATCCTGGCCCTGTCAGAGATCCACACCTGCAACAGACCACATCTCACCCTGAGGCAGGCACTGCTCAATCTGAAAGACCATGTACCCTTACAGCAAAGAGCAGGGGTGATCTATAGGATCCCTGCAATGCCTGTCCCAGGGTGTATATAGGCCAAACAAGCAGAAGCCTGGCTTACCGGCTGAGGAAACACAGACAGGCTTTAACGAGTGGACCTGGCGCAATCAGCAGTGGCTAAACATGCTGCACAGGAGTCGCATGCCATTGACTGGGAGGGCGGATTTCCAGCAGCAATTTCACCAGAGATGCCTATTGGAGTCGTGGCACGTTCGTTTGTAGATGAGTACGATGAACAGAGATGAAGGCAACCTTTCACAGGTGTGCAACCTCCTCGTCCACCAACCCTGTTACTCAAAGTAACCGCCCTTGCTAATCCAAGGTCCTCTTACACATCGATCGCTCATTGACTAGTGTCATGTTTACCCCCTTGCACACACACCATCCCCTTTTAATTTTATTCAGTGTACTGCTTAGAACCCATGTGACCACTCACACATTTTATTTCCTGCCCACATGGTTACTTTCTACCAGCCCACGTTTGTCCCATCTGCCCCTCCCATCTGTCTGTATAAGTCACCTTGCCTTGTACTATGTTACCACTGATGAAGACCCAAGATCGGGTCAAAACGTTTGGTTAATTAACTGCCAAATGACATCTGCCAACCCTGGCTAGTGGAGTTCTTAACTTGGAAACAAAGTCACTTGAAGTCACCACACTATCTCCTTCCTAAGCACAGCATTCCTTACAAGCCATATTGATCAGGTGGACGTTTCTGACAGTCACTTCTTCTCTTTGGCTGTTGTTGGAGTAGTTCCTCCAGACCCCATTCCTTTGGGGTTCCCACTGGGTGGTGTCCCTTCACTCATAGGACTGGGACTTGATCATGCCACAGCCTCTATGATCCCAGAATCCCCACTGGTGTTCAGCCATGTGCATGGGGGGTTTGGATCTAGCATACTTCCACAGTCAATTCCTATGTGCAACCTTTGGCTTGGTATTGGGCCCTAAGCATATTCTGTAGATGAGGTCGTTGATCTTTCTGATGACAAGGACGTCCCCTTCCATAGTCTTTATAGTTTTGGGCTCGCCCCTTTCCTTTGCTGGGGACATGTAGCCACCACTGCATCACTGACTGCCAGTGGTTGTCCTGCCTCAAGGGTGTAGCCAGGAATTTGGGAGGGGGGTTCTAGTACCAAGGATGCACACCGTATGACACTCGTATGACGTCACGAATAAATGGCCACCAACGGACAGGTGGGGTCTGGTATGTAACCGTTTACCATTAAACGAGACAGTGTCTGCTAGCTAGCGCATGTGCCAGACTTCTATCACCCTAAATGCACATAATTCATGGCCACAGTCAGGAGGGAGGGGGGTTAGTCCGAATCCCCCGAGCCCCCCCTGGCTACACCCTTGTGCCTGCAGCAAGTCATATCTTTGTTTCATCCTAGCAGATGTTAGCTTGAGGTGTTCCCAGACAAACAGTGAATTCTTCCAGTCTGTGACCTAACTGTAGTGTACTGCATATCTGATCCTGTGCCTTCATCTTCTGGACATCCCATTCAGCAGCAGGTCAACAGGCATGCAGTCACAAATCTCTACCAAAGAAGTCTTAGCAGAGTAACAACTAGTTGCTTCACAGACAGCTGACCAGTATGCCATCATGAGGAGGGAATGTATTTACACATCTGATCCAGCTCCTCAGTGGTTTATATATATTTTACTGAATTGTTGGAGCAGAGAACCTAGAAGTGATGGGTAAACTTGAGTGACTACAATGTATGGGAGTACTGCATTGAGGCCATTAATGATCAAAGATGAGTGCAACTGAACAAGGTTGCTGGGTTATACAGTATAGGATGTAGTGATGGAAGGGGGAGTGTGTCCAGGGAGGAAAGTACACATGTGGGTGCTATTGAGGTGTATAGCCTCAAGCCATGAGACATGTAGAATATAGATGGTATGCATTGTCAGCATATTATCCTACAGTACTGATCAAAGCATCTCAAGCAGGAGGCACTAGCTTTGAGCACTGCACTGCAGTGCAGCTGCACTGATATTTGCAGATGGCACAATTTCCTTGCTTGGATAGAAATGTAGCTCATTAGTTCAACAAAGCTGTAAGGTAGAGGAGACTGGCCATGCAATTGCAAGACATGATGTATCAAATTTATGTCACAGTTAATTGAAACATTCTGTATATCTTTGACACATGATAGTGCATGCAACAAAATTGTAATGTAAATTTACATGGTATTTATCATTAATTAACACAAGAAGAA
The DNA here is from genome assembly GCA_964019415.1 of Ianthella basta. Taxonomy (NCBI): domain Eukaryota; kingdom Metazoa; phylum Porifera; class Demospongiae; order Verongiida; family Ianthellidae; genus Ianthella; species Ianthella basta. Next base: position 4,892,603 of record OZ025875.1, read on the forward strand.
AAGTTAATTAAGAAATGTAATAATTATAACCAAACAATAAGGTGCTTGTAGGACTTGTACAGCAATTAAACCTACATAATTATATGTCTTAAAATGTAACACAACAGCACAAAATTAACACATACTGTTCAGCCATGTACTAAAGGTCTAGTCCACAGAAAGACACAGGTACAGTAAATGAATCGTGAGAGCTGCTATAGTTCACTGTGCATATTAATTTTGCACCGCATCTTCTCCCAGATAATGAGTAGTCATGCTATCTAAAATCCATTGTACTTGGCTAATTCTTCATTCCATATCCATGGCCAGAGTAGGGGTTTTAGTAAAGGAATACTTCACAGTCTTTTAACATCCTTCCAAGTGAGTACTTCACGCTGACTTCACTGCAAGCCAACAGAAGTGAGTGCATGTACAGTATCTAAAACTCAGCAGGGCCAAAAATTCAGTTTGCTCCCCCACCCCCATTATAGTTCATGAGGTGTGTTACCGACTACATAGCTACATCCCCATTACCTTCAGGACTGAGTGGATCCACAGCCTGATTTGCTTTTAGCAGCACTGCCATGCTTTGCACTTTGAGCGAGAAGTCTTGATAAAAACCTTTTGTTTGGCTTACCAGTACGATTGGGGAGCCTGAACATGGTTAAGCAGCGTGAGACAATATCAACAACACCATTCCAAGCTACAGTGCACCACATGTGCCAAGCACGCATGCGAGGACATGAAGTCTCCCTGCATCACTTTACATGAGTTCCTCCAATTCCCCCATGGCCAGTGGGTTTATTCACTTGAAAAGGATCCTTTGTGGCTAGGGGTAGACATGCTTATAATCTATTACTGAACTTCACTAGCCAAATCTTGGAAAATAATTACCAAACGTTTCGACAATCATTCGGTTGTCTTCATCAGTGGCAGGTACAAAAACAGAAGGTGACTCGCTTTATATGACAGTACGTAGGTGAGTTGACAGGTGATGAGTAAGTTGGATGGCATGCAGGATACAGTGGGGATGTCTAACAAAATAACAACTAGTTCCTAAGTTTCTACGGATAAAAGCCCTAGTCCCTTTGTATGACGGTGAACGGAGCATGCTAGCCATCAGTTCCTGTGTGCACTGCTTGAACACATCCACTGCATTATCCTCTGCCTGGAGTGGGACCTACGGTGAAGACGCCATGTACTAACGGAATCCCTGGCAATGCTTGAGTCACTATGTGCCGAGGTACAGTGTACAGAGCAGGAGAAGTGCAAGACCAGGCAGGAGCGGAAGTTTGATGCTCTGCTGAGTAATGTGCAACAATGGAGAGGCCAGCGAGCCCGGGATGAAGCCAGCAATCGCGCAAAATGGGTGGTAATCATGCAGGTCCCTGTCTATGGACAGCCTTCTGACGGACACAAAGACATATAAGAAACTGGTGAAGGATCCCACCCCGAGACTAGAAAGAGAGATGAATGAGATGCTGCTGCAGCTGAAGAAGTTGGGTTCCATCACCGTTTGTCTCTATGACTAGTTGAGATCTTCAGCAGGACATCTCCCACTCTTGTGCAGACTACCAAAGTTGCACAAACCGGAGGTCCCGCTATGACCAATAGTGTCATTCCTGCACTCCCTGACCTACCAGCTGTCGAAGCACCTTGCGACCATTTTGGCCCCCCATTGTAGGCAACTCACCATCACATGTAAAAGGTCCAGAGCCTTCACCGAGTTCATCAAGCCACAAGTCCTCTCAAGCAATGAGCTCCTCGTCCCCTTTGATGTTGTGTCACTTTTCACTAACGTTCTTGTGCAACTTGCAACGGAGGTGGCACAGCGCAGACTCAGGGATGATGTGGGCCTCAAGGACCGCACAGGTCTTGACGTGAAGGAGGTGATGAAACTCTTAGAGTTCTGCCTGTCAGCCACATACCCTTTCTATTGTGGAGGCATGTACCAACAGACCTTCGGGACTGCAGTGGGTCCCCTATCTCAGTAACAATTGCCAACCTAGTCAAGGAGGACGTTGAGGAAAGAGCGCTGGCAACCACAGACATCCTCCTGAGGCTCTGGAAACATTACATGGACGACACATGCACAGCACTCCCGGCCTCACTAGTGCAGGAGTTCTTAGACCACCTCAATGGAGTGGAACCCAGCATACAGTTCAAAGTTGAGATGGAGTCAGAGGGCAAGCTCCCATTTTTGGATTGCTACTTCAGCGGGACTCAGACGGCTTCATCTCAACAACTGTGTTCAAGAAAGCCACCCACACGGACTCACTGGCTCACAAGCTTGCAGTGGTCAAGACATTGCACAGCAGGGCAGGAGCAATCTGCTCAGACGTGACTGCCAAGGACCAGGAGGCTAGGCACATCAGACAGGCCCTCATCAGCGATGGCTACCCCAGAGGGGTCATTCAGCGCCATACGACACCAGCCTGCAAAAGACCCACAGATGACCAGTCTCAAGGCCCGGTGGTCATCCTCCTTTATGTACAAGGTCTGCCTGAAGTGGTGCTACGGGTCCTCACTCCACTAGGAGTGAGAGTCTCCTTCCACCCAAACACCACCCTCAGACAGCTACTGGTGAGACCGAAGGATCGCATTCCTACAGAAGAGCTGGCAGGAGTGGTGTACAAGGTTCCATGTGCTGGTTGCAGAGCCACTTATGTAGGTCAGACAAGCCAATGCCTGGGAAAGCGAATGAAAGAGCACCAGAAAGCTGTGGAATCTGGAGACTGTGCGAACTCGGCACTGGCTGAGCACGCATGAAGCCACCACCACCCCGTCGACTGGGAGAATGTGAGAGTGCTGGAACAGGAACCCTGTCTGTACCATAGGCTTAGCTTAGAGTCAATTCACATCAGGTCGTATCCTCACACATTGAACAGAAATAGTGGCACATTGTCCTCAGCTTATAACTCATTATTATGTTAGACGTCCCCACTGTATCCTGCATGCCATCCAACTTACTCATCACCTGTCATCTACCTACTGTTGTTTACCCCCACCCCCCATACATTGTAGCCAATATAAAGCGAGTCACCTTCTGTTTTTGTACCCGCCACTGATGAAGACAACCAAATGATTGTCGAAATGTTTGGCAATTATTTTCAAGATTTGGCTAGTGAAGTTCGGTAATAGATTATGAGCAGGTTTATTCACTTCTCTCGCTGCATGCCCCTAAGATCTTGTTGCATCATACACATACCATCCTGATGGTCCATATTCATCTGCTCGCATCTTTGCCCGTTTGCTTTCCTGTAGAATGGCTTCAAGAGCCTCTCTAAGAGGTATGCATAATAAGAAAACAGTGTCACAAAAACAGTTTAATTATAACATTAAACTGCTACAACACATGGCACATAACATGATAGTGCATTTAATTACACAAACCTTCTCAGTGTGTCATCCTCCGATTCTTCTCCAATTTGATTACCAACAAACCCTCTCTTTTCAAAGCGCTTTGATTTTCGTAAAAGTTTCCTTTCTTTCGCAGATGTCTTTAAGTGTGAGAGTGAGTCCTTAGCACCCTTCTGCTCCAGCTTTCCATTTCTGCTCAGAGCATTTCTGTCATTGGCAGCATGACTCACATCTGGCAAACGACCACAAACAGACTGCTGACAAATTCTTCCACTCTTATTCACAACGTCAACACTCCCCTCTACCTGTGACATACAGGCAAGAAGAGAACAGTACATGATGGAAATCACCAAATTGATATTAGGCGATGATAGACTATTGTTTACTTAAGATACCAGTAAATAGTGGAGGTCATAAAGCAGCTCCTCATACACCAGACCCCCCTGAAGAAGAGCATGGTATTATTGCACACACCCTCTGGCTTGTGTCCAGGACAAGATCCTGTCCTGGCCAATCAGATTCACCGTTTGCTATAGGATGTCAGCCTAAAATGTAGACATGGCGCTGGCTTCCTCAAAGGATATCGTTGGAATTTGCAGTGGTTTCACTCTGATACACTCTCAAAACAGAGTAAGAACAAACCGTACAAGCGAAACAATGTGAACCTATGCATTCCTAGTCTGGCGCGCTAGCCCCTACTTCTGGCCCCCGATTGCGCGTGGGCAGGGAAGGTAGGCTGCCCACGCGCAATCGGGGGCCGGAAGTAGGGGCTAGCGCGCCAGACTAGTGCATTCCATACTTCCTCACTGCACTACCGCACTATATTGTGCAAGAGTTAACCACAGTTATGCAACAATCACCTTCCTATGGCATGAGTACCAATACCCACTACCATTGATTCTGTTGCTGGACAGATGAATAACTTTATACGTTGTTGTCACTGCTGCAATAGTGAACAATGGCTAGGAAATCTTCTCCTCCATGTTGGAACACCAACGAGTTCTCAAGTCTTCTGGTTTGAACTAGACTGAGAATACCTGGTAAGCTTGACTAGTAGTGAACCACTAAGAGATGGGCTACTTGGATCATATACCCATACTCTCAATATGATAGAAGCCACACAAGTAGCAGACAAAAAAAGTGCCACCACACACAGTTGCATAGCTAATTACCCACAACCTTTCAAATATCCCCAAAGGTATAAAATATCTCTATAGTACAAGATCAGTTCACTTCGGCTTCGGTGTTGGACACATATAGACACTAGTAACTGAAAAGTAAGTCAGACATTACCACTGATCGACGTCGGCATCACGTGCCAATAAAGTAAGCGTTCACGAAGTCACCTTTGGTTGCCTCATTAGCTCCTACTTTTACATGCACACATACTTAGCTTATATACAATGTCATGTCAATACCCGTTTGGAGACGCTTGCCTCTCGTTCTGTTTTCTCAGTATCTTCTCTACTGCAATCCGTCTTCTCCGTGGGACACTTGACTGCCGCCAACTCTGACGCAGTGGGATGATTTGTATGTTTGAACGATACCAGGGTGGATATTGTGCACTTGCGAACGACTTCGAATTCACCACCGTTCGAGCTCGTTTCACCAAGTGCGTCCATTTTATTTATCAACGAAATTCATTCGAGTGTGACGCGAGGTTGATTCGAGTGACTAGGTGACTAGGCCCTAGTTCCTCACGATCCCATAATTAGTTGAATGGCAGCATTGCGCGTTGTGCAAACACATGGTAGGCAGTGACATTAAGAGTATTTTTGTATAGTACTGCAACTTGCGTGTGTGCGTGTGTGCGCGCACGCGCACACACTTTACTATGTTACACCTGTAGTGCAGTGGTGTTTATATTCATAAATGTGGACTTTAGCATTACGCAACACTGGATTGCAGGATCTATGATTACAGGTACAGCCGATTCAGATCGGTTGCAAATGGTGCGACGTCATAACAACTGGCAACACAGTACTGGACAGTAGGATGACACTGTGTGGCAGCATAGATATGGTGGCAGTATTGCATCACTCCATAATATTATGAATGATTCCAACATATGATGTGCAAACTGACCCATGTTACCCAGAATCATTTTTTATTGCTATTTACATACGTATACAGTGGTTTCATGATTTCTAGTCCCGATTGACGGTAATTTTTGATCACATGAGTGAAGTATTGGAATGATAGGCTCATACGTAGCACGTGTGAGCCATCGTCCAATACTTTACTCACAGGATTGAGTGCAATGTGCAAATGTCAATCGGGACTAGAAATCGTTAAACCGTACGACCACTGATTGTATGAAGTACGTACGTAAAGTTTAAACAAGTCTAAGGATAATAGTAAAATGACTATGACATCATACTAAAACTAAGGATTAAGACACCTTACAGGAATGAATAAGTAATTAGAACATGCAGAAATTCAGCAAAATCGGCCAAATCTAAGAATCATGCCAAGTTAACTGTAATTATGCGAGCATGCATGTTATATGAGGTGTAGGTTATGCACATGCATTTTGTCTACCAGACGTACAGACACTGGCATAGTGTGTCAGTGACAAACATAGTACAGGTGCACACGCTTTAGAGCAAGACAAATCATAGATACTCAAGCATCTATGTACAAATGAAGGCCTGCAGGCCAGCAATGGTGTAAGTCAAACGGCATCAATGTAAATGTATGTATCTATGTACTTCACACATACAGATAACATGTACACACAGGCATAGGTTGTATATGTACGTGTACAGTACCACACACACACAATGCTGGCCTGGCCCTTTTATTTGTATAGTGAATAGTTGGCTTGTAAATGGGCATATAATTATGTCATTACTCCATGCTCAATTGACCATAAATTGAACTAGTGTAGAACAGAAAGTGCAATATAGTCACAGACTTCTGTCACCACAACTGTGACTACATAATCTTAGTCAACAGAGTGAAGAGTACATTCACATACAAAAGAAGCTGTAGTAAAGTCACTGTTATATATTTAAGCATTTGAAAGTGCTGTAGATTTAGATTCTTCTCCTTCAACACTCTGCGAGGGTACTTCAGCAGGCTCCTGCTCCATCTCCTTCCTCCTCTCTTTATTCCCCTCCTTGCTAGAGCGAGAGTGCTCAGGAGAGCGGCTTCTTGAGCGGCTTCTATTGCGCCTGCGACTGGAGAATGAGAAAGTGGAAGGAGACTACTGGTGGGCAGGCACTGGTGACTCCATGCACTAGTACTCATGGATTAACTGTGGATCATAGCCAAGAACAGTTTGCAACTTTGCATAATTAACTCTTGGTGGCGCGTAGCGCAGTGGGGGGGGGGGGGGGGTTACGGTACTTGGTCTGTGTGTGTGTGTGTGTGTGTGTGTGTGTGTGTGTGTGTGTGTGTGTGTGTGTGTGTGTGTGTGTGTGTGTGTGTGTGTGTGTGTGTCTGCGCCTTATCTGGCACTGCAGGCTATGAGGCGCCTTATGAGCAATACCAGTGGATTCAGAACGACAAAGTAGGAAGTTAAAAAGGCAATTGTCTCGAAAGGATTGCGTTCAAGAGGTATGGTAGTCTTGTACCCAGCCCTATCTACGCCATTCCACCATTTTGGGGAGGAGCGTCCTCCAAAATGGCTGAACGGCGGAGATGGGTCTGGGATGAGGCTAGAGATAAGGCATGTACTGTACCAAAAGTACAGTGACCTGCAGCCACATGCACTGTACCAACAGTATGACTTAGTACATCCCAGCAGGGTTAGTGGAATGGAACAACACACACTTGTCCCATGGTGCATTACCTGTCTGTAGTCCGATACTAGCTTACCTTTCATGCTTTCTCTCTCGTTCTTCATAGTGTTTCTACAAGGCACAGAGTTCAAGGACAGAGAAACTTTAACTTTGCATACACATCTACAGTACAGTGCTTATAAGACAAAGAACGCACCTCTTTTCTTTCTCTGTCTCTGTCTCTGTCCCTATCTCTCTCCCTGTCCCTCTCCCTCTCCCTCTCCCGCTCCCTCTCTCTGTCTCGATCCCTGTCCCGTTCACGCCGACTGTCCCTTTCCCTCCTGTGTGCATGGCGACGTGGCCTCTCTCGCGAGCGGGACCGTGACCGTGATGAAGAATGAGACCGTGTGCGGCGTCTCCTCTCACGCCGACTACTCCTGGAGCTCTCCTTTCTTTCCTCCTTTCTCCTACTACTCCGTCGCCCCCTGTCACTGTCAGATCCACGACTTGACTCTGTTGAAGGAGATCGCCTTCTCTCGCTCCGCCTGCTGTCCCTCCGTTGGATGGGTACAAAGTCTGCAGCTGGGGGCATGCTTTTGCCCATCATAGGGTGCATTTCTCCTGGTCCAGGGCCCATTGAGGGGTCCCCCCACATCCCAGGATGGGGAACAAATGGGGGCATGGGAGGCCCCCCCATGGGCCCACCATGGAGGAAGTCCGGGTGTGGAAGCAGACTGGGGCAGAAGTGTGGGAACAGAAATACAGTACAGCAATCATGTCATTGCATTCTTCTGCAGATATGCAGTGTGTGCCTGTCTCTACATGAGTGCTCACATGCACAATGTCATATGTTTATATACTTATGTTTTGGTGTGCATATGCATGTACATATATTTGTGTATTACCTGTCTTCTGGTCCCCCTCCCCCTCCCCCCATATGTGGAGGGAGGGGCAGCCCTGGGAACGGTGGTCTGTGCAGACCCTCTGGACCAGGGACCACACCGAAGGGGGGCATTATGTTGGGACCTAGGAAGGGGACCTCCCCGCCCATTGGTCCCAAGGGGGGATGCATCCCTGCACACATGCATCATACACACACATGTAAAAGACCCCACAGCTGGGGCACAACAAACCATCATGAAAAGGAAACTCATGAATATGACAGTTAAGAAACATTGCACTATACGCAGATAGTACACACATACAGTACGCACGTACGTACTGTATGAGAGTCTTTTATTACAGTGAACCTTGTCTAAGGCGGTTACTCTGTACGACAGCCACCTTACTAAACCAGCCAACCTCCCCAGCTCAAATAGCACTAACATAGCACTAAAACATTGCAGCCACCTCTCTAAAAAGGTCAAGTATAACTGACCCAGAGGTGGCTGTCTTAGACTCGGTTTCACTGTACTGTACATTCAAAATACGTACATGTGGTGCACAACGAGCAGTCTTGTTGCAGACATGGACTAAGAACTCCCACACTCTGACTTGCAATACACAGAGATTAATGTGATAGTGTGGTGCACCTGACTGGGGCTAACCTGGAAGTAACGGAGGCTTCCCACCAATCGGGGGCACCATGGGGGGCCTACAGGACATTGCACACTTGATCAACGATAAAGGCAGCAGTAACATTCACCAGTAGATGGCAAGCCAACCCTACTGCATGATGTACACAATGTGGTCTGCATATAACACACACCGAATTGGGTTTCCAAAGTCCATCTCTGGTGTGGACCTGCCCCCCATGTGTTGGTCCTCCATGTGAGGTGGGGTGCCTACAGGGGAAGTGGTCAAGAGGGGAATGACAAGTGCATTCCACAAGAACTGAATACACATTGGCTTCACTCTTCACAGTGGACCTGTGCTGTACAAACATGCAATTCCTCAGTACTCACTTGCTGACTAGCTCTCAGTTAGAAAACTGTTACCTGTTTCAAGTTGTGGTCTGCTCACCTGGTGTTTGCAGGCCTTCCTGTCTCTGCTGAATGGGAGTACTGTTGGGGGGCACTGGCATTGCTGCAAACAACAGAGACAGCAAAGCCTCAGCTACTGGAAACATGAACATGAAGTACACAGTGCCATTCCCTCTAAAGCAAGCAACATCCATTCCATAGTATAGCACATATGTGGAGCTTAGCAGGCATTGTAACTAGCACTGGTCTGTTTCCCCAATACCGTACTTACAATTGTGATGGTTAACACTGCACTGTGGTCTTTTTCTTAGTAGCACTGGTGCATATATTGAATGTATACATTTCAACATGCTCTGTGTGGTGGTATCCAAATGTACATGCAGTGTTTGTGAACTACGCTAGGCTACGTATGCTGCTAAGAACTGTGGCCATTCTGGAGTAAACAACGCAGTACTGCCATGCCACACTACCAAGCACCACAGCAGCTCACGGGGCAGTTGATTTATCCCAACAGTAGGTATTGACTTGTGACTGTCCACAATAGGGGGTGGATGAGGAGGAGGTGGAAGAGGGACAGGAGGAGGCTGAAACTGAAAGGGGAAGTGGAAAACACTTGCACATGAACATACGTACGTATGCGTGACAGCTGTCCACAGTATTGACTGCTGCAGTGGTACAGCCATTCAGTGTACCAGTAGGAAAGACACTACAAGTCCTTACAGTGTCATTTAGGTCAGAGGTCTCTGGCATGCAGACAAGGCCTGTGACATGAAATGCTTACACTTCGACTTAACTGGCCAATTTCCACTTTCATCCTTCTTTGCTTTTCACAAAACAACTTCCACAGTTCTTCATTAAACCCATAGTTAAAGTAATCTGTTATATCAGCACCTGCAGGATCAACACACAGATGCCTTATGTAGAAATGTTAGAATGCAGACGTACTGCATTATCATACACACACACACACACACACACACACACACACACACACACACACACACACACACACACACACACACACACACACACACACAAATACACACACACACACACACACACACACACACACACACACACACACACCTCCTATCCTCCAATCCTAAGTCCATTCTACCTCATAGCAAGCTCACAAATTAATATTTCAATTACATGAGCGTTCACACAGGAATATCATCCATTCAGTGGTACTATTACAAGACTTCACCCAAGGTTTGTGTGATCAAGAACATAAGTTTGGTCTAGCAGTGCACACATCACTGCTACCATTACATATGTACCTGGCTGTCTCCATGGCTTGTCTGCTGCCTCAACATCGTAGTCATAGATGGAAACTCCATCCACTTGTCCCACAGCATCCAAGTTCAGTTTGCTCTGTGCTGCAGCCGTCTCCCCACCTTGAGGTGCTGGATGTGAATACGTACACTGAAACAGGCAAACTACTGCTCTGCATTAGCACAAGGCACTAACAGATACAAGTCCTGCACTGCACCATTGCTCATGGGCAACAGGCACCAATCGAGCATGATGGTAGCAAGACTAGGGTAAATAGGACACTCAATAACTGCTCGGCCAACTGGTGTGCTAGAGCCTAACCAGTGACAGGTTTGATACATGATATGCAATAGCATTTGCACTGTCCTTGCTCACATAACATGTAGTCTCGTGTAGACACAGAGCCCGAGAAAAAGACACTACACGAGACTACATACTGCACATGTCATGTGTTGCCATTCACTAGGTGCTACATGTCAAGGTGAGCATTAGAGGAGACACGGTGCAGTGGCACAGCTTTCCACTGTGCACACATGCAAGGTTAATACAGTCAACCTTGTGTCCAGGACCACATGTAGCAGCACTCACTTTGGACACTCTTTGGTGGCACTGGGTAGGACCTTAAAGGGACGGTCAGAACAGGCTTGCTAATCATACCATTACCACTACTGTGTATGTTACACCATAACACACAATGTCGGCTACAAGTAAGAATAGATTAATTACCTCACTTAGTACACTAGATTAATTTAATACCCGGAATCTACTCAGCACATTCACCAATACTCAAACAACAGGTTCCTGGGTGGAATGATGTGTGCACATTTTTGACTTCCAACCCTTCAGTGTGTGTGGATGCCATTGTTATTGATTCAAGAGCATGTGACAGTGCATAACTAGACTCCTCTCCTAACAACACTCTAACCACATACTGTATATAGGGAGCTGTTTTAATCTCCCCAATATGTATCTGAACATCATCACTGTCACTGTCACTAGAGGAGTCGTTCTCAGCTGGTGTCTCTTCTCGAGCCTCTAACATCTCTCCCTAAACAGGAACACAAAGCACACCACAGTGACACGTGGCACATCACATGAACAGCTAAACTGAGCAATGGTAGGACCACAGAGGTAAGGCATTCCTGTTGGTGAATGGGAGTAAATAGGGGCTACATAATGCCATGGCAACCATGTGTGACCAGCATTCAGCAATGAGCACAGCCAGTCATTGACAACTTCCAATACACACCTGAACATTTGCAGTATACTGCAGTACAGTGGTGCACTCAACAGGTAACTCAAGGTCTGTCTATCTCTTGTACACTAGACTAACTTTGCTGCCAGCATTGCTGAACGGAGGTGCATACAGTGTAAGTGCTCACCTTTGGATCTCTTCCATTCTGGAGGGCACCCACTCTACTGGAAAATGTATAGGTACATACAGTATCACAGACACGTGCACACATCCAACTGGTAGCTACGTGCAAACATATTTACCTCAAATTAAACTATTTACAATGACTATTCCCAGTCTGAAAGTAGAACGCTCCATAGTCACACACACAGACACAGACACACACAGACACACACACAGACACACAGACACACACACAGACACACACACACACACACACACACACACACACACACACACACACAGGAGCCAGGTGACATCACACAGATGAGCCAGACTCTACAATATGGCCTATTGGTCTTCCTATCACTCCATCACCACTGCCATCCAACACGCAGGGCAATGGTCAAATATACCAACTGTTATCATTGAGTCCGCTCACTAGTGCTATGCAAGCCAACAATGTCATCACTCTGGGACAGCAAGCACTGAGCTACACATGCACTGGGCTACACAACTAGTTACACAATCCATTTAAATGTTCTTACTCTTGCCAATCATCATCTAAAATAGATTGACCAAATTGTCCAGCATAAGCACTGCTCTTGTTGGCTTTCTCCACTCCTCCTCCTCCTCCAATCCCAACACCGTCTTGAAGAGGGTCATTTCCCGGATGTGACCCAGTTCCTCCCGCCTGCTCCTCCCCCTCTAGCTCTGTATCATAAGAAGACAATACACACAGCATGTCCTCGACATAAGACAAGCACAGCAGCCACACAATACAAATGCTACAGTATTGAAGGCGTCTCCAACATGCAAATTACACCAAACACCACACAGCACAACTCCCAGTATCTGAGCAGTCTAGCTACTGCTCATTTCAAACTATCGGACTCATGGCATGGTTGTTCAATACACAATGACTGTCAAATGCTTGACTCCAAAGTAGGGTTATGACAACCATTGATACTAGGTGACAACGTAAGCTGATTCCGTTGCCTAACTGAGCTTAAGACTTAGTTTATATAAAGTTAAAACATACATTTGCAAAAGATTTCTCTACTTGTTTATAAATGCGTCATTAACCCTGCTGAAAACAACCACTCTAGTAGCTGATTTACCTCCCACTAGGCAATCAAACTCACCGTCGCCGTACAGCCACTGATCGTCGTCTCCTGCGTCCGCGCCCGCCATTTAAGGTGGTTAATTGCAGGGGTTTCCTCACACAGAAATGGCCGCCATTGTGGCTTGGTTGTTTATGTGGACTGCTTTACTCTTACAGGTGTGCCCTCAGTGTGTCGCCATCCCAGCAGAAAATTTGAACACATGTTTTGACTCCAAAACGAATCCAGTCAACTCTTTTCTAGCTGTCACTTACAAAAATGTGTCGTTTGGCAAGCGAGTGGAAGGCCCTCCCATTCCTTGTGTTAACTTGCAGCACCTATCGCCGTCCTCCTTGGCCGCTTACCCTCCTCTCGGTCAGGCGGTTGAGGTGAGCGATGTCAAGCTTTGGAATTTGCTGAACAACGCCAGTCACGATGGTCTCTGTGCCTTGGTATTCTTCTATGCTAAGTGGTGTCCTTTCTCTGCCAAAGCTGCCACAAAGGTCAATGCTCTGGGGAGGATGTTCCACTCCCTACCAGTGGTGGCCATTGATCTACAAGAATACGAATGGTGAGACTAACGTACAGCTCGTATTAGCAAGGCTGTGCACATGGTGGTTCACACATAATTTTATTGCATTTGGGAAGCCATATTGCTTCCTGCCCTATGCTTGAATGGAAGGATACAACAGCAAGTTCTATCTTTCTTAACATCCTTTGGGATGGGCCCCAGTGTCCTTATTTTATAGGTATTTTTTGCACATGTTTCTGTGAACAGAGCTGATATAGTAGGCAGTGTCCACACCATAATGATTCGTATAATTCAACCAAATCATCTTCAATAAATCACTATTGACATTTCACCTACAAATCAAAACTAAACTAGTGGGCAGTGTGGAGCTATCAGCAGCTGTGTGGTGTGCAGACTTCTCATCGTCCACTATCTTTAGTTTGATTTGCTGTACTCTGATGAAGGCCACAGCATGTGAGCGGAAACTGTCAGTAATGGTTTATTGAAGATCATTTGGTTGGAATTGAATGATCCAATATTATGTGTATGTGTGGATATCCGGCCTAGCATGCCACTTTGTGAATACTGTCCACATTGGAGCAGTTTGCTCACTTCAGGTGTGTCCTTTGTAAGGGACACCACTGTACAGTGCTGGACCACACCCCACTTGCTGATAGTGACCCATCGGTCGGCTGCCTGTTGCTTCAGCAAGATATGATGGTGCATGCTGTGTACATGGCCCTTTGCTGATGAGATGTGGGTTGCTGTGCAGTGGTTGATATGGAATGATTGTAAGAGATATCACAGCTAGGGAGGGTCTGATGGATGAGACTCTGATTCATAGTGATCTGAGACTGATAGTAATTGTGTCTTCCATAACACCATCTGGACTGTCACTGTCTATGCACAGTTGCCAGTAGGTGTTGTGGGTGAATGGTAGAGCATTGCAGCTTAAGCCAGAAGGCCTGGGATTGACTCCAGTAGTACCACCTTTCTATCAAGCTCTTTGCCATTCAAAGATGTACAGTCCATCAGACTCCTCTCCTGTCATGTTTCAAGTTGCATAAACATACATATGGCTCTCTTCTACCGTGGACATGTACGTAGCTGTAATGCTTTGTACCATGACCGAGGTCTGACAGGTCAAAGGCTACAACTCTGGCAGTTTGTACTATACACTAGCCACGCATACAGTACGTATGCCATAGACATCAACTTGGTAGACAAGACCATCAGGATCGTTGTAGTAGCAATAGTCAGTCATAGCCTACAGCAGTGTGACCAGCTTACAGTCTCACTGCTCTGCATGTGCGTAGGAAGCAGGCCAGCTTATCTTCACATCACCCATGCATATCCCAGGTAACAGCTGTCCTACAGTTATGGAACCGATTGCAGGACTGCATAAACAGCTACCCGCAGTCACACCACCATGAACTCACACACAGTAGTGTAAAATAGTTGGCAGACTGTGTTGCCGAAGGAACTAGCATGGTTTGATCTCCCTAATGAAATATACTGTTGGACAGACAGGCAGACAGAGGCGATAAGACCTGTGACCACCTGTCCAGCAGCAGTGGAATAGCAGGCCGAGTAATGCCATGTATGGTGCGACACCAGAGCTTGGCTAATGTGTTGCAGATTGACTGGGAGTGTGTACTCCACTGGGAGGAAGTGTTTAGTTGCTGCAGGGGCATGCTAGTAATTACTGGATGCTGCCTACCCACTTGGGTGGTGAAGATAAGCCATCCACATGACCATCTATGGTGCTGTGCCTGGCCTACTGTATTGCAGCATGTGTCCGCATTGCTGTACCAGCTGCACTGTTTGCTGTAGGGGTTGGAGTCATGCAAGGTTGCTAGGCAACTGCCTGCTCCGCTGGTGTGAATAATAGTACTTTTGATGATGCAGAGTTGTTGTGTACAGCGCTGGTCCATTGTGCTGCCGGTGGCACTGTATTGAGCAGGGTGGTCAGACAGATAAAGGGTTGTCAGTGAGTGGTGTATACTTACCTGTAGTCATGTTTGAAACCTTTGTGTGTTCATACAAGTTCGCTGGCGGCCGTAGCTATGGCCATAAGGTAGACAGTAGCATGATGTGTTATTTAATTAACATAACAATATTTATTGCCCAATACAATTATGCAGCATATGTATTTAGTGATGATCACAAACTGGCAGAAAAGGGTACAGCAGAGCGCTGCTGTTTGTGTGTTGGCTCAATTAGAGGTGAAGTGGGCAGGAGCAGTGCAGCACAGATGACATGGGTGGTGTTATGTCTCATGCAGTTGACTTTGATGATGTCTGCATCATTGGGCTTGCATACAAACACAGGATGTAGTAGGTGTTATGAGCAGTGCTCCTTTCTGAATAAAGTGCTATGCATGCTGTGCATGTGTTGTGCTCTTTAGTATGAGTCCTTTGATTCACTCGATAGTAAATTGTGCGTAGCTACATTTGGTTGTAGTGGACGCGAATCCATTTCCGTACTATTGGTGTTGGTTGACTGTCAGTGTGATGAGCTGAACTAATAAGCCAGAGTGCTGATTAGAGGTACATGTGTACGAAGGTGGGAGTTTGGCATTGTGTGTGTGTGTGTTTGTGTCGCTGGAGGGGGTGGGGCCATGGTTGGCCTTACGTGAGCTCATTCTCTGTCGGCTAATGTTGTCACCACTTACACCGGATCTTGGGTTGCCCACCTGCTAATGTAATAAGGATACGGGTTCCCGAACAGACTGCTGGGGTAACTTCGTGAGGATTAGGTTGCAACCAGACCTTTCTTTCTATGTGTTGTTTAATCTCTTTCTGGAGAGTGTGTGTCATGGATTACCTAGTTACGATGATATAATTGTCACCAGCTGCTGGAATGATGTGTGGTTGTCAGTCCTCCCTCCCCCCCCCTTAGGTGTAATGGGTGGGTGGCGGTAGTGTAGGCGTGTTGTTGTATTGGGTGGTGACCTCCACTGCACATTGAGCCCCCTCAGACGGTCTTCCACCTACACACTGTGCTCAGAATAACACTCTGAAAGGACTAACTCTATTCAGAAGCCCTGGTGCACAATGACTAATGCCGTGCCTAGGTTTCTCATTCACCATCTTCACTTTGTGTGTGCAGTGTGGATGGGTGTAGAATGTGGAGTAGGACTCGTAGGCATCTCTTGGCCAGTGCATTCATGGGCATATCTATTGACAGTGCACTGTTTGTTGCCCGTTGTGCGGAGCTGTGTGTGTGTAGGGCTTTGTGTTCTCCCACACTGCAAGGACCAGGTCTGTGTACAGGTTGTCCATTGATTGTTTTATCAGTGGTTAGTGATGCCACACAAGTGCGTATGATGTGTTTATTCAGTTGGCCTATGTTTTCCTGTTTTACGTGATAACATGCCTACCAAGCTCTGTGTTCTGCACCACAGGGTCACTGTGGACTACGTCATTGCCTACTACCCTTCAATAGCTCTTTTCTACAAAAGCAAGGTGGCCAAACGCTTTGACCCTTCAACCAGCACAGAAGCCATGCAAGGACTCTTGTCCAATTTAACTGGTATGTTCTGTATGACACTCACAAGGCTGTCCACATTGTTGGCATAGGAACAGCTCCAGAGCTATGTCTGATACACACAGCAAGTGAAGAGCTAGGAAGCACCAGCAGCCTGTATGTGCATGGGTGGCAGTTTATAAGGTGTTGTGTATCCTTTACAAAGAGTAGACTGGGTGGCAGTTTATACAGGTGTTGTGTATCCTTTACAAAGAGTAGACTGTGGTAGAGTGTATGTTTGTAGGTGCAACTGCTGAGGGTGGCAGTAGTCACCTGCTCAGCATGTGCTAGTGCTGACCCTTCAACATCTGTACTAACACACAGTACCAACACATTAATGTAGTGTAGTATGTGGGTGTGTGCACCGCTCTGTCACTGGTGTATGAGCGAGTAGTGCATGTATGTAGGTACGTATGCTATTGTCCACTGCCTGCAGGGTTGCTGCCCACAGCAGACAAGCTGGAGGATGACTACACTGGACCACTGCCAACCACACCGACGCAAACACCCAACTTTGTCCTAATATCAGCTGTATCCTATCTGGCACTGCTGGCGGTCTTCTTCATAACCAAACGAGCCCTTGGCTGGACGTTTTAAGTATGTGTACTGTATATGTGGCCTGTGTTCCTGTACTCCCATCACACAGCACACTCTTGTTGTATATAATTATAAATTGTATGATTACTGTACTGATCAGTCATCGTCAACATATAATAATAAACAGTTCCATTGACCTGCATCATGTATAAATTGCATAGTAGATTGATTGCAAAAATGACATGTAATACAACTCTTGTGAAGAGAGAGGGAGAGTTGAATGAAATTGTAAAACTGAGAATTGGTTGCTTGGACAGTCATACCAAAAGTCTTAAATAAAAGTGTATTATAACAAGAAGTGGTATAGAAATGACCAGACGCAAGTGCCATGTATATGAGCTGGAGCATCCATTCAACTAGATTGACAATCAAATGGGCCCGCAAGTGACAGGCCATATAGTTAAAAAGAGTTGGTGTGGGAATTGGAGATAAGTGCTCTAGTGTTCAATGTTGGCCACGTACGTGTACACACATGCTGCGTGTCTCCATCACCACCTTGCTGTGGTCAACGGTATGCTTGCACTGCAGATGGGGTCGCTGGGGGTGCTGAGGGGGGAGGCACTTGAGTCTGCGGAGAGGGGGGGAGGGGGAGGGACTGCCGGAGGACTGGAGTAGCTGCTATTGAGTGAGCTGCAGAGGGGTAAGCTGTTGGAGAGGTTGTACCCATTGTTGACTGGCAGTGGAGTGGGAAACATAAAGTGGTTCTGCTGTGATGGCCACTGGTGCATGGATGAGCTGTACGGAGGAGGCAGGCTGGGTATCTGAGAGCACTCAGGATTGGGGGGCACACTGGAGAAGAAGGGAAGGTTGACGGGGGCAGTATTTGCCGCTTTGGGTGTCATGAGGACTGAGTGACTGCTGGGAGGGAGTCCTGGGATCATGTGGTGTGGGTGGATGTCTAGGTGTGGGAGGGAGGGAGGGAGCTGCAACGTTGGAGGGGGGAGCCCATTTTGGCCATTGAGGACACCTGCTGCAGCTACGGCCTGCTGATTGGCCTTCTGTGCCCGGCGCCATTTGGCACGGCGGTTCTGAAACCAAACCTGGTGGAAAAGAGAGTATTTTCCTTCAAATTCAGTTACCACACACATCAAGCCCCCAACAAATGAAGCATGAATGAAGCAATGAGCCTAGCATACATAGATCAAGATACACCCACAAGCAATCACACGGCAGCCAAAACAGTTACACAGTAATAGCTCCTGTATACAGTATATGTATTTCTGCCTTGGGGGGGGGGGGGGGAGCACTTGCCTGCCTTCCACCCTCCCATGGCCCTCCAGGCCAGTTCCCCTAGCTATAGACCTGTCTCCCACCCTCATGCAAGGTCCCTAGGCCTTCCTCCCTCTCTCCTTGTCTCCCTCTCTCCCACTTTCTAAGCTTCTTTCCTCTCTCTTCCCCTCTTCCTAAAGGGCCCTCCCTCCCTCCTCCACTATCTCACCTGCACTCTAGCCTCAGTTAGATTGATCCTCATGGCCAAGTCTTCACGCATGAACACATCTGGGTAGTGTGTCTTGGCAAACGCAGCCTCTAGCTCTTGCAGCTGGTAGCTTGAGAAAGTAGTCCTAAAACGTCTCTGGTGGCGTCTGATTGGTCGAGAGCTCAGAGAGGGGCTCTTGCTTTCTCCATCACTGTTGGGTTCAGGTGAGCCACTGCCTGTACTTTGTTTCTCTTCAGCTGCACTCTTCTCCTGCTGGGCACCAGAGGGACTGGGGGCAGACAGGCTGGAGACTGCTTCTGGCATCATTGACTTGCCTGTCTAGCTGAACACGAGGGAGAAGGATCTCTTGAAAGGGCACGGACTGCTCTACGCTGGCTAGTGTGCTGATGTAGCCCTCTAGAGACCTTTCTGTTTATATAGGGGAGTGAAATCTTACATATTCATGACCACTACCCAACCATTATCAGGCTTCTTAAAGCTCAACTATGAATCTCATTACAGCACCTCCAGCTGTATCTGATAACAAAATTGGACAAATTGAAATAATAAGAAGCAATACCTAGGTAACAATTCAGACTGAAGTGTTAACAGCAATCAAAAAGAGTTGTGTCACAGAGGGATTAAAGTTGGTTCCATGATTGATTGACGGATTCACAGGTCAGCTGCATGGTGCACAGATGCCCACCTCGCTCATATGCTGTGGACACTCAGCACTTGACCCAGATGATGTCTCTTCCTCGTGTATGTCATCCTCCTCCTCATGTGACTGGTGTGCCCCACGGCCTACTTCACTCTGCTCCGCCGCTGCCACTCCCCCACTCCTCACTTGCTGTCGGCAGTGGTATCCAGACAAAGCTGAAGCTAGAGATGGCAGTGGTCGTGGAGCCTTTGGCTGATAGTTTGATGGAGAAAGGAGGAACAGAAGCAGCAAAGGTCATGTAGTACACATAAAATAAATATTCACATCAAAAAACTACAGCAATACACTGTGCTGGCATGTCTAGCAAGCTCCATTGCACAGCAGTAGGCTCAGGGATAGCTAAAGATGGCCGTAGTCTGTACAAGCCAGCACACTCAGCAACTTTAGCACACACACATGCACATAATTATATGCATATGCAAACTCAACACACACACGTGACACTTTGTCCTTTCAAGTCATGATATATGCCAAGGCACAACAAAGGCATGTGGTCGAGTGATAACAGTGCCGTTGGAAGCAAGAGTGAAGCAGTACAATACACAAACAAATAAACACTGGCTCTTATGACACATTGGTACTAATATCGTTAGCGCATTAATTACACAGGCCACAATGTCTTTGAAGTGCAATTAACATCAATTAACACTGAATTGGAACATAGAAGGATTCCCAATGCAACAAAGCATGCCAAGAATGCACACACTTTGTGCTAGCACCAAGCAATGGATTTCAGTGTTTTGATCGATTTGATTTCTACTGTGCGTCCTGATTTCTATCAGGCAGCCATAACGCCACACCCACCTCTTTCACCACAGTCTCCTGGTGTTTCTGAACATGACGGTCGAGGGATTGCTGCACGTGTAAGGCATACACACACATGCAGTGAACAGGAATGGTTGGAGACACCCAGCTCTTTCCATACAGGGATAACAATGCACTGTGTTGGTTATCACATTACTTGCCTCTTACTGCAACTGTCAAATTCTCAAGTGCACCCCACTTCCTAGTTGGATAAACCTTACAGTCACCTTCCCTCAATGCCTGCCTCAAATGACAGTGCTTAGCAGCAATAGCATCATTCCTAGCATTCCTTGCCCATATCAGCCATTGTACCATACTAAATTAGGTGACAGCAATCCAACATGAACACACTCACATTGCACTCACACAGATGGCATGCAATGAACACGGTAGCCTCTACTCCCATATACAGTACCACTGTTATTCGCTGACACCGATCTGGTTCACATGGACTTACTGGTCAGGTTCACCCAAGCTGTGACAGGTATAGGACTACGGAAGACAGCTGTAGCTAGCAGGTACAGGAAAATTCTAACAGCCTCTCCAAACAGTTATTCTAACTGTAACCCACTGTTCACTGTGACAAACACATCCAATGCTACATACGTATACATACATAGCACATACACACATGCGATGCATCAAGGAATAATGCTGCCACAGCTTACACTTCACAGCATACATCAGTCACAGCAGCTACATATATACACATACTGCATTCAGCTGTAAATAAGGGATGTTTACGCTCCAGGCCGTTCCAGTTCACCGCACACAGCCATTCTATCTACAGGCTAATGATATTCATGAAAGCTTAGGGCAGCCCTCTGTCTAGCTGCCGTCTTGAATGATAAACCAGTGTTGCCATGGCAAACACAGAATAAGGTGACAGCTGGAAGCTAATCTCCCACAGCCAAGACAAGACTAAACTGTCATTTCTAGGCCTAACAAACCAGATGATTTGATTTCAAGCTTCAAAGGACAGGCCACAATTCTTCAGGAGGGACATACGAACATTACGACTCACCTTACCACACCAAGTCATTCAAGAAGGTACAAGCACGTTGTGTGGCATTAACTGTAAGGTTTTATGTGTACAAATACACACGCACACGATGAGTTGCTGAGAATGTCCATATACTACAAGCAAGCTAGTGCCACAAAGTACATGGTCCTGTACATTGAGCAAGCCTCAACAGCTGAAATACAGGTACACACACTGCTGTGATGATGTGTGATGCAACCAACCATTGCTACATAGCTAGCACTCAGCTCCTAATGTAGACAATGCCCCATTCCACACTGTGACAAGACCTCATGTACAAATACAAACACTCAAGCATTCATAAACAATAAACAACAGAACAAACAATGATTCCAGTACATGGGCACACACCATAACATGCACATACACACTGTAATGTGGCTAAGCATTCTCCCACACACCTTGTACGGGAATGCCTGATGGCAACCATCTTGTGGGCACACAAATGGCTTCAAACCATCATGGACTGCTCGAACATGTTGTGAGAGGTGGGACAACTGCAAACAGGCAAAATAACACACACACACACACACACACACACACACACACACACACACACACACACACACACACACTGCATACACACACGTACATACAGGTACTCACACATACATACATACACAAACACATGCACAGAAGCACCACCATGCCCTTGCATGCAACTACAGTAAGGTGTAACCCGGCTAGTCTCATTGAACTCAATGTGTTACTCAAAGCACACACACAGTGCAGTGCAGGGCTGTCTGCTTGAGTAGCACACCAGTAATCACAGCACTTGTGGTTACACTATCAACACTGCACTACAGTGAGGTGCAGCATGGTCACAACACCTCTCAACAATGACACCCTGTAGTGACTCCTTCCATAACGAACCAGGAAGGCAATGCCGTTTCTCCTCTTGCCGTTCACACGAACCGATGACTAACCTGATTACACGCACACCACATAGTCTCGTACTTCCTATTTTGCTTCTAGCACAGATCAAATTACACTCAGCAGCCGTGGCAGAGTGCATTACCAATCTAACAATACATCATTTTCGGGTATGCCCCTATATCCATTGTTTTATCCATAATGCGTTTGTATTAGCTGATAAGGGAGACTAAACCTCTGATAAGTATTCCCCAAGTAAACAATGACTGCTCGAACCGTTCATTGTTGTGTGACATCCCTTCGGCTGCCCATAGAGCCAGGGCACAATTCACTGTCACAGCCACTGAGACACAGCAAAGACGACAAACTAAACCACGACAATTTTCAACATGGCTGTTGCAGTGTTCACTGCATCACTACCAACAATGCAGGAAGAAGTGCACACTTAACAGCAGTGCAAGGATTCAGCACACGACTTCAACGAGTGCTCCTACTCCATCTCCCAAGAGGCCTACACATTGGTGAACTTCGCATAGAGCCAGAAGCCACCACCAATTCGAACAACACGTGCATTCAATACATGAACACATACACACACATGCAAAGTCGAGCACTTGTACTGTATACTGTCATGCATAGGGAAAACACATAGTGGGCAGATTTGGCTGAGTCTACATACGTGTGCGTGTGCGTGTGGTATGGTATGTGTGTGTGTGTGTGTGTGTGTGTGTGTGTGTGTGTGTGTGTGTGTGTGTGTGTGTGTGTGTGTGTGTGTGTGTGTGTGTGTGTGTGTGTGTGTGTGTGTGTGTGTGTGTGTGTACAGCAGCATGGACAACCTGCGGTGAATATCAATATGAACTATGCAATCATTAATGTCATTAATGACTGGATCACACGCAGTTTACTTAAATACAATCAAAGGAAAAGGGATTGATTTAATGGAAAGTTGGAGTACAAGACCACTCCCAACCGCAACTGCATGACTGGTCCAGGGTCCAATACGAGATGCAATTGTCACAGAAACCAGCAGGTGACGTTAACTCAATATGCGAATACATATTCCATTTGCTCCCTCAAACCTGTACGTGTGGTGTTGACATATCCATCGAATCAAGGAAACCAACAGCTAACTTAATAGCTCGCCCACCTACCCCAACAGCCACCCCCTTCCAATAAGGGAGGGTGACCTTCCAGTGTGGAGGAGGAGGTAAATGGATTAGAACTCACCCTGGTGTATACTCTGCTGCACCCATACTTTGGGCAAACAAAGACAGCTCTCGAGCACTCTGTGTGGGCGGTGGCACTGTGGTCTCTCAGCTGTTGGGGAATGGTTTACACAAATCCATTTTCAGCAGCTGAACTATGCAAGGTCACCCCTCGATAAACAAGGGAAACCCAGGTATAGTCAATAGGTGGGGGAGGGAGTTTATGCAAGTCGTACAACTTCCCAGCTAATGGGAGTTGCTAAATCCCTATACTCACATACACACAAGGAAAACACATGCAAACCTGCCCAGGCAGCCACCCATGTGCATATGCGTACGTACACACATACGCACGCACCTACATGCACACATACACACAGTACATACATACATGTACATGCATACAGAGTACTCCAACAATAACAGCTCCAACTAAGTCGGAGCTCGAGCTTGTGTGACCGATAAATGCGCACATGCTGCAGCTACCTCAGTGCTGGAAGAGAACGTCTGGCTGCAGTCTTTGCAACTGTACACTATGAAAGGTAAGATGGACAATAAACAGTGAACAACATACAAAACATATATACATAGCACAAGGGACTAGCCAAACAACATGCACCATCAGCAGTAACCTGCTGGCCTGGTCAGCACAGTGCTTACTGTGGCTAGTATAACACTAACTCCTCTACACCCACCTTGTATACACAGTGGGCCACCACCCTAGAGCATGTAAGGACATCAGGCCACCAGCAATGCTTACACAAGCAAACTGACCTTTGCCATGACCTTTCATATGCTGCAGGAGTTTGCTCCATGTGTCAAATCTGCTACTGCAGTCCTTCTGTTTGCATGCATAGCCTGACAATGGAGGGGAGGGAGGGGAGGGGAATGAAGGGGGAGGGGAGGGGAAGGAAGGGGGAGGGGAGGGGAAGAGGAAGGAAGGGGGAGGGGAGGGGGAGGGGAGAGGAGGGAGGGAAGGGAGGGGAGGGGAAGGGGAGGGGGAGGGGAGAGGAGGGAGGGAAGGGAGGGGAGGGGAGGGGGAGGGGGAGGGGAGAGGAGGGAAGGGAGGGGAGGGGAAGGGGAGGGATAGCAGATGAGAGGGATTGGGAGGAGGAAATGAGAAAGTGGATGTGGTATGTGGGGAAAGTGAGGGGAGAGGTGAAACAGAGAAACAGTTTGGAGGAGAGGGAGAAGGGATTGATGTGAAGTAAAATAGAGGAGTAGTGGACCAGAACAGATGAGCAGAATACAGAGGGGGGAAGGGAGGGGAGAGCCCATGAAAGGAAACAATGATAGCAATACCAAGACGCAACTTGGTATTGCAATCATTGTTTCAACAAAGACCATGCCCCCTTTGTCTGACAGTACTGAGCAACACAGCAATATCAATGTTGTAGCAGACAAGCAAGGGTTCTTACATTGACTAACAAGTGACATCACAGAGGCATACTCACACAAACCACATTCAGAAGTGGGTTCACCAGTGCTAGTTTGCAAGCATATTCACACCATCCTTAGGGAAGTTACTGGGAGGGGTCACTTAATACATTCATGATTGAAACCTCAAACATACATGGACAATTAACCTCATTCATTGAGATAGATGTGCCCAAGAGCTTGAAAGAGTAATCACGTTAACCTCAAGAAGCCAAAATAGTGACCTGCCAACAGCAGGGGATCCATCACTGGTTTACCAACACACATCAGCTCACAGTTGTTTCCAGCACTTACCCCTGTTGATGTACACACAGGATGCACTGCAGTAGAGTGCACTACCATGACAGGCACAGTAAGTAGAATCAGCTGTGTAGCAAATAGCTGGACTATGGTCTACCACAAACACACTGTGGATGGCTTCAGTACGAAAGACATCAACAGTGCAAGCGGGGCGTTAGCTGAGGGTGGACTACCACATCAAGAACACAAAGGGCATGATCAGGAGGTCACTATGCTGAAAGTGTGCTGCAGCGGCTGAAGGAAGGGTTTCCCTGCTTTAATCCAGGTCAAGATCTGTGTACCTAAGTGCTTGCTGTGCAAATAAACCAATTACAAGCCACAGCTGACCAATTACAAGTCACAGCTGAAGAGGAGATGGCTTCTGTTGTGGCAACAACCTGGTTACATCAACTGGGACAAGCTCTCTGTGATCCAACCACCAGAAGATTCATCTGCAGTGCAAAACTATCAGCAAGAGATGAGCTGCACTTGTCAGCATGTGCTGCTGAGTAATGCAATCAGTGGGGGCATGGAAGTCTGTAATTTATCCATCTTAATAATGACATTGCTCTATCAGAATATAACTTAATAGAACCAGCTGAAAGGAAGTGCGCCATGCTCAAGTACCTGAAATTCCTTAAGTGCATGCCGAGTCAGCACTTTAGATGGAAAACGGACTAATGAGCTTCACTCTACACATTAGCACAGCTGATAACCAATAGCATTCCACTCAAGCAGGGTAGCTCAAAGGACTGGCCTGCTTTACTATGGGCCAGAGCTGTAACACGATTGGCCCACCAAATGTAACACAAACTTCCAATTTTCTGTGCATGCCATTGCCGCTACTATCTAGAACTCATTATTCCCAGAGCAACTACATAATTATGTGTATTGCAGCATCTTCTGTCCACATAAATACAGGAGAGGTCTGGCTCCTATCTCTGTGTGCACTCAGACCTGCAGGTTGCTGTGCAGCAAGTGGATCAGGAGAGCAGGTGTCATGCAATGTCTCCATTTGGGCAGTCAACCAACAGCGATGCTAACGAGCGGTAATCGACAATAATCTGGTGACCAAGGCGATAACACCAAAAATGGGTATAGAATTTCTGTGCCGTTGCTTACAATGGTTTGCAACACAATGACAGTGCGTCTGACTTAACTTGTTATCAGGGTTGCGTGAGCTTCATCTGTAACTTATCTAATAAAACGCATTAGCGGCAAAATGTCTTTTCTGACATGGCGATAAACCTTGGCCGCCACGACAAAGCCAAGATAGAGTACGTCACCCTTCTGTTGTGGTCCACTGCACTGGCCGGGGGTGGGCTCACATCATGCGCCAGGTGGTCGGGGCACAGGGCGAACCAATCAGCGACAACCAACACAGCAGCTAATCACGCTCCACAACAGCTGCTAGCTGCCCTTCCCCTACGCCTAGTGCCACACCTACACAACCAGCAGAGTTGGAACATGCACACACAAAAACAACATACACGGCAAACAACCTCTTCCATCCAGTCATGTACGGTGCAATAGCCATTATCATGACATGCACGCATGCATGAAATCGTTGT